>OAMK01000002.1:39800541-39841498 GCA_900205225.1 Saxicola maurus maurus
TCATTAATTATTATTTATGTCAAACTTAAACATCTCTGTGTTAATTTACTACCACAGAACTTGAAATACTAATATTTGGTCAACTGATTATTAGGAAGACTAAATTAAAATATATTAGGAATATTNAAAGGGTGCAAAAAAGTTTGTACAGTCAAACTGTGTAAATTTCAGCATTATAGAGCCACTTGTCCTGGTTAGTCACAGACAGCAACTAGGTACTGTGCAGCCTCTTGCTCACTCCCCCCATCCAGGCAGGATGGGGCAGAGAAATTGGAGTGTTCCTGACTGCATTCCCTCTTGGCTTCTGGGGCACCTGCTCACTGGCTGAACATGGGAAACAGGAAAGCCCTTCATTTAGANGTAAGCACTACTCAGCAACAACTCAAATATCAGTAAGTTATCAACATTATTCTCAGACTAAATCNAAACCACAACGCTGTACCAGCTACTAGAAAGAAAATTATCTTAGTGAAAACCAGGACACCACTTTAACAGGAAAAACTATCTGTGCGTTTTGAACAAATCACTTCACCCAAGATGAAAGAAAAGTGAGAATTAGGACTTTATCCAGCTAATTACCCTAAAGGTCTACAGCATAAAACAGAATTAGAGAAGTTATGCTTCCACTACAGGGTTATAACACTGTCTAGATCCCTCTTTCTCATCTTTCAGAATTAGACTTACTTTTTGTTCCAACTTCAACAAAAATAGAGGACATTCAGTGACATAGACATCACTTTGATCAAAAGAAATTCAANATATTTGTTGGCTATGAGACAGGTTTTTTTATAGTAAGTCATTATCATGTAAATTTAGGTAAGTAATTTTTAGTAATAATGTCACTGATGCTTAAGTTATAATGTGATAGTTTCAACTCCTGAATATTATTTCATAATTAAAATACCAGAATTTATATTTTGCTTTTGGGATATACGTTTTCTCTAACCCTTACAATATTTTATTTTTAATTGTGAAGGTGTTGGCAGATGGAAGCTGATTTCTCAGGAAACCATGTTGAATTACTAAACTTGAGGAAAAGCTACATAAACACTGCATGATTAATAATTATCTCCCTATCACAACATAAAAAATATGTATGCATGATTTAGAAAATATTTGCAAGAAATGTTCAACTAAAATATCATGAAAACTGAGTCAGATCAATTTATTAAAATGCGTAGCAAGTAATATGTGCACTGTTATTTGTAGGTCAAAACTAGAAGATCTGTTCGACTATGTAAAAAAATCTAAATTAGAGAAACTTTATAAATTTAAGTTATGTGAAGTCTAACTTTCTAGACAAAATGAAGTCCAGTTTTGAAGACTGAATAGTGATGCAGTGATTTTGAAAGGAAATATAAATGACAGCAGAATNAGGCACAGACTCTGAAGTGTAAATGAAAAGACCTTTATTGGTTTCAAGNGTTTCTTTTTATACTTTCCAAAGCTGTGATAAGGTGCTCCACTTAATGTTTATTGGATNCATGTTACTGTGCTCACCTCCTGAGCTGAGCATGCTGTGGTTACACTGCATACATGATCAGGATGTGATGTTNCATCTTCATGGATGCTGTTCATGCCACCTGATCAGCTTCAAGGCTGTTGCTGCACAAGCTTTAACAAATCAGCTGTGCTCCTCATTCTGCCCTGCAACATATAAATATATATGTAAATATATTACAAGTGTTAGCAAATGTCATTTTATGATAAACATTCTTATGAAGAAAGAAAAACATATTGAAAGAAAAGTATGTTATTTTAAAAGAAGTGTTTCCTTTATAAAAGTTTCTTGAAAAAAAATTTTATTCTTAATTTTTAGACAAAAATTATTTATTCCTCTTAAAATCTTTCCTTGAGGAAGTGCAAGTCTATGCTGCAGTGTATATTTAGAACTTCTGGGGTTTTTTTATAAGCTTGTTTACCTTAAATACTAATTTTAAACCTAAGAATAAATCCTCATTTAAATATTAAACAAATATTAAAGATACCACGAATTGGGTAGTGTATGAGGAGGTGTCTCTGAAGAATAGTGATGAGCATGATCACTTTTTCACATGAGTGAAAGATTCTGAGAACCAGAGGCTGAGGCAACTACAGGCCACCCAGTCAAGGGGAATTGACTGAAAATCCTTCTTGCTCCAGCTAGAGTGCAAGTGACCTAATAATCCGTGACATTGAGACTGCAGGCAGCCTGAGCTNTGGTGGTCATGCACTGGCAGAGGTTGCAGTCCTAAGGATTATTCATCAGGCACAGACTAAAGTCAGGACCCCAGGTACTAGGAAAGCAAAATTGCAGCTGTTCAAGGAGTTAGTCAATAGGATCCCCTGCAAAATTGTCCACAAAGACAAGGGAGCAGAATGGAGCTGCAGATCTCTAAGGATACTTTTCATACAGGAAAGGAGCTCTCAGCTCTCNGGTGTGCGGAATCATGAAAGGAAGGCAAGAGTCTGGCATGGATGAGCCAAGAACTTCTTGTCAAAGAAAGAGGAAAGTAGGAAATGCACAGGAACTGGAAGCCTGCACAGATCCTGGGAAGAGTATAGGGATTCTGTCTGGTTGTGTGAGAATGAGATTAGGAAGGCCAAGGAGCACCTGGAGCAGAATTTATTAGGAGATGCAAAGACTAACAGGAAGGACTTCTATAAGAATGTCAGCCAGAAAAGAAAGGTCAAAAAAACCCTCTTCAGTGAGCCATAAAGGTAAACTAATATAGAGAGATAAGGAGGATGTTGAGGTACTCAAGAATGTTTTTTTGCCTCACTCTTCACTGGCAGCCTTGCTTCCCACATGGCTTCGGCCAGTGGACTGTAAAAGAGGGACTGGGAGAGCAAAGTCCCTCTCACTGTAAAAAAAGGTTCCTGATGAACTGGTGAACCTGAACATGCATAAGTCTATGGGACTCAATGGAAGGCAACCCAGAATTTTGAGGCTTTAGTAATTGCCAAGACACTCTCCATGATATGTCATGTCAGTCAGATGAAGTCCCCAGTGACTGGAAAAAGAGAAATATTGCATCCATTTTTAAAATGGGTAGAAAGGAGGATCCTGAGAATGACTGACCTGTGAGCCTCACCTCTATATCTGGAAAGATTGTGGAGCATATTCTCCTAGAGGCTAGGCTATGGCACATGGTGGACAGGGAGGTGATTTTAAGACAGACAGCATTGCTTTACCAAGGACAAGTCCTGCCTGACCAACCCAGCAGCCTTCTGTGATGGTTGACTACATCAGTAGACAAGGCAACAGTAATGGATGTCACATCCAGACAGAAATGGTCAAAGGTCAAGGGCATCAGTAACAAGTGGTGTTCCTCAGGGGTCCATATTGCTTTATTATTTCTGTCAAGGATAAAGACAGTGGGATTGAGTGAATTCTTAGTAAATTTGCACTGGCCACTAGGCTGACTGGTGTGGTTGTCACATCTGAGGGGCACTATGCCGTCAAGAGAGGCCTGGACAAGCTCAAGAAGTGGACCCATGTAAACCTCTAGGGATGAACNAGATGACTTTAAAGGTCTCTTCCAANACAAACTAATCCATGATACTATTATGAAAGAGGATAGAGCCAGGGTCTCTTCAGTGGCATGAGAGGAAGCAATNAGAACAAACTGAACACAGGAAGTTCCCTTTGAACACCAGGAAACAGTTTTTTTACTGAAAAACTGACTAAGCCCTGCCACAGGTTGTCCAGAAAGGTTGTAGAATATNACTTCTTGAAAATACTCTCAAGTTGTTTGGACACTAATGTGGGCAGTCAGCTTGAGCAGGGTGGCAGGAGCAAATAACCTCAAGAGTTCCCTTCCAACTTCAACCGTAATATGAATCAGTGATTGTAACTCCTGAAGGACATTGCTGAAATTCATCAATATTTGGACCCAGAGTGGAAAAGAGAATACCTCAATGAAAATTCAATATACATTTTCCTGTTCTTTCAACAAGTCTAATAAAACAAAAAACCAAACAACAACCTAAACAGATAATTTTCAGGGAAAAAAAATACCCTCAGTATTGACTTACTGCCTATTTTATACTTGTAAGTTGCTAATTTTTAGCTGTCTAGGGTAAAATAAAATATTTCTTTCTTCAAAGTCAAGTGAATATGTCAACATGAAACCAGTAGAGAACAGTATAATTCCAGTTCAGTGAAGCTTGACATTTATGTAGAGTCATAAGCACTTCAAAAGGGAAATTAAGCACAGTGGTTTTGGGCACTGCGTCTCCACTGACCATGTAATAGTTGCTTATCTTACAAACTAAGCACTCCTAGAAAGTTAGATTCTGTTTATTTTTGGCAATTATCTGAAGATTATTGCTCAATAAAGAAAAGTTGCATTTTTTCCTAAAAATATTTTAAAAGCAGCTCTTATGTCCCCACTTCTGAAATAGTATTACNGTGCAGTTATTAAAAATGCCCGAATTAAGTTGCAAATAAGACCATATGCCAAAGTCAATACCATGGATTTTATTTAACAGCTAATATGAGATGGAGAGAGATGGGGACAGAGAAAGAAAGAGAATTACAGTCACCACCCCTTCTTGTGGTCTTCTCTGTGGTGTGGGTCCCTAGACTGTTCTTCTGGAGGATACATTTCTGTACAGTCCAACTCCCAGATATCCAGAGCCATATGTGTTATTCTCACAACTTGGGATGGCATGTGAGTAGTAAGAAGTTGCTCCCTTTCCCTCAATTTGCCATGGTGGGCATTTTTATCTGAATAGGTTACCCAGATCTTCTTCACCAGGCCTGGCATCTTCTATTGTTGCATCTTTTCCCACAGTCTGCACACTGGAGTCTTGGTGTGCTAATTCCAAACCTTTCACCTCTGTGTAGGCCTGAAATTAACAACTTCCTTTTCTCCATCTGTGCCTGTCTTAATTTGGCTTGTCTTGTGGGAGCTTCTTCCTTTGTCAGTGTTTGAGACAATTTACTGCGTTCTNTAAGTCCTTACAACAGAATCTACTGGAATGGAACTTAGAAGTCCAGACATGGTCCTTACCATAAATTTTTGCTAAAGTATTGTATGAAAAATAGAATAAAATGAAACAAAACTAATTGCATGAATGGGATTCTTATGTCTCATCACAGATGTCACTCTTTCTCACATGACTGCTCAATCTGAGAGAATCAGACTGCCTTTCTGCTTTCTGCTTCTTGCACTCCTGGCTGACCACAGCACAGCCTCGGGAGGAGGAACACAGTGATTTTGAAATGTCTCTTAGATGGTGAGGACACCAGTTCTCAAGGGCCACAGAGNAGGAGCAGCATGCACCTCTTGCAGAGTGTACTTCATGCTCGGGTGGGTAGGGAGGCTGGGNCATAGTGTGGGTACATTCTGCACTTTGGGCAAGAAGATTTATAATGCAGACAAATTTTATGGAATATTTAAAGTTTTAAGGGGAGTGCACTAAACTAGTAAACCAAAAGCTGGACCTGGATGCTTGGCTGCAGTGAATCTCTTTCCTTTTTATCTGAATGTTTTATAACCTAGTCAAGAAGGCAACTTTCCCAAAATGTGGGCCATGACAGTTTTATTCTCTCTAAGTTGAGAGCTTTGTTTCCTGAAAGTTTTACACAAGAAGCCAAATCTTCCAGCATCCAAAATAAATGCTTTAATCACAAAACTCAAATTCATAAGGCAAATATGATTCTCTTAACCCTATGCTCACTTGCCTGAGCAGGCACTTGACAGTTTGTGTGAACACTGCCAAAATTTAAATAATTAAAATAATTAAATAATTTAGTTANTAAATTAATTAATACTGGAAATTAGGGAGTATACAACATGAAACACCCATAAGCTATATCTTTTTAATGATACATCCACTCTTTCTCAGAGGGTGTGACAGAAAAGTGTAAGAGAAAACACGGCTTATAGATTGAGTGATTACAGCCATGAAAAAATATAATATTTCAATATGAAAAAAAATACTCCATAGCAGGACCATCCTGTGTTGGAGAAGTTAAAGAACGAATTTGGCCATGTTCTCAAGTAAAACAGCTGTATGTTGAAGCTATATAGGCTTGTCTTCTCTACGTTATTATCTACTTAAAGCTAGAATAAGTCTTTTCCTTATGCATTTAGTGGACTCCATCTCCTGAGATGGTCCATGATCTAAAAGTACAGCAGATACAGGACAGTGGATGTGCTTAAACACCATATGTGCTTAAGGCACCTTGACATATTGGACCCAATAAATGTAATGCATGGCTGCTCTGTATGTTTATGCTGAAAGAAAATGAAATCTCACTGTTGAACATAATTCTAGCCCAGAAAGATAACCAGAATTCAAATCAAACCAATAAAAATAGTAATTATTTTCAAAGACCATCATGATATGTAGGCTTATCTCGTTTTTCTGTCAACTTTATATACATATATTCACACTATACACCTACATCATATACAGTGGTATTTATCCAGAACACAATTGTTTATCCTGAAAACTATCAAATTAAGGGAGGTTTTTTTCTCTCATTATTCTGGATCTGTTTAATTACTGTGAATTTTATCACAGAGCAAGCTTAGATGAAGTGCTTTTATGTAGTTGTGATCTTGTATGTGTGTGTTGCCCTGCAAAGTGGAATCTAAAATACTTTCTCTCAGTGAGACTGTTACCAACATTTACTTTTTCTGTCTGGATTCTAATTTTCACAAAATATATGAAGAGTTAATTTCTTTTAAATTTTTTGCCTTTCTTTGAAATTTCATAAGCAACATACTGTTAGTTCAGAAGATATGAGAGAGAAAAACATCAAAATCCATGTGATAAGAAGCATTTGTAGTAAAACATCCACACAGTTAATTAATGGCCCCCACACATTCTAGTATTTACATCTATTGTCATAATTGCTGCTTGGGTTTGATCCCACAAAATTCACATGCAGAGCAATGTGTGCATTAACAAGTGTAATTTAAAGCCCTGCAAGCACACAGAAATTTATATTAATGAGAACCCTGCTGGAANTCACTGCTGAGAGCCTTAGGAAAGGTAAGGCTTCTAAGAGGAACCAGAAGACAAACATCCTATTAGCATGAGAAAGCTTTCTCTTTTTCTTTCTTTTATTTTTTCCCTGTGTGTGTGTGTGTGTGTTAGTCTTTGTATCCCCACTTACATCTACAGCTATTGCTACCCATATCATTGCCTAAAGGAGTTGTGTAGATTCCCCCCACAGCACACATTAAACGTACCTGATGACTGATAATAAAATATATGATTCTCCATTCCTTTTAGGCTCCTGTTTTATTAGACAAAGGAACAAAACTTTGTATATTTATACAGAATAAATCAATACCAACCAAAGTAATTATCAAAAACTACTCCCCCACCACCCAATTAAGGTAACCCTCACATTCACAGCCAATATCCAGCCAGCTCAACTGTGAATTTTTTCTGTCCTTCAATTCTCTTAACTGGTCTATTTTATAAGACTAAATTAAAAACAAACAGATAAAATAAAGGCCATGACCAGCCTTTGGTGTTTGATCTGTTTTCAAAAAAAATAAAGCCACACACAATTACGCCCACCACAAAAAATAATCAAAGAGCAAAATATAAAATGAAAAATAAAGCCCTCAATACATTTTTCCTTAGAAACAAGACTAACAACCAGCAGGGTATAGTAGAGCAGACAATATGCACAACTGGATGATCAGGTGGTGGCTTGTGTATTTTATCAATAAATGGATTTTGCATGANGCTTTTCTTACACTTAGGAAACTTAAGGAGAATTTCTATTCCTCAGAATGCCTAGCTATTAAATGAAATTATTCTCAAACCTGAAGTTTGTTGAGGCAAAATTGAATTGAGAAAAAATATCAGTAATTTGAAGAATAAAAAGAAACCCAGAAAAGAATTATTTCAGTTATTGCATAACCAACAAAATAAGACTGAACTTTCAGTTAGATGTATACTTTTTAAAGGCATAAATTTTTTTAAAGACTGAAAATGGTCTCACAGTTATTTCAAGAACTCTTTGTTTTAAGATTGCAAGAAATAAATGTTTGAACAACAATCTGTTTCATATTATAGCAGAATTTATGCTTACTGATGTGCTCATATAGTTCTTAGTCACAATGAACTTAAGAAGTTCCAAACTAGAAGTTTTTAAGAATTAATTGATCCTTTTCAGTTTTGAAGATTTTTCTTCCTTGAATGAGATATTTATGCATTCAAATTTAGTCTGTATCATCTTGTACATTTGTGAGGATTTTTTATTTGGTTGATTTTGGTTTTGTTTTTTTTTTTTGTGGGGAGGAATTTAACTATTATTGTTAGGTATGTTATTAATTAATACCCTCACTTTAAAAAAAAGTCGTGGTTGTTAATATGTACCTTGAGTATAAAATCTTAATGCATTCTCAATATGCACAAAATTTGAGGTATGTGTTCTTTCAAATAAAATATTTATTTCTTCTTTAGAAAACAGGGAGATTGATAAAGCAGCTGTATTTCAAAAAGGATTTAAATTTTGAATTCTTTTAACTCACAGTCACTTGCAAATTCTCATAACACTTATCTTGTCCTCAAAGGAAAGACCAAGAGAGAATCTCTAGGCACTAAGATGTCGAATATAAGACATTCAGAACAGACAGTTCATATAGCAAAATAGCCACCTCAGGATAGGAATTAACATCATCAGAACAGTAGAATCTTTCCCTGAAAGAGCTTGTATTCCTCCATTGATAACTTAGATGAAGGATCTGTTAGTGAAGTTAGGCAAGATGTATCTAGTACTAGGGGTCATGGAACAAGGTCAAACAATATGTCATTTTTATCACCTTTGTAGAGATTTTGGTTTAAATTATATGGATTTTGTGATCAAATATGAGAAAAAGTTAAAACCAGGACCCATTATCTCATCTGAAAGGTTTAGATGTGTCTGAAGTACAGTCTTTGATAAACCAAAAATATTTGTGAATGTTGCTTTGCACATGTGGCAGAGAGGTGAGTACAAATTTTCAATTTTCACATTTTCAGGAACAGCAGAGGTGCTGGGAGCTGTGGCATCAGGATCAGACCTAGTGAGGTGAACAGGTCAGATGCAGCCCTGGGATATACAGNGTGCCATGGGGACAGGGTTGTGCANGCCAGTCAAGGGGCCAGCTCACTTATGGGGCCTGGCTTAGCAGGGCCAGGCAGGGCTGAACCCAGCCTAAGGCAGAGTTCAAGGGCTGGGGGGACACCTCAGCTGTGCCCATCCTGCAGCTCTGCCTGGGATCTCCCTCCACCATCACNGGCAGAATGGGGTCCACCTCTGACTGCACTGGCTCTACTTTGATCTTGACTAACAACAAAGTAGACCCAAAAAAAGCCTCTGGGGAAGGCTGGGATTGAAATACTCTCAAAAGGATTCCACTGATAAGCTTTGCAGATATATCCATCTGTGCATCTTATTTAACATTAGTTGTCGCTTTCTTTTTCATGTGGTCTCCTTGACAGGTAAATTCATTTTAAAAAGGACTGGCCTCAAAGCTCAGAGTTCTTCATAGCAAGAGAAATTACCATTTTCATGATTTTCACATCATAAAGCACAACAGGATGCTCAGAAGAGTTTGATTCAGTAGTTCTTAATAACACTAAGTCCAAAATTAAATGCAAGTCTTTGAAGCTTCAACTGTAAAATAATTTACTGTCCATCATGCATTATAAGNTACATCCTGATACTTTTCAAATTAAGCATATTACTTCAAAAATCATATATGAAATATCTGTATTTGGCTGTAACTGTTAGAGAAGTCNAAAAAATTATAGATATTTATTGCAGAGTGTTGCACATTTCAAAATTAATCTAAATGAAATCTTCCATTATTCCCTTACTGACCGTCAAAATTTTAAAAGTAGTTTTTTGGTGACTTGCATAATTTATACTTGTCAATGCCTGCACTTAGAAATTTCGAGGCAGCATAAAGCATTCATTCTTATATACTCAGCTTTCAGGGTAAAAAATATTTAAAGATTAAATAACTGCTATTTAATTCATTTAAAATCATGCATATTCTCTGTGGTTAATAGTTCACTTATATTTCTGAAGTGGTATTCAACATTAAAAGAAAAATGTTCAAACAACAACAATAACATAGTTACAGTAGTGTTCTGGCTTCTGAGGCTCCTGTTCATTTAAGAGTGAAATATTGAATTTCCTCTTTTTATTTTTTTTTCCTTTAGCTAAATAATAAGAACACTGATAATGCAACAATTCTCTAAGCCATTCTTAGGAAATTATCTCATATTGATGGAAAGAGAAAGAATCTCGACTGCAATTTCTATAAATGCTATAATTGATTGACATTTACTTAGCACAGTTGAGCTTACTGAATCATAGGAGCTCTTTCAAAAAGTATTGTGCTACTCTTAAGTCAGTGTTGTCATAGTTTAATCTCATAGGCAGGTAAACAACACACAGGCATTCACCCACTCCCTTACAGAAGGATGGGGAAAAGATTTCTAAGGGTAAAAATGCAAAAATATGGGTTGAGNTAGAGATGGTTTAATAGAGAAAGACAAAGTTTCTCATACCAGCAAAGCAAAACGAGGAATTCATTCACTACCACTCTCAGCAGACAGGTGTNCAGTTATCTCCAGGAAAGCAGGGTTTCATCATCTATATCAGCTTCTTGGGAAGATAAAAGCCACAATTTCTAATTGTAACCCCTTCCTCCTTTTTCTCCCAGCTTTTACTGTTGAGTACAATGTCATATGTGTGAAATATCCCTTTGGTAATCTGGGGTCAGGAGTCCCAGGTCTGTCCACTGACTAACTTCTTATGCAGCTTTATCCTACTTGCTAGTGAGAAGGCAAGAAAAGAAGCAGAAAAGGCCTTGATGCTCTGCAGGCACTGCTCAGCAACAGCTAAAACATCAGGCTATCATCAACACTGTTTTCAGCACAAATCTAAAACATATTCCTNTATAAGCTGCTACGAAGAAAACTAAACCTATCTCATCAAAGTCAGGACAGCCAGTTACAATACTTATATACATTAGCTGGTATTAATAGATGAAGATCATTTTGTGNCTTGCCATCCTGCTTCCACTGGCAGGGAAAGAGTGAACACTTCTCAGATACAGACAGAAGTGTATTTATTAAATGCTGCAATCATTCAAAGACAAACAGATGGCTGCTATTCAAACAGGGAAAAGCAGTGATTATACACATCTGTACAATACCAATAAACTCTAATATATCCGGAAGCAATTAACTGCTTTTTTTAGAGCAAAGCAAAGAGTTACTCAGAACAGCTTTCATTTCATTATTTGGTCAATTTTACATAGGAGTTCTAACTATGCATAAATGGTTTTCATAATAGTGAGCACAGTAGGCTTCAATGATTGCTTACTGTGAGTTGGAAATGCTCACATAGAAAAATATTATAATTTCTTTCCATAACCACCCCCCTTTTTCTCTGATTTGCTGTTAATAGGAATTTGAGTCAAGATTTCTTTGTACAATTATTTCCCAATTCTCTTTTAGCCCTTCACTGGACTGACATGCCAAAAATGTTAGGCCCAAATTGCATGTCATATGGCAAGCTGGAAATGTACATAGGAGACGAAAACTGAAAGCTCTTTGCCTCAAGACTATGAAAATATTGGCATCTCTGCCTGCTGCTGAACTTGAGTTTCACAGTTCATAGTGCTGAAATAAAAGTTCAGCCATCTGGACAGCTATGTTTATGNGTTATGTTATCCTGCTACATTCCTGTGCAGCTTTTCCAATCAGAGTTTAGACAACTCAATCCTCTCTCTAGCATTAACATTCATAGGCAACGGATTGTTGTTTAAATAAATTATTATACTTTCCTTAGCTAACCTCATTGGTGTGAACATTCAACTGACTTTGACTATCCAACCCAGCAATATGTCATCAACTCCCAGATTTTGAGTTATATCCAAAAAAACATGCCTAAACAGTGGACTCCANCTGCCCATTGTCTTAAACAGTTTTTCTCTTGACTCCATTTTGGAACATTCAAGGAGTTATGTCCAGAGAAACTTTGTTTTACCCAGGACTAGCTTTAGTAATGTAAGGTAGTCTGTCTTTACAGGTAAGGTAGTCTGTCTTAATTAGCCTTAATGCTTGAAACAGGTTATTTGTTCATTCTTTATACTCTTTTTTATCAATTATTCAGTCATGGACANCAAGGCCAACAGAATATCACCTTATCCAATTTGATTTTATGAATATAATGCAATTCATATTGCATGNAGATATTTGGTACTAAGCACAATAGCTTTGGGTGTCTTGTACTTGCATAGACAGACCAGATTCCTTTCACCTGGGCATAAGACCAAAGCTTTGGTTTAGAAGCACCAGAAGCACAGATCTCTGAGAGCATGCTGATTATGAGGAATTTCCATCTTCTCTAAAGCAGTGACAAAGCTTCAAGGACAGAGGTGACTTTTACCTCATTAGATGCAAATCAAGACTAAGCAGTGTGTGTAATCCATCAGGAGTAGCAAAAATTCCTGATTCTCTTGTAAGTCACTTCTATTTTTCTGGTCTAAACCAGTAACTAATCAGAATTATTTGGTTTGTTCTGAAATATTAATCTGATNAATATTTTCTTAATTTGTTACTTTGCTTATTTTTAATAATTCTCCATACTCCAAATCACTTCTTAATTTTCATAGTAAATATTTTCCAAAATGAAACCAGTCATAACTAAACCCAGAAAATGATTTCTCAGAAACTCCATGAGAATGGGACATCTTCTCATTTTAACAAGGTTAGTGGGTATTTGCCAGCGAGTNAATTTTTTGTCTCATCTAACACNCATATTGTAAATTCTACCTAATTTTACATTTTTAAATTTAAATTTACTATANAATTGTGAATCCTCTGATCTGCAGATATCCAGATATCTTGTCTTCACTGTTGTTTCCATCAACCAGTAGATATAATGTTATAGAAAAAAAATTAGAAACATCAAAAAATCCTTATAAATTCAAATTCTTATTTAATAATATAAACATACTTGAGTAAATTTATATTATTCCCTTTTTTTACAGCATAAGTGGTTATATGTCCAAATTAAGGATTCTAATAGTGTATTATTTAACTGAAATTTGACTAATTATGTTAGTACATAAAAAAAAAATGTTTTGTAACACAGAAAGCTGGAAGAAAGATCTCATAGACCAAATACATTATTGGATACATATCAGTTCCAACTGCACTATTTTTCCTATAGGATATGTGTGGAAGATGGAAAGGAAAAACTGAAAATCAAATTCTAAGAGTTTATTGAGTTTTGGAAGAAAGACACATTTAAAAATCTGAGAAAGCCCAAAAAAAAATCAAAAACCAACAAAATAAAAACTCCAAAACAACAACAACAATAAAAATACAAGCAAAAAAAAACTGAAGCTGAAAACAACAAACACCACCCCCTTGCCCTTCCAAACCCTTATTTTGCATATTGCAAGTGAAAAGGAATATACTGTAATAGGTGTTCCTGAAAGGACAAGTATGTAGAAAGAAATTGAAGCTTCATGGGCAAAACCAGAGAACCTTTAGGAGTTTGGTCTTGACATACAGTATTAAAAAATAAGGAAGAAAGAATTGCTGTCAACATATGCATAACATTTTATACATAGTAAGAATGCAGAGACAGTAAGACTTTAAAAAATGGTCAGAGTCCCTGAAAGAAAAATTACACAGGATGGACAGAGAGAGAATTCATTCAATATTAAGCATGCTGTGCCTGATCAGTGCAACTTCTTCTCTGCTGCAAATTCCCCTTCACTTCCAGCAGAGAAAACTCTGTTTTTTTATTTGCCCCTCGGCACATTTTGCAGAATGTATGTAAATGTTTACCTACAGAACTCATACTGTCAATATTGCATGCACATATGTGCCTGGGGCACAAACAAGCTTTCCAAAGGTGTCAGATGTAATCTATATAATGCTTCAGTCAATTCTGAAGCAATATTAATTTATAGGAAGTCAATGTTTTAACAGTAAGGAGATCACAATTTCTTTGAATAAGAAGTGTGTAGGGACTCATCACCTTTCCCACACTTTATTGAAATAATAGTATGATAACGAAACGGAAGGGAATTAAGATGTAACATGGGGGATAATATGAAAAGGGAACACAGTAGTGTTTTGACTGTTTGGGAATCTACAGATTTTTAACTACAAATACATGAAGAAGCATCAATATGTTTTGGCAAACTGGAAATTCAGTAAGTATCTATTTATCAAGATATCTGTTCTATTGTTCAAAGAAGATGCCAATTCTTCATGCCCTTTACAGAAATTGTCACAGGATTCACATAAGAAATAAACCAGGAAAAGGTGTTACTTNTATGAGTTACATAGAACTTGAAAATTAAGTTCATTCCCTAGTTCTTATCTGTACACTTTTCTAAGTGGATTTTTCCAAGATAGCAGTATTCAGCAATAGCAATTTCCAGTATAATGAGACTAAGTCTAAACTCTGAGAGTATAAACTGATGGACTGCCTTGGGGATAGGCACAGGCTTCTGGCACTTTTTTATTTAGTATTATAGATCCTGTCAAGNAGAATATCTTCCCTTCTGATTCTCCCCAGCAGCTAAATGAATATGTACATGTGCATGCTTATGAACCTGCTTGGGTTTATAGACTACTGAGAGGAATGTGCTCCCTTCAGATTCCATGTACGCTGAGATTCAACACAAAATAATGGTGTAGCTTCACTAAACTACTTGACACTAACCTATAGGATACAAANTATCAACACCAGTTATATTTTGGCATATTTCAAATTGTAATCATAATTGAGAGAAACTTATGCACAGTTTTATAGATATTTATACCATGCATACCAGTCTTTCAGGTTATAGCTACTGAATAGAGAACACCTAGTTTATGAGTTTCCTGTAAGGCTGGAAAATACAACAAATAAAGACTCATATTTCAGCATTAACTGAGCAAGATCTTACTTCTAGGCCTGCCTGAAAAATCAAAAATAATTCAGGTAACTCAACATCTAAGGAAATAAAGTGACAAACTAGGTTTATTTCTGGCCAATGGAAAAACATGCAATCCCACTAATCATAATATCTAATATTACTACAATGCATTAAGTCTTAGCTAGGTCACAAAACCATTGTCTTGGCTGGAGTTCAAATAAAAATATTAATATTTTGGGGTCAGTGAGGTTGCAGACACATGAGCTTTCTTGAACCTAGGAAATTTCTACCTTTCTGTTAAAATTCTCAGTGGTCAAGTCCAAGCTTCCACTCTAAATNAGTTACACCTAACTGTAACTATTAATCCTTTCTTATTGACTTCAAATACTGCAGACAGGTTTCTTTTAAACAGGTACTATACATCCAGCTATGTTTCAAAAGTAAATTTACAAAAAGGAAAGGAAAAATATTTTGAAAATAAAACTGAAAAGAAAACTTTTTGCCTACTTTCTCCTTCCCAACTTTTTCATGTGAACATGAAAACATCTTANCTTGCACTGGTTTGAAGAGTTTGAACTTCCCCACTTTGGCTGTCTCAAAAATTAGCTGTGTCCACCTTTTGGCATCCTAGAGTCATATCTGAATGGAAATCTGATAGCATTTCCAGCAGCACTCCATCAACCTGGAGGCCCTGGAGTCCCTTGTTTTCAAAGGAAAATTGTAGCTCANGTCTTTACCTAATTTCAGATGTTGAATCCAAATCTTAACTGAAAGTTTATAGAATAGTAGCAGGTTAGTATGGTAGTAAGTTAGAGAAGCAGAGAAAAAACCCCAAATTCACAAGATTCACATCAGATACATATTTTTCAAAGAAATATTTAAGAGACTGCTAACAAGAAAAGAACTTGAAAACATTGCTTTTGAAAAAAAAACCAAACCAAAGTACTTGTTGTGTAANTATTCCTGGAAGACATTTTTTACAACATAAAGAATTAAACTTACAATACTGGTGATAATTGGTGAAAATAAAAAGAACAAAAGTCTCATGTTTTGTTACTTCCTAATGATACTNATTATTGTTTATAGCAGCAAATATGGATCTTGTAGTGACAGTGACATTAGATTATTTTCCCTTTATTTTCCTTCTCTATTTGTTAATGTTTCTTTTCCATTTGCTGTAACCTAAATTATTTGGTTTATATTGCAATGCTGTTCAGATTCTCCTAGATGAGCATCCCATCATTGATGGTAATTGAGGTTGGCTGCCATGGAAATGCTAATTTGGTAGCAGTCAGTGTCAATCAGTCCTTCAGTTATATTCACAGAAAATATGTGGTGGTCAAAGTGAAGATTCTAACAAGTAATCAAAGCTACTGACAGAAGGGGAAACTCTTAAAATACAATTNTGCATGGAGGTTCCTGGTCTTGTTTTTCCTGTCATGCTCATTTAAGCATTATAAATAGAAGTGATATATAGCAAAACATCTTAAACTCAGTAGGAAAATTTCCTTGTCTCTCACGTGCAAAAGGCAAGCAAACATCTACTTTTGAATTTTAAGAAATTCAGTTTTTGAAATTATAGTCTTCCACAGTAGGATTTAACAGTCAGATTCTTAATTATTGAAAAAAACAACAACCTCTTCTAACATTGGCCTTGCAAGTACTACAAGCACTCAAAGCTTCTGTACCTGTAGAATTTCTGTAGCACAAAAAAAAAAAAGTTTTTAAAGACAATAATAAATGGCATATTGGAAAGATGGAAACACTACAAAAATATGCATGAATCCACCAAATGATATTTTTGTGGTTTTATTCACTCCAAGCTGGACTAACTGGAGCTATTACTTTTTTGATAGAACAGTGTTAGCCATCATAAGGAATAAAATGTTCACTAAGAATATGTAGTTCTTCATAATTCTACATGGCCTTCCAACAATGTGATGCCTATTTGCTTCTTCAATCACCTCAGGTAGGTTAAGAGGAAAATACAAAATATGTTCATTTACAGTGGGACTTATTTCCACATACTTACAGTGTAAATTATTGCAATTACCTTTAAATTGTATGGAGAACAAAAGAGGTCTTGGGGCTTATGTGAATGCTTTTCACAATTTTCCTTGCAAATTTCAACCAAATATTTTTGCACATTTATTTAAGTCCTCTGCCTGTTTTATTTAAATTAGAGGAACAAATCCCATTGTTCAGCCATTACTGAACTTTGTCTTGGTTTGTGGAGAGAAGGGATGAGAAAGCCAAGGTGGTTTTAAGTGTGGTTTTCAGCTACCTGATGTGTGATTATAAGAAAACAGTTTTCTTGGATGAGCACATCAAAACCCAGGCTGTGCAACCTCCACCCTTGGAGTTATTCCTACTTTGGCTGAATGCAGATTGATCTTCCTTTTTTTTAGTTCTGACTCGAGCAGTAGATTGGACTGAATTATCTCTCCCTTCAATATAAAGACATTAACTTTCAATATATATCTTAGAGAAATAAGAAAAAACCCCTTCTATTTAAAGGATATTGATTTAGTAGTTTTAAAAGCTTGTTTGGGCTTGGTGTTGGTTTAGGGGTTTTGGGGCAGCAAGGGATTCTTTTTTTTTCCCCCTTTACTTTTAAAATGAAAACTTTGGTTGAAGTTCAGTGGAATTTTCATTTCAGATGTGAATACATCAAAAATAAGAAGACAGGAGAAGATATGGAGACTGTGTACATGCTGGTAAACAAAAGAGAGGGAGAGATGGAAGTCATTATAAAGCTAAGAGAAGACTGTCTTGCTGGTGTGTATTTGTTTTGTTTTCTCTTGCAGCCCAAACATTTTGGTATTTATAAATGATGAACTTCAGACTTCATTTTGCAAGATGGAAGGAGAGAGAGATGTGGATATATGGGGGGATTAGAGGTGAGAGTCCAACTTGTCTCANTGAAGGATTCTGGATTCTGTTGAAGTAATAGGTAAGATAGAAACTGTTGAAACTGGAGCAGTCTTGGCCTTTTTACTGTTTGGAAGCAGTCTGTAGAGTGACCAATCCCATAATAGTTCCTACATCTCAGCTTAGACAAACCCATCTGTGTTTGCCCAAAATAGAGGAAGACAGTACAATAATACTTAACTAGCAATAGTATGAGGATCANTTCCTTGCTCTGTTTTCCATATCAGTATAGATGTGCCACAAATCTTATCAGCTCCAGTTTGCAAAGTCCAGGAGTTGTGGGAAATCGTAAATGAGAGACTGGTAAATCTGCAATAATTTGGATAACATTTTGTGTTAATGGTCTTTCAGTAACCCAAACATGATTAGTTGGACAAGAAAATGGAGTTTTATTTATACAGAGATGCAGAGTCATTTATTTAGCTATTTATGGATGATTATGTTCATAGAAAGTTGTTTCTTAGCCACACACTTCAAAGGCATTTAAGTATCACTGGAGAACATCAGTAATAAACAAAGTAAATCTTCAGATTATTTTTTCATCATTGATTGCTATTTTGTAATTGAAAGCTTCTTCCTCCATCTTGGAGATAACCAAAAATATTTTTATGTCTAGACAGTAAGTAGGGTCTTCATCAAATTAAGAAGTATAGAGTTCTTTTTGCAGTTGAATCTAATGGAAGTATCATTAGAGAAAACAAACACATGGAGATGGTTGTGGAAGGACCAGATACAAACTCAAAAATAGCAGTCACTGATATTTTTTAAAACCCTCCAGAGTACAAGTAAATTTAGTAGGGATGATAATGCTGGCTAAAGTGTGCTTGCACAAAAATTATTATATGTTTCTATTATTTATATAATAAATAATAATTATCTCTGAAAAGATAAAATATGGTTGAGAGNATGCAGTTAATTTATATCAAAACATGATAATACTTTATTATTTAATATGATTTATTTAGGTTTTGGAGAGGTTATTAGAATATCTTGAGCAAGAAAATGCTATAGTGACCTCTAAACTNCATGCAGGTTTTTAGTTTCTGTCTCCATACGTTATCTATTTTATGATACCACTTCAAATTGTCCAGAGGAAGACAACCTGCTCAAGAATTTCCAATATTTATTTTGAAGANCCTTTCCAAAATAATACAGGGTGAATATTGTGTACTTGTTTCCTAACTTTTTTCTTTCTTTTTTTTCTTTCTTTTTTGTTCAGCTCAGTGATTCACCTACATCAGCTTTGAGTGATTCACCTATATGAGCTTTAACTTCACCTGAATTCTCTGGCTGAAAACAAAAGTTGTATGCAAGATTGGCTGTGCTAAAGATTGTTCCTTGATATAAATAATTAAAGAGCAGCAAAATCTAACCCATGTCCAGCAATATAGTCACCATAATGGGTAGGGTATGAGAAGTCAATCTTCCATCTCTTTGTAGGCTATAAAAACCTTATATTTACTTCATCCATTCCAATCTACCTACCTATCAGGTGCTAGGGTTTTTCTATGGGTAAGGCTGGCCCTAGGACATTCTCTTTGTTCCATCATTTAGCTGACTCCTAAAGAGGANTAGCTATATAATTATTTGAAACATATTATTATATATAAAGGTATTTAGCAAAACCACAGAAGTGTCCACAAACTCAATGACTACCAAATTTAGAGAGAAAGGCTCAGTCCAGGCCAATATCTTTCTAAATTAAGTAGGATTATTGCTTTCACATCTTCAAACTATGACAAATCTGTTTTGTATTCTGCCTTTTCCATCTTCATTTATCCACAAGGGCTAACTGTACTTAATAGTAATGAAAATCACACGGTATAGCTAAATGAATCAAAAATGTTGGTAGACAAAATTTATGACTATGGTCTAGCAATTTGTTAGTTTTGAAATNAATTGATTTTATGAGTTAGCATCAATATCACCAAGAATAAGTCTATGAGGNCCTTGTGTTCACTATATAGCTTGATAAAATCAGTACTGAGTGTCTCTGTCANCAGACACTGTGCTCTAGAGGTCAGAAGGAACACACAAGCCACATCTGAGATTAAACTAGTATGTTCCTTTTTCAAAATTCATTAGAATTCAAATGAAAGTAATTAATAAAAGTCAGGAGAGTGACTTGCTAAAAAGCAGCATATTCATGATGAAGAGACTCAGAAAAGAAAAAAATAACCACAGATGCTTTAAAACACGATGATTTAAAAGACTCTTCAAAATTTTTAAAAGTGCACCTTTATGTCTTACCCATATTAGCATATACAAAAAATGAGTGTAACTTAGATTATATAGGAATACATGTCAGTAAGTTTCATAAGTGTCAGTGTGTGGGGTTGTGGGTGTATGTGTGTACAAGTGGAGGTATGCAGTTTAACACATATACTGTTCAGAATTTGTCCTAGAGTAAACTCTTACCCAACATGTTATCCTTTTGCTATTTAATTCCCATATTTAACAGAGCGCTCTGGAGAAGAAGAGTTCAATTTTTATTTTTTTTGTACATTATTAGGTAGTTCTGCTATGTCTATGATTGCCACCTGACATATTTTTCTGTCAAGGTATTTCACAGGCTACAATGGCTGTTTGTGAAAATGGATCGCATGAGGCTGTTCTTAGGTNACATTAGTGAAAGGGATAGATGAGACAAAGATGAATCTTGTATATGATACACNGAGGACTAAATCCATTGTAGGAATTAATTTCCTAAACTATTTTAGTAATTTGGTATTCAGTTGTAGACCATACAAGTCTAAGGANTGAGTCGTTCAAAAAAGAGAGTGTTGTGGGAGGAATGGGAACTGTCCTTTGTGTGTAAGAGGAGTATAATTAAAAAATGACAGTACATAATGTGAATCACCTGGAAAGACTGCTTGCAGAACTGCTTCCTGGCAGAGGTCAGGGATATTATGGAATGAGATTTTTGTCACATTTTAGGTGCAGAAAACATGGAATATTAGACTGTATGTATCATATGTTTATTCCTGTATGAGATCAGTGGCTGTGTAGCTTGGTTCACTTAATTAACCTATACAGCACAGAGTATGATGGACCAGGCAGATAGAACATGTCCCAGACAATGTAATATATGATGAGTATTTGCAACACTAAAAATTTCTAGTGGGGGGAAAAAAAAAAAAAAGGCAAGCTGGCAATTTTCAAGTGATGAAAATCTGTCACAACAATATATTCTAATTTTTTTACAGAAAAAAAAAAAAGTAAATAAAGTAATACTATTGTGGAAAATGCTAATAATAAGCAATTAAATCTGTTCCATACATACTTCCAAGCAAATTCCTNTTCCTTTGTTGTTCTTTGTTGTCTGTGCTCACCTTTATATTTCCCCTTTGAGTTGAAGATTGACTGTTTTAATTTTGGGAAGAGTCACACCCAGCCGCCAGTATTGCCAGTTCTCAACCAGCAGGGTTGTTTTAATGACAAGGTTTCTTTTCTAGGACTAGTNTGATATTGATGATTTCATCTTCCTTGCTGAAGAGTTTACTTGGGGATATTTTTATGTTTTCTAACATGCTTTTACAAATAAATTAAAAAAATAGATTTATGATATTTTCCACAAGGTTTCAAGTGCATGTCAGCATTAACTGTAACAGAAAGCTTTATGCTTATCTTCACATATTTGTACAGGGACATGCAGCAGCCTTAGACAAGACTAAAGGTTCAGCTGAGATCTCCATAGGTCTGAATGAAGNTGGCATCACAGCATTACATTGCTACAGGCTGTTCATGCAGCTGTTCAGACATATTTTACCCTGTCACCATCTTCTGTTTCATCTACTGCCAAGCACAATTTTTTTACCTGGAGCACCTAGATATAAATCAGGTTAAATACAAGGAGTTTCCTAGTATGTTATTTGAAACTTTTTATTTGATGCATACACAGGAGGTTTGAAAAAACACACCAGTCACATCATCTTTCTGNTTTGTGCAATAGGCTAATGAAGGAAAGCAGAGGAAGGTCTTACCTAAATTTAATATAGTATAGGTACAATATAACATAATCAAAAATTGTAATTTGTCAAAATTCAAATCGTGAGTTTATGAGAGGTCTTGCTAATTTTCTAATATAAATAATTTAGCTTTATATATTAAGATATGTATTACTTATTGAAATTCAAACATGCTTACAGTTCTTAAAATAAGAAGAATACATATATTAATTTATGCCTGCTGCACCTGCATACTCACCTATTAAAAAAATAATTTATAATCTTAGAATCATCCATTTGTAGCTAGAATTTAATAACAGCAGAACAACCACTCAGATACTGCACCTGTATTTTGGTGGACAGTCATCTCAGTGAACCATTACCAAGTTAAGACACTAATTCCTTCAATTTAATTTCAGAATAAAATCTATAATGAAAAGCATCAATGTGCTGTATATTATCTATCAATCAAGAAAATTTCTCATCAGATTTTCAGGTAAGTCAGTCATGCTAAGATTTTTCTGCTTCTATCCAAGATACATTACTTTTAACTATATCACTTTTTACTTGAAAANTACCTAGTACTGCAATTTTTAGTTGAAACAACTCTAGTAATTGTCAAGATCCCCTCTCTTTTCTTAGTTAAAATATAAAAAAATAAAAATAGTGATGCCCTGGATGAATAGATTATATAGATATTTTCAAGATTCAAAACTGTATCTGAAACCATAGATCTATCAAACTCTTTAACTAGGTGTTATTCTATTTTATTATGATATTGTATGCTAGCTCAGTGGAAATGAAACAAAGCTGTTATGGTGGTTTATGATATTTGAATTACTTTCTTGTCTAAAAATCTTTATTTCAAGCTTTAAATTTTTATTATTTATTTCAATTTTGTGTTCAGATGTTAAAAAACCTCTGCATTTTAACTCTGCATTCCTACTGTGTTTTTTAAGCAATCTGTTTTGATAACATGGCATAGAGCATGAACATCTTTTATCCCCCTGAAATGTTTAATCACACAACTATTTCACTTTTAAAGGAGTCAGCAGACAGACTTCAAATCTGCATGTCTNAAACATGAAATGTCAACTTGATTAGTTATGAAAGTAGGAATGAGCATATAGATTTAACAGCAATGAACACTTAGAGTTTAAAATGACTCAGTCACACATCTGTACTGTCAAGATAGCTATCCTAAACTTAGATCTCTAATTAGAATATTTATACATTCTGTTGCTCTTGGTTGCAGAAATATACTTGCTGGTATAGGCCTAATATAAAAATATCATATAGTGTCCCTGTTTTCCCACATAGAAATTCTGGATAGGTACTTTCTTTGTTTATGACTCAAAATGTACTAGAAAACTATGTAGATAAACAGCTAACAGCTAATTTTATTTTACAGGATGAAGGACAACTCCCTGAGATGCTTATTAACAAGGAAANTAGAATTTTTTCTGCCAGCATCTCCACTAAACATTTAAAAGAACTCTACTAAGGTATCTACAGGACTTGTGGACCAACTGAGATCCAGTATATTAACATATACATAACTTAAAAGGTTGTTCTCTGTGAAATAAAAATTTCTCTCCTATATCAATTCAGGCACATTGGCATGGATGAGGACAGAGTGCTCATAACCACGATCAGAGAACTGGAAAACAGCACTTGGTCTTGTTAAGTTTCATACTTCTCATGGTTGCCCAGCCCTTTGATGCAGGTTTTGTGTTCCAGCCGTGCTCCTNGGGTTCTCTCCATGTTCAGAGCTGGGACTGACAGCATGCAGCAGGAGAAGGCTGTGCCAGGGAGACATGACTGAGAGATTTAGCAAGCACCAGGTGAGGACAGGCAGCAAGGCAAAATATGCTGGGGCTCCTGTGAGTCATGTTGCTGTGCAGCAACACTGAGTGTCCCTTGATCTTCCTGGTGGAATTGAACTGTCACCACAGAGCTGCTGGGGAATAAAAACCAACAAACAAAAGAAGATGGATGAGCCAGTCAGAATTATGGCCTGGCCTCTGGAAGACTGTGTGCTGAATTTAATCCACTCTTTCCACATCCACAGCCCCTTCTGTATGTCTTACTCCTGGTTTTATTGCTCTGATGGGAAAGAAATGTTCTGAGAAGAAGAAAATGCTGCTGAGAGTTGACTTCCGGACTCCACAAGGGATAAAATGGTCAAGATTTCCATTTGCTGGAATTTCAGTGTCCCTGGTGTGTCCTGGTGGGCTGAAAGCTGTATTCTGCCCTCCCCCCGGGCACACTGACAGTGATGGACAGCTGGGCTGCAGCATGCTCAAGCTAGTCTGGGTTTCTGTCCCCAGGGAAGCTTTGTCTTCCACCATGCAGACCAAAGCATGTTCCAAAAGCTCTCAGCACCTCTCTGTTGCTGCTCTGCCTGAGCACACTGGCAGTGTAGTGGTTTTCCTGGGCAGAGGCATCCTCTCCAGCACGCTGTCCTCTGGAGCCATCCTTCAAACCCAGNACCTACCTCTGCTGCAGCCACTGCTATTCACTGAGCATCCTCAGGATTGCCTTTGCTGAGCATCCTGAGCCAGGATCACACTGGACTGGCCATATGAGGCTGCTGTTGTTCTCTGGGGAGGTCACAGCCTGTGAGTGCTGAGTACCCAGGAGAACAACCAGCAATATTTGCTCCCCAAGTGGGCTGTCAGTGGCAGCAATACTGCCTGGGTTCTGNGATTATGGGGAAGGGTTGACTTATTGAGTTCATTAGCTACTGAAAAGCAAACTTTGTTTACTGTGTTTTATTATTCTACTCTCTAGTTTCAAACTACCATATGAAATAACTTCACAAAATGTAATGGACATTTCTCCTAAATGTGGACAAAAAAAATACTTCCTCACACTGTTAATTTTTCAAGATGACCACAGAAAGTGCACAGGCAAACCTGATCAAAATGAAAAACAAACAAAAG
The DNA here is from genome assembly GCA_900205225.1 of Saxicola maurus maurus. NCBI lineage: Eukaryota > Metazoa > Chordata > Aves > Passeriformes > Muscicapidae > Saxicola > Saxicola maurus. The sequence goes on from OAMK01000002.1 coordinate 39,825,265, forward strand.
AATAGAAAACAGAAATACAAGAAAATAAGGAGTTTAAATTGTTTTCATTCCAGTCTCACCCTGAAGCAAAATACACTTTTGTCCATGGAATCTTCTGCCTCTAAACAAGTACAGCATTTGGTATTGTTATAGCAATTAAAGCACAGATCTACTCACACAATGAATGGATTTTAGATGAGAATTCTGTTTTCAAAAACACATAGCTGTGTAATTTAGAGACAAATTATGACCAATATTCTACTTTTGTCTGAAAGGAAGTCCTATTTTTCACACCACTGTGCAAAATTTAATTCTCCAATGAAGATGATTCATAAAGTGAAGCATCCAGAAAACACACATCTCTTCACCTTCAAAATTAGCAACAGGAAAAATAAACAAACAGAAAAGATGTCTGTGAAGGCTGCACACATTTATTTTTCTTTGTATTTCCGTTCTGATTATTTGGTAGATTCTAACCATCCTTTAAATTTGGAATTTGCATTGAAGGAACACCTACCACTAAAACGAAATTGTTCCTGTAGAAATTAAAAGTTCAGCCTGCAGGGTTAGGAAAAGTAGGATCTACCTAAAATAATTCATACTAAAATAGCAATTTTTTTTTTTTTTCATTCCATGATTCCACTTCACAAAAGAAGATTATTAGCTGAGAATATGGGTAGACTGTTGATAAATGCATCTTTTCTACATAAGATTGAGAAGGTTTTAATAATAATTAGAAGCACTTGAAAGGCAGCTGCCAGAAATCCTCCTAAAATCAAAGCTTTGCTGTGTCTGTTACTGCACAAAACAAAACAGAACAAAATGCAATGGTGTCCAAGAAGCTGGACACAGCAAGTACCTCACATCCCATGTAAAGAATCTAGGTTTTTAACAATTACATCTGAAGCATAGNTGATGATACAGAAGTTATTTTCTGATTTCTCTTGGGAAGATATTGTTTTTGCTACCCCACATTTGTAAAAGTAATGTTTGCTTCTATGGCATTCAAATACAATATCCTAGCTAATGTTTATAAATTGTATACATTAAAGTTGTACTTTTTCTATATTTACCTGTTTAATATATGATTACAATTAATGAAATAATAATATTGAAATTAAATGAACTGTACAGAAATAAGATATTATCATGCAAACAAGGAGGTATTTTTGCTGAGTTGCCAAATACTTGTCTTTAGGTTGCCTCTGGATGATCTTCAGCAGCAGTAAGAGCTTAGCAACACGCTGCATTTTTTGGCCCTTTTAATTTTTCCACACTTGAGTTAAAAGAAAAATGTCTTAAGGCATGGTATGATATGGGGACTTCCAAAGTAAAGCAAGAGGGGTGAACATACAGCTAACTAAGCATATTCAGTTTAACAAAAAGAAAAGAAAAACAATAAAGNAAAAAGAACCAGTGTGAAAATTTTATTTCTTTTTCCTATTCCTAGAGGGTGTCATGTGTGTTTACTATGGAGATTATTGTTAAATTTGGGTCTCTGCTTCACTGAGGAATCAATTAATGTAATTTTTAATATTATAAAACTTATTACTGAGTTTGGTGAAGAGACAGGAATATTGATACATTAGTACTAAAAACTATTTAAATTGAGATAAGCTGTATGTGAAATTAAAGAATTAAAATGCAGGATGCTGTACTGCATGCATATTTTACCTATACAGGACATGTATCTACTGACAAGGCTGTTCCTGATAGTTTTATTTAGTTACTTATTTTTATGACTCAGTGTAAATACAAATGATATTTCCAGTGTGATTTGGGCTTAAAAGAGAGCAACATTCTGAAACTCTCAGGCATGTAAACACAGCAGAACAAGTAGAGTNTGATGCACCACTAACTGAGCATGAAAAAACTCATTCTGATACAGATTTAACAAGTAATTTTCTCTTATGCCCTTTGGAAAGCAGCCCTTTGGAGGAAGTTATTTTATATTCTGAAAATCCTTTTGCTGCCTCTTCTAGATTTATATAACCTGTATTTCTACTTCCATCACCNTCATCACCTTAGTGCTAAGCAAAATACCTTATTTTCAAATACATAAAAATTACCACATTTTGTTGAAGTACATGTTGCAGTAGCTACTACTTCAGTTTGTTCTAGTGATGAGGTNGTTTGCACACAAATAATTATATCTTAGCCCCTAAACCTAAACATGGCTTCTCTCATTAGAAAGTTTTCTATAAATTAATGGTTATAATTTAATTAAGTATGTTTTCCATAGCTGTATTTTTAATTTTTCTTTTGTTATTTGGAAAGTAAATATTCAGACCTCTTAAAAATCAAAGGGAAGGAAGAGTAAAGGGAAAGGTGAGAAGGTCAGGGAGGGAGAAGTTAAAGTAGAGGGTGATGAAAATTATAGGGGGGAAGGCAACAGGATTGGAGGGATTAAGGGAGGGAAGGAAGGAAGGAAAACAAAATAAAAAAGCCAAAAGAAAAAAAAAAAGTAAATAAATAAGAAGTTTGAGCTCAGATGATGGATAAATTGAGTAGGAAGCTGTGAGAGATTTTTCCAGGATAGTAAGATGCTCAGTGTGATAAGTGGAGTTCTTCAATCAGTAACAATGCCAGCTGCACTACTAAATATTCACTTAGAACAGACATTCTGAAGTGGGCAAGTCAGTTTGGAATGCTAAACAATTCTACAGCTGCTTTCTGCCTTTCTTCTGCATTAAAAATTATACTTTTTTGAGGAAAAATTTATATTTCATATGCCAGTGTTTTTTTATCATGAATGAAGCCATTTTTATTTTCTGTGGCAAGGTGAAGGGCTAAAAGTCTTTCAGTATGTTTCCTTTCTCTACTAAGAGAATCAGTTATGACTGGGATGTATTGCACTGCAGGCATTTTTTTGTCAGATGCTGAGAGTTTCATTTTTATTTTTATGATGTATTACTTTTCGCCCACTTCAGACGCTTCACCTGACACCTAACTCCAGCTCCAAGAGACATTTATCAAATTGGCAACTGGTAGAAAGAAGAGACTGGTTTTATTATCCTTGTCCTCTCTCTTGCTCAGACCTCCCATAAGGTCCATGCAGTAACCTCAGTCTTGTGAAGATTTTTGGAGCCTTGCCTATTGCTGGAAACTTGAATATATTTCTGTCAATTCTTAATTACTTGCTGGGGCTTAGAAAATAATTTCTGACCTGGAAATCCAGGTATCATCAGTGATATTGGTGTCATTTAACAAACCACCTAGGGACCTGATTCAGTGATCTAAACACAGTTTCTCAGCTCATCTGAGATGCCCTAAAACTCATTTTCCGTAAAGACAGATCTCCTATAGAAACTGTCTGATATGTCAGCCCCATGCAGGAATTCTGCAAAGACAATATATTTCATAACAGTGGGCATGTTGCTTTGATGAGAATAACTATTTTATATATAAATTTTTATATATTTTATATATATTTTATATATAAATATTTTTATCAGTGGATCCTTTTCGTGTAAAATGCACATTCTTCCAGTAAATTATATTTAAAAAACAAGAAATGCATCTTAAAATGTGCATGCCTATATACAGGCAGAAGAATATGAATACCTATAGGGCTAACAGGGCTTATAGAAGAGATTTTCTCATTTGAGTAATGCTGCAATAATAAAAACCCGCTGTAATTTTTATGGAAATTCAAGTACTGATGTCAATAAGCCCCAGATCTTACTAGCATTTGCAGGAACAAAATCATAACTGTTTACAACTTGCAAACATGGGATGTACTTCAGTAAAATCATAAAAATGGATTTAAGTACAAAAGTTTTCTTTTTAAGAAGGAGCAGTCATGAAGATGTAGTACAATATGTTGGAACTGAAATCTGTTAATTAAATTGCTGATTTTTTTTTGGCAATAATAATTATAAACTATCATTGCCATTATTAAATTTTAGAATGCTCTGCCTTTTCAGTATCATACACATGCAGAAATAGGATAACCTCACTCAAAGAGTGCCATCAAAATTCAAGGAGATGTCAGCATCAGACTAACATCCCCTAAAATGGTGCACAAATGGAAGTGTGCTACTGTCTGTGCCTCAGTACCCCAGCTCCAGAGCATCCCTGCAGCAATTTGGGATCAAAGAACAGTACTTTGGATTGAAGTTAAAGTTGTATGGATTTGACAAATGCTTATCTTTTCAGTAGAACTTTTTCTAAGGAGAATCTACTGTATTGTCTCTGCTGGTGATAATGTTGGTGTTCCTCATTTATAAGTTATATAAATATTTCTGGAATACAGTTTTATTATTAAAANCACAAAATACTCCCTTTTTATTCATGCAATGATTCTAAGATGATTTAAACTTTGGAATTCCTCTGGGGCAGATTTTACCTGTGAAGGAAATCCTACTTTTCCAGCTGACATAATTTGTTTTGCTTTTATTTTGATTGCTGCTTTAATAAGAGTAAAAAAGAAAAAAAATAATAAAGTTGTATTTTGACAGATGTGTCAAAGAAAAGTTGTCTTCAGTGGTGCACCTTCAGAGCTGAGACATCCTCAAGGTGACAGAAGAAAGCAAACAGCACCACAGGCTGTACTGTACCTTCTTTTAGGCTGAGCAGTAAACAATAGCATACAGCATTTGTCTGACTCAATTACTTCTGAGTGGACTTAGTTACAGTAAATAATCATGCAAATAAATATTTAGAGAGTTTCAGACATATACATTGCTAGAATTTACATTTTGCTTTATATTTGCTGCCTCATTTCTACAAACTTGGATGCTAGAAATGTAGTATGTGAAAATGGTCATGGGAATTGCTGGATGTGTTTGAACAGAAGGAAAGCACAATGCAAACAGTGTGTATGTAGCTCTGGTATGTAGATCTATTGTAGAGATGATATGGATAAATTTGCTTGCCTTTTCTTCTAAAACCTTTTGCCTTTGTGTATTTATGGGGATGAGACCATTAAGCTAAATACATTTTATTAGTTTTGGAAGTCTGCTGTGTATCAGCCATTTCTACTGAAAAAAGGCTGCTGTTGCACAAAGAGGTAATGCAAACCAACAGAAGGTATTTCTTTAAGCAAAACAAGTGAAAATGGTGACCNGGCATCCTGACATATGTATTCCAACATTTGCTTCTTTGGGCCAGCTGCAGGCTAGTTCTAAGCACTGCAACATTTAATGCATTCTGAAAAGGTGAACATGATGCCCCAAATCTTGTTCTGGATCCAAGGAACACACCATGTAGATGGAGCTACAAACAGCAGAGTGTAAAGGGCTCTACTATGAACCCTGAACTTCCTTCTGCTGTTGTGTGCACCAGGAGCAGTGGGATGCCACAGCAGGTGCACACCCCTCACCCTGAGTCCTGCTCATGCTTTGGGGTGCATCTTTCCCTCTCCTGCTCAACTGGCTACAGCCTAGAACCTACCCATGGTGCACTCCCACACTGTGACACAAAGTACTATGGTTCCCTTCTCCCAAGGGCCTGGCAATTCCCATTGAAATGACACTTATTCCTTTCCCACAAGTCCTGCCATCCTTGTTTTTGATGTAACGCAAAGAACAAATCCTATTCAAGCAGTGAATACTCTTTCCCATAACTTTTGTGGCCCCTGGTTGAGCTACAAATATTATATAACCCTGTAAAAGCAAAGAAAAATCAGGAAATGCTGCAGATCAGTAAACCTGTTAGGAGAGAAGCACAAGCCTTTTTATCCAGCACCAATGCAGAGAAGACCAGGGCTCTGACAGCACAACAAGGCAGACCAGTTTGCTGAACTCCTGGTGGATCCATCGAGTTTGATACCTCTGGCACTTAGCAGTGTTATGCTGTAGCCTGCACATCCCACTGTGCTAACAAGATAGAAACCTGTTGGTGATGCTTCCTGATCCTTATTAGGGCAATAAAGGTGTCAGCTGATGTATGCTGTGGTTGAATGACCATCTGTTCAGGGGTAAACAAGTCACTTGAAGGCTGGAATAAACATCGAGAAGCTTCTCTGTTACAGCTNCTGCAGTAACCCTGCCACACAAAATGCAGTCACCACTTCAGACATTTCAAGATAACAGGCTGGCAGCAGCTTTAGATATCCTGAATTTACCTGCACCGAAGCACGTCCTGAAGCAATTGCGTGTTTTGTAAGAGAAATGCTGCTGATTTTGCTGGACAAATTCCTTCACAGATGGCACATGTTTAGCTACATTTATGCAGTTGATTGCCCCAGGATAGATTTTGTGCCAGAGCTCTTGCTCCCTGAGGATGTGTTTTTATTTTAGTGTTTTTATTTTTCTGGGTAGCTCTTGGAAACTGGTGTTGCTTGCTCTCAGACCAAAAGCTTGGAGAACTGACTAGACTCCATCATGTTCCNTAAAAACTGAAAAATATAAGGGCTGCAAATAATTGCTCTGAATTATTACAACAGTATTTTTTAAATACATTTGAAACAAACAGTTTTTATAAAACTCTGTTGGTTCACTTTTTTTTTCCACTGTGAAATATCAAAAGTACCCAAAATTTTATTGGACTTTCACAGATGTATGTTAAATAATTATTGCTAATAAAAGAATGCATTTAGGTAGAATATGATCAATTACATCTAATTCTGCTCTTTTATATAATGTGAAGGACATTCCACAGAAGAAAATAAAATTGAGCAATCAAAATGTTCCGTTCCATTTTGAAAGGGAACACACTGACATTGAAATGCTCCACTTAAAGAAATTATCAAAATAGAAATTTATGCTAAGATACATTTGGCACAAGTCACTGTTTTTAAACCCCTTTGTAATCTTTCTAGTCTTTTAAATGTAAACTTATCTTTAATATGACTATGCTGGACGTACAGTTTATCCAACTAAATAAAGATTTTCTGTTTTCCCAGACTGTGTTTTGTCTCAGTACCTTTCTCTTGCCTGACAGGGACAAACCTCTGCATTTAATCTGGACTTAGAGTATTTATTATTCATGACAGCATAGCATTGTTGGGACTCGTGATAGGACAAGAATTATGGTTTGGCTGTCCATATTCTCACAATATCCTCTCTCCTCACTCCTAAGCTCACTGTTTGCAGCCATGCAGGAGGCACAATGGGACTACTACCTTGAGTAACCAGTACCTTCAGTGATTACTGCAATAATTCCTATTCAAGTACACAGTTTAGAACATGCCAATTCTTAGTTTCNTATTAAAGTATCTTTGTTCGGGAAGGGAGGGGGCAGACAGGTGCCCAGGAAGTAGAAAAGATCCCTTTTGCTTTTTAAAGAAAAGCATTCTATAAAAAATTATGACCTATTAATAAGGATTTGAAATTATTGATGTAAAGGCAGGAACTTAGTCATAGTCTTTCTAGAAACTGATTGCTGTTACACTTTTTTATGCTTGGTTTCTATAGTTTTCCATGCTTCTTTCCCACCTGAACACAGTGCCACACTCTAAGTAGTGACAAAGCATGTTGTTTCAAGGCTTAGAACTTTTTCCCTCTGTGTAATTCCTTTCCTTTCCCAGTTCCTGTTACAGCTTCACCATCTTTTCACCTCACCCTACAACTTCATGAATTTGCTCCTCCTCTTGTNTTATATGCATTATTTTTAGATNCTAGANTACTAAGTTCTGGTAAAATTGAAANACANCTNCTCCCTGTCTTCCTATTACTTTTGAAATGGTGTGCAGAGAAAGAAGGGGAGAAAGGCAATGATCTTTACATCGGTAGCATTTTGTCCTGCTTTATTTTCCTCTCTTGTTTCAAAAGCCTAGAGATGGGTGCATTAAGCACANCATCACCTGCTGGGCAAAGGAGATNATTATCCCNCTCTGCACTGGGGCAACCTCAGTTTGAATGTCGTGTGCAGTTTTAGGCACCACAATATAAGAAAGATATTAAGCTGTTAGAGAACACCCAAAGGAGGGCCACAAGGAAGGTGAAGGGTCTGGAGGAACAGCAGAGGTCACTTGGTCTGTTCAACCTGAAGGGAGAACTCACCACAGTCTACATCTTTATGAGGGGAACAGGAGGGTCAGGTACACATCTCTTGAGGGTGATGAGGGACAGGAGTCAAAAATGGAATGAANCAGAGNCAGGGGAGGTTTAGGCNGAATAGCAGGAAAAGATTTTTCACCCAAAAGGTGGTTAAACACTGCAGCAAGCTCCCCGGGAAAGTCGGCACAGCATCAGCCTGTCTGAGTTCAAGAATTGCTTGGACAGCACTCNGGCACATGGTGTGACACTTNGGGTGTCTGGTACAGNGCCAAAAGTTAAAATATGCTGAGTTGGAAGACAGCCATGCAGCTGACCAAGTCCATGATTCTATGACTCAGAAGCTCTAACCATCAGAGACTAGGAAAATGTGAATTCTAATTTTAATTCTAAAAGTGAAGTTTTAGTGATGAAAGTTTGTTTTTTCTTCTTTTTTTTTTTTTTTTTTAATTCAGTGTGCCTGTCATTTAAGTTAACTAAGTTTTTCAANTATTAACTGCATTTGTGACTCCTTCTTTCCTGTCTTTTCACTCCTATGCTCTCTGTAGCTCTTTTTGTCTGCCTCAGCAGTAATAAACAGATAAGAGAAACAAGGATGGCAAAACCAGACGAGAACTCCCAGGTTCTTGTTTGGAAACAAAAAAAAAACCAAATCTCATTTTCGATGGTGATGGAGCAAATGTTGTCAGAGATTCTTCATTCTCAAATAATCTTTCTAGTGACAATGCCCACTAAAGCACAACAGCTAGGCATACTAGGACTGATACATCGCAAAAAAACCACAGATTGACAAAATGCTGAATAGCAGCAGTCCATGGTGAGGCGCCTCCAAGCATTTCTAAAGAATATTGGAGCATCCATTAAGCTATTGGCTCTTCTGTGCTTGCAGTGACAGAAAAGTGAGCTAAATCCTTACCTTTGTAAATCTGTGCCACCCTACCAATATGGTTGTAGCTTTCCACTTTGCTGCAGCAGTTGTAGTGCTTGTTGACGCTGAGACGTGATGAGTGCATTGAAACTTGAGTCAATCATGGAATAAAACAAGCTGAAGCAGCATCTTTTTTGAGTTTTGTTTATTCATTTGTTTTTAGGGTGTTTCTGTATCTGTTTCAAGACTACAATGTTTTTTTAGAGATAGAGCTTTATCCCAATTATTGAACGAAAAGCAGAAGGCAACATTATCCACTGCAACAAAATGAAGGATTTACAACAAAGTGCAATATCACACTGCAGATAAAATAAATTATAGGTCCTGCTAATTCTGTGTGACATTCACTCAGTACTATGATAAAAAGCAAACAAATCTACATCTGCCAGAATTGGTGTGTACTCAAACACTTAAGAACTTTCGATTTCATATCCAGTTCCAAATGTTTTAGATTAGTGTAGTGGTGTCCTGGGTTGGTGTTTAGTCTACTCCTCTCCTGCCCCCACACCTCTCTGTCGGCACAGAGCTGCCGCTGGTGCCCTCCTCCCCCCGGGGGGGGGTGGTGCCCTGGGGGGGCTCGGCTTGCTTGNAGTGGACATGCCAGTGGCATGTCCATTCCTGAGTCTTCTTTTAAGCTTCTCACAGAAGTCACACTGTAGCCTCCCCACTACCAAAACCTGGCCATGCAAACCCAAAATACAGTTAAGGCATTCAAAGTGGTGGTACATAAAATGTATGACATCAGGCTAACAAACCTAGTCTTTCAGCAGAATTGCTACAACAGAACTTTAAACTGAATATTCAGATATAATTTCTGTGCAATAGTTATGACCTAGGCATTGTTTCTGTGGGAAAAATGGCCCTTATGGCTGTCCTGAGATAAACACTNAGGTTTGCTGTAAGCCTCTACCATGACATTGAATTCAAACCTACAATTCAATCCCACAATGGACTCCATTTGTTGCATCCTGTACGCCACAAATTCAGTTTCCTCAGTTGTAGCCTCAGCTCCCCTTCTGTCTCTTGCTGACATATAAGTTGTGATCCTTATTTTTAACACCTATTTGTTTCTAATTCCTTCACATAATTTTTGCTCTTACAGTACAGCAGTTGTATAGACTACTCCATAAAAAAACAAAAACCTTGAATACATTATTGTAACACATGTACTCGTTACTTTTTCTGTAGAAAGCTGAAGACATTTTGGTAATTCTCATCCATCTACTAAAGTTAGAACAATATCCTTGGTAACATGTTAAAATAACTGTGAAAAGTAGATTGAGTTGTCATGCAGTTTGACCTTTCAGTTGGTCATGAACCATTGGTGTGATTAAGGCAGGTGTATCTGAGCAGTGAGTCAGAGAAGTTCAAAGGTTTCCACATATCAGTCTTTTATGAACTGATTTAAAGAAGGTGAAGATCTGGTTCAGAACATGAAATCACAAACCATGAGGTATATTTCTCATGTATTCTTACACCTTTACTCTTCTTTGCAACATGTGCTGTCAGTATTTGCATATGCACAGTCATCCTTTGTCTAATGACAACTCATCTAAGTGTATATATATATCTAAAAACATATGGGATAAAGCANCTAAGATAGAATTAGATTGATTTTATTTTAGATAGTGAAAAATAGGAACAAAACAAAACCCAAATTCCTTCCACCCACTTCTTACCAGTATCATCTTCACTCCTGACTCACCTACCTCCTCCCTCTTCCCTGAGCACTTTGGCAAGGACTGGGAATGGGGGTTATGATCACATCACACCTTTTTTTTTTCTACTCCTTCGTCTTCACATCCTTTCCCTGCTCCAGCACGGAATCCCACCCATGGGAGACAGTTCTCCACAAACTTTGCCAACATAAATGCTTCCCACGGGATGCCATTCTTCATGGTAGAGTCCTTCAGAAACAGACTGTTCCAGTGTGGGTCCTTGCTGGGCTCCCAGGTCCTGTATGAAAACCTGCTCTGGCGTGAGATCTCCATGGGATCACCGTGTCCTTTGGGCACACACATCTGCTCCAGTGTGTGATCATCCATGGGCTGCAGATGGATGTCTGCCCCACCATGGGTGACAGGTGCACAGCCTGCCTCACCATGGGGTGCTCACTGAGCTGCAGGGGAATATCTGCTCTGGCTGCTGTAGCATCTCTTCCCCATACTTCTTCCCTGACCTTGGTGTCGGCAGAACCATTTCCCTCAAATTTAATCATTGCTCATCCCTGTTTTCTACCCTTTCTAAATANAGCATCCCAGAGGCACTACCAACACTGTTGATGAGCTCACCTTTTGCCAGCAGTGGTGCTGTTCTGGAGCAAGATGGAACTTACCCTGACACAGGAGCAGCTTCAGTGTCTNTTCACAGAAGCCAGTCTTGTAGTCTCAGAATTATGAAAAATCTTACCTACATGTAAGTCAAAATAACACCATAATACCAACAAAGAGTGACTACTTGCACTCATTTCACCCCTTGGTTCTTCATCATAATCACACACAAGCTAAGGAATTCCCAACTATTCTGTCACTGGCAATGGTTGGCCCATACTGTGCTTTTTACCTCTCCCAATTACTGCCCTCCTCTCGAGTTTTCAAATGCCTCACCTCAGTCACCAAACAGGACTGCAGTGGGCTGATCTTGGATTGCCACCCACCAGGTACCCACAAATTGACTTTATGAGTCCTCTCCTCTGTGGGACAGAAGGAAAAGGGGAAAAAAAAATTTAAAAAAAAAGAGAAAAAAGAAAAGCTTGTGCATCAAAACAAAGTCTGTTTAATGAAGAAAGGCAAAGGACACACGTGAAAGCAAAATAAAACAAAAAAATGCATTCTCTACTTGCCAATAGCACTTGATATCCAGTCACTTCTTGGGAAGTGCCTTTGAGGCAGGAGTGAAGAGTGGCAGGAGAGACAACCTTGATGCTGTTATGAGCACTGCTCAGGGATAGCTGGAACAGAGGTGTGATGTCAATACCATCCTGGCTCCACGTCACTTTGCTGTGGGGGAAGTTAATTCCATCCCAACACTATCCTGTATACCAGCCTTCAGGTTATAGCAAAGAAAATTTTTTTATGTAAACAGTTGTCTAGTCTTCCTATTCAGATGAGACATTCTGAAAAGGAGTTGACGTTGGGATAAAAGAAGCTAAAAAGAAAATTAGCTGTGCCCTTGCTATCATGGCATTTAACGAGGAGAGTGGAATCTCTGTATTTCTAGGAATCCTTATGTATTATATGGTATAAAACATTTAACAAGATACACATAAAATATAACATAAACCCACCAGCTCTCTGGTCTTGTGCCAAGAATGGCTGTAAGGCCCCAAAACCTTGCTTGACCAGACTCTTAAAAAGGCTTATGGTTTTTTATGTACTCTGAGTTAGATGCACAGGAGAAATACAGACAAGATATTCTCTAAAGGTCAAAACAACAAAAACCTTCTCTGGCAACTACAGAAAATCAGAGAACTTTGGCAAAAGTTTAGAGCAGCATTCAGTCAGTGTAAAAGTCTTACAAAGCATTAATTTGGCACATTTGACTTAGCAAACTTCAAGCCCATCCAATTTTACATTACTCAAAACTCTGAGAAGAGGGAATTAGAAGAAGAAAGAGAAAAGATACAGCAAAGAACAAGTATAGCTACAGCTTCTGGTTCCAGAGGTGTTTTACTAACAAAAACTCCACGAGGAAGTGGAATCAAGACATGTTCACTTCATGCTTTGGCTTAAGTACCCTTTGTCTCTCCTGGGCCCTGCCCCAGGTGGGGTTTGTGGTCATTTGGGCACTCAGGAGCTGGGATGGGGCTCCAGGGGCAGCTGTGCAGCTTTGCCTCTGGTGTGCAGGGATGGTGCCCCTGCAGGGCTGGGGAACAGGGCTGGAGAGGTGGGGTGTGCAGNGCAGAGCATCACCTCACCAGGGCAAGGCCTGACCTCTCCCTAACCCCACNAANGCACCCAAAATGNTTCAAGCCAGCAATCCTTANTCNCTTTTANTNAGTTTCCNAAAGAATAAGTTGACCTCATATCAGAGAGTTAATTANTTTAAATATTTGTTAAAATCTTTAGAATGTTTTATTCATTTGAGAGGGAGCATATTTTTATGAAATTTACTTCTAACATTAAAATATTCCCCCCTATGTTTATATTTCTAGTGCAAAATTAGAACAAAAAATTAATAACATGAATTAATGAAATCACAAGCTTTGATTTCTTGCTCTAGCAGACAAGACACTTCAGATGTTAGTCTGGTACATCTCAGTGGCAGTTCTAATATTACAATCAAGCTCTGTAATGAGCCTTCTTGAGTGAAAGGGAATCAGTTGCAGGTCCTTCCTCTGATTAATGTTTCAAATACTGATTGGATATGAGATATTGGGTTTTTAAAAGCACCTACAAGTATTAGAGAGATACCTAGCCATTCGTATGNTAATAATCTAATCATTCATTCATTTCATCTACCTAATAATATTCCATTTCTCTTTTTTACCTCCTGTTATTGGAATTTTGAGCAGTCTGTATAGAGAATCTCCAAATACCTGCTGCAGTTTTCTTNTGGAGTTTTTGCCACTTCAAAGACACACCAGTCATAAAAAGATTTTTTTTTTTTTTTTAAATGCAATATCATTATTTCCAGAAATGTATCTTATCATTAAGACACTGAGTACTTTCATTTCTGGAAGTTTCTCCCACCATCTATCCAGTGTCTATACAATAAAATGACTAGCCTCTTCTCCATGAAGCTGTTTGATATGATAATCATGTCTTCATAGAGCAAAAATTACAAAAAATTGCATAATGGAAGAATAATTAATCAGTAACCTTAATTAATTATAAATATTGGGCTATTCATGTCTCCCAGCCGCCTACACTCAATTATACCTCTGCACAAATTCGTGACCATTTTGCAGTTAATTTCTTGGTTCCTTTTGATTTATCACTATCATTCTGTTTGCAGCAGTCATAGGATCCTCAGCAGTATTTTTAGATGTGGATTTTCACTGTGTGGTAGCAAAATGCAGCATGCAAAAAACTTTTTCATTGCTAGTTTTATGAGGAACATTACTGGTTATGTAGTGTAGGCCTGACTGCAGATTCATAGTCAAATGTCCAGCAAACTGTTATCTCTTTTTATTCTCTTTTAGGCTTTATGTTCTTCAAATTTTCTCTTTAGATTGAATACCAGTACTTCAAATAAAGATGCAATATCATTCATGACTTCTTCTCCCTACTGTAATAAGTAATTCTTTTTAATTTATGGTTTTGAATTATTTTTTTATTAGCTGATATCTTCACTATCTATCAATTTAGAAAAAACAAATAAACAAAAATCCCTCTTTTTTTTCTTAATGTTTTTCCTAAAATCTAGTATAATCCAAAAAAANCAGATATTCCTTTACTGTCCCAACAGATGAATCTTTTAGTTAAATACATTTACATGTTATGTTCTCTTTATAGCCATTTAGTTTTTGAGTTCTTTTGATAGCACAATACACAAATCAACCCTCTTGTTTTAAGATTATGATATTTTTTCAAACCTACATTCCTCAGTTTTGTATTTANATTCAAAATGGTGCATTGTATTCGAAGTTATGCTTGATTTTAAAAAGCTGTATAAAACTGGAGAGCTTTTCCATGTCATAGCATCCAGCAAAGCAGTCCATTTGCATACAGGTTCAATGAAAATGTATAGGATGTTCTTCATTTCTCAAATTTGAAATCTTTCAGCTTCCCTTTTTAAAATGACAGAACAAAATAATCTAGTACATATTATCTGAATCGTATGCAATACTGATTTTGCTTTTCTGTCTGAGAAATAATCAGAAATCAACTTTCAAATCTAATTCAAAATGTCCAGGTCATGTAATTTTTTCTTATTTGTTTTGTTGTTGCTTTGTATATATAAACATATGTCTTAGAATAAATANTTTTTTAGGATGAAAATATCTCTGTAAATTTTCCTGCCTGTCTGAGCACTGTTAAGGAACTGTTTAACCTTTNATTTTATCTTCCTATGTTTTTTTAAAGCAGGAAAACTGTTAATGCTTTCATTCAAAATTGGTTGAGTGTTTAGGTCCAGAAACAGTTTAGGTGAAAACAGGACTTCATATTTTGATTTTGCTAGTATCTGCTTTAGTCATTGCTTTTCAGCTCACAACCTATAATAACTTCAGTGATGCCTTTCAAGTGCAAAAGAAAGGACATAAAAATTGCAAGTAGTTAGAATATTTATAATTTTCATGACATTCAGTCTTTGTATGGCTCACAATCAATCAGAAGACATTAACATGAGAAATGCCTGAAGCAAATATTCCTTGAAGGTGGCCTAAGGCTCTGCTCTACCTGGAAAATCAGCAAATGCCCAAGAGGCAGGAAATACAATGCTGGTTTTTAATCATTAATGTACTTCACATTTTCATATTGTCTAACTCTGCATTACAAAGGAAAACATGTTTTTACTGTAAAATCCCTTCCCAAATAATTTCTAATCATTATGCATTACTTTATAGCTCAAAATCATCTACGGTAATGTATAACACTAAAATACAACAAGTTGAACTAGAATGAGACATACCATAACAAATGTTATCTAGTTTCACATTTGCAAAACAACTCTGGCTTCCAAGTGCTGAATTCACCTGTAAGGTACAATCAGCAAAATTTCAATTGCTTCTTTCATCAAAGGCACACCGTCTTCAAAATACTTCTGCTTTCTCTTGAACTAGAGGAGGTATCTAAGTGCTATTTGCAAGTTAAGGACAGTGACATGATTTAACTCCCTCCCTTCCTTGAAAAGAGCTTAAAAGAAAGAAAGCTTAATTAAACCCTAATATTAAATGTTAAATGCTAATAAAGTTAAGATCAACTCACAGTTTAATTTCCCTAAAAATCATTGCAATTGCTGAGATGTTCCTGTCATTCTATGAAAGTTCATTGGAAAATATAATAAAAAATTCACTACAGTGCGAATGAAGACCACCAAAAGGATTAGCAGGAAGCATTTTACTTCAAAGAGCAGGGGATCTGCAGATTGGCTTGAGGTTTATAAATCAAGTGAAAATAAGAAGGATCCTAGACCAGCTCACATATTTAGTAATAAATAGTAAAATCTGAGAGGACCTATATAGAATGGGAACAGACCAACTCTACCAGCAGATTCATTGTGTTGGATTGGAGATCCTGTTTCTGCCTGTCAAGCTTCCCAACAAAGGAAGCATGTAGATCATAAATGACCCGGGTCATAGACGCTCACTGTAATTTTAGCTGAATCTATGNCAAGGAAACTTCCCTGTCTGACCATCCAGGAGCCACTCCAGCAGTCAACTCCCACCACCTGAGACTGTCACTGCTGGGAACAAAGACTGTGGGCAGCTTCAGGGAGATGACAA
>OAMK01000002.1:39841783-39874343 GCA_900205225.1 Saxicola maurus maurus
CCAGAGCTCAACTCACAGCTCAAACTGCAGCTGCACCCCAACCTACCTGCACTGAATGTATTCCTCAACAATTGCAAAAAACCTCAATTGAGTTATTATGAAATATTACCAAAAGCAGAAGGGACCTCTGAGTCCCATATGTTTCAGAGTAAAACCACTTTTAACAGTTAATAATAGTATATCACTACTGTGAGAGTGTAAAGAGGGAAGGGCACTGTCTTAATCCTGTCAGGTAGAGACCAGTTTATATCTGAACACAGCGGGGGTTTATTCTTTGTACAATCAAGGAGCCTTCCTAAATTCAAGATCACTTATTTCTGATTCAAAATAAAATTTCTTTCCAGGGTAATGAAAATGTTACTGTGTTTCTGATCAGTTTTTANAGGGAGTGTTTGAGAAATTATTTAGTAAAGCCCAACAAATGGCTCAGAAACAGAGATGAATGTCATTTAATGAAGTACATGATAATGACAAGATACAGAATATGAGCACGATCTCTATACCTACAGAAGTTTGCATAATTAGTGGGACTTTCCTACTCCCCAAAGAATTATCAATACTACTCCAACATTTTCAGCAGATTTTATCAGTATTCTAAGAACAAAACATCTGATTTGGCAACACATCTCTTCTCTGCA
This sequence comes from Saxicola maurus maurus, assembly GCA_900205225.1. Taxonomy (NCBI): domain Eukaryota; kingdom Metazoa; phylum Chordata; class Aves; order Passeriformes; family Muscicapidae; genus Saxicola; species Saxicola maurus. The sequence goes on from OAMK01000002.1 coordinate 39,842,422, forward strand.
NTTGGTTGTTGATACTGACTATGCCACCATCTGAATCTACTTTGAGTACTCTGGTTTTCCCTCTTCTAAACAATCTCCCATTTGAGAAAGAAAAGAACAAGAAAAAGAAACAAGAAAGATGATAACACTTTTTCTGTGCTTCATAGCTTTGAAACTGACACATCAGAAGTGTTTTTAAAATTCACAGTAATTAGAACTTTCATTCAAAGTATAGGCCAGTGAGAGCTGAATCAAAACCCAGTTTAACATCTGGGAAAAAAAAAAAACAAACAAAAAACCCAAAAACTCATATAAAGAAGCATCAGTCACCAATTGCAAATAACACTTCAAAGCAACAAAATATTCGTTTACTCACAAGAAATTTCCAGACTCTCAGCTGTGAGCAAGGAGCTTGTATGAGCTGTGCTACTAAGGAAACAAGTGAATGTGTTCCAGTTCAGAAGGGAAAATTCTTGTCAAATATAAATAGATTCCTTGTAAATTGGGAAAATCAATCACAAGACTAATTTTGCAAGGAAGGGAAATTAACAAAACTTTAAAAACCTGATTTTTGTTTGTGCTGTGTATTATTCCCTGACAACTGAAATTAAATTGTGGAAGTGTTTACCTTTCTCCACTATTACAGATGAAATTTAAGGTTTTAGCTCGATATATAACAGAAATGAAGATAGTTAGAGTGAGCCTGCCATCTCATATATAGGCAAGTAGAATCTAATTCAAATCTATAGAGATGGTTATAAACTTATTTCTATGTTTTTCTGTGTGTAAATTATTGTGTATATGCATAAAATGTTAGGAGTAGGAATAATTTAAAAAATAAAAAAATAAAAAGATAAAAGCCTAGTCAAAGTTCAATAAACTTTGAATAGTCTGAACTGGGACAGGGGACAAAAACCCAAACAAATGAAAAATAACATTAAAAAATTAAAGTATTGGGGAAAAAAAAGAAAATAAAACCCACCAGACTAATGTTCTCAGATCTGCTAATGGAAATACTGAAGGACATAGAAGGAAATGAAAGCAGGTAAAAGGCTCTTTGAAATCTATGAANTGAAAATGTAACTCAATGAAGCCAGAAGAAGTGATAATATCTTTCATACCTATATTTCAAAGAAAATAACAAGATTGCTCTTTAAGATATAAATGAATGAATATACTGATATTTTAGTTTTGAGGATAAAATAAAATCAGCAGCTATTGCACTATTAAGAGCATTTTGGATACCTTATTAAATTTTATAAATTAAACCTTAAATTCATCATGACAAGCATGTTTTGCCATTTCAATTCTTCTAAGTTCCCACATAATTTAAAATAATACATAAAATGATCACATCTACTTACATGACAGGATCTGCTAACCTTGTTTTGCTGAGCCTGAGGGGCAACTGGATGCCTGTCTCATTTCCTCAGANGAGATTTGGCTGTAGTTCAGCCCAGTCATGAATATAATGTTACCCATGTTAAGGTTATTTTTGTGCTTTTGCTCACAGCCTATAGGCTTATTCTGGCAGCAAGAGATCTTTGACTAACCCCATTTTATAAGGGAACCTTCACTGGGCACAAGCCCAAAATATACACCATTACAGCAGCTCTACAGGGAATCCTCAGGAACTTAATGAATCAGCTTTATGGCTTCTTTGCACTGAACCATTACAAATTTGCTGTGGAGTATCAGTGAATCTGATCCAAGAATTAATGTTATTGACTGGCTTAGCATGATTATTGCAGAGTTAAGCTTTAACCTGAAATTAAAGAAAGTTGTTTTTTTTTTTTAAACCAGAATCAGATCCAAACAAGAAAATTTAAAGTAGGATTTNCATGCATTCGTTCAAACTGTAAAACAGAATTATGTGGAACTTGCATGGAATGTCTGTGGTTATCAGCATAAAAAATAATCTTTTTTAGGGGGTCATGCTGCTGCCTTTGTATTAGAAATGGAATTNATAAATGTTTTGAATGTCATTACCTCTTGCTGACTTCAGTGAGAAATGAAGTTACTCAATGCCTTAAAAGTATTACACTTTTGTTGTTCTGCAGTGTTATCAAAGTTGTCAACTCAGCTTAAAATACCTGCTAAAGTTATAAAACTTCTAACCGGTATATTTATTGCATTTACCTTTGAATGGAAAGAAGTCTTTTGTAGTTTACTCTGGCATAATTTCCTAGTCTAATCTACATTGATTAGATTATTATTTCCTTCAATTTCCTATTTTAGGAGGGGAAAAAAGGATTTTTTTTAAAAAGGACAATTCCTTTACTTACTAAGCTGAAGTGTCCTTAACATTTGTACTCAAAGCCAATAATGCTGAAAGTGTACTGCATTAGCTGGTTTATTAGTTTTCCTGACAGCTTGGAGACAGAGCTTCCCAATGTGGCATCAATACATAANGTGATCTTTTTCTGCAGAGGGTCATTCTTATTTTGAAGACACATCACATTATGATAAATGGCACCCACAATATTTTAGACAGATATATCTAAAAGGTACATCATGTTCAAGTGCTGAAAGAGGTGGGGTGAGCTACCATTTTCAATGTAATAGCTTTTTTTTAATACATTTTCTGAGGCTTGTACTCTTTTGTGAAAATCTGTGACTTAAACAAATAATTGTTTTTATTTTCTTGTGTTAAAATTATTTAATGTTATTACATTCATCAAAAAGAAACCACTTCAATGCACTGAAATCATATTAAGCTTGACTTTAAAACAGTAAAGAAGTAATTGTTTTTGAAGTAGACCCTTTAGCCTTCAGATTCTTTTTTTCAACATACTATAATGTATTGTTTAATACTGTCACTCAAAAGTCAAATAATGCATCCTTTATATTTCTTAGGCTTTGTAGGGGTCAAATCCCTTTTTGTATCTGAGTCAAAGCCAGACTGCCAAACTAATTCACAGTATTTTGTAGAAAAGGGAGAAAGAGATTTATGCAAGTATTTATACTAAAAGCTTATTGAAATAATGAATATAGCACTGAAATAAGAAAGGTAAGAAAAATCATCAATTCTGTCATTCTTGTTGCAGTTTTGGCTTCCTCCATATGGGAAAGAGTAGAAGAGGTTAAGGTCTGTTTTTTTCAATTGGGGAATAGAGAGAGAAAAAAGGTTAAAAAATGTAAAAAAAGTGGAAAAAGTGGGAAAAAGGAAAAAAATAAAAAAGTGAAAGAAGAAAAAGGCAAAAAGAGGAAAGGGAAGGGAAGTTTCAGGGAAGGAAGTTTCAAGGGAAGGGAAGGGAAGTTTCAGGGAAGGGGAAGGGGAAGGGGAAGGGGAAGGGGAAGGGGAAGGGGAAGGGGAAGGGGAAGGGGAAGGGAAGGCAATCGGAGTTTTCAGAGTCTTCCAATATCAAGAGAGAGGTTATTCAGAAGACAGCCATAGTCTTCTACTCTTCTTATAGGCTTGCAGAAGAAACCACACAGTCTCAAGCTGCAACATGGAAATCACAGAGCAAAAATGAAACAGTACTTAACAATAAGAGTGGCTAAACACTGAAACAAGTTGTCCAAAAAGGATATGAAATCTCCATCCTAAGAAACTATTTGGGTAAAGTTTGACATCAATTTTCAGGGTACATCTACAACAGTGGTACATTGGACTAGGCGGCCTTCAGAGATCTATTTCAACCTTCATTTTACTATGGTTATGTTAACTGTTGTGTTACAGTGTTTTAAGGACATAAAAAAAGTTAAATTTACAAAACTGCAGTCTGCTCTTAATAGCATCTGCCAAATTGTGGCACTCTACTGACTTGGCCAAGGGTTTTGGTGATCTATTGAGAGCTTGCTGGAGGGTGTCACAGGAGCAAGCTGTTTGTTGCACCTGTTTTAAATCAAATCAGGCATTAAAGTAGCTTATTGATTTGTTAATGACATCAGCTGTCAAAGAGTTCAAGGTCGATAGCAGCCACTAGATACCAGACACTCAAATAATGTCAGTTAAGCCCCTACACATTTTTAAGCATCTTTTTAATACCAAAACTTTCTAATTCTCACATATATCGACAGTTTCACACTTCACAGGGCATGAAGATGTGCATCCTCCTTTCCTGTGCATGTGAGTTCCCCCACTTCTTTATTCCTTCTCTGGGAGAGATAGTGTGCCCTTGCTTTACATCTACCCAGCAACCTGCTAATGCACAAGTCTAGTGAGAAAGCAAAACAGAACAAAGCAGTCAAATCAGTCAAAACAAGCAAACAAAAAGCCCTCACAGTATAAAGAATGAGAATCAAATCTAAATGCCCAAAGTTGTCCTCTGATCCTGTCTGACATCCAGCTGACACTCCAAAAGTATGCAAGTCCTCACTGCATCTTGTGTCGTGGCTGACAGCACAGTGCAGATGTCTTGGATGTCCTAACCCACTGCAGTGTATTTAAGATGCTGAGTCATACACCTAGTGCTTGTCACCATAATCATTCCACAGGCTCCTTTTTTGTATTGTGCTTTGACTACAAATGTGGCCAAGATTCCAGGGTCCATGTGACTAATATATGGTCACTGACATTTGGACAGCTTAATTTGAAATGGNATCCCTACCTAGGTTTCACTAGCAGTGTTTGACTTCTCTATAGCCCACAAAAGAGAAGGAGCTAATAGGGGGAGGGGTAGCAGGGGAAATGCTGCTTTTGATAACAGGAGAGAAATAACTGGATAAAAATATGCCATGCTCATTATAGCAGAGAGGATAGAGAGCTGAGCATAGAGGGTCTGATAAAGTCTCGTGGGACAATGTGGTTTATATGCACTTTGGATTGGTTTGTGCTGTTCTATGCCTTATGCAAAGAAAGAACAAAATTCTTTCACTCTAATTTTCAGTGTAAAAAAACCAAAACATTTAGGTTTCTTAATTTTACAGACATCGGAAATATAGAAATGAATTAACAGCATAGCTACTCTGTTTAGTTTAAAATCTGTAAATATTAACCTTCAAACAAGCTGNAACATGGTTCATGATGCACAGTACTCTGTTTCACTGTGTTTAGTTGAAGCAATTAATCTTATGATAGAAAAAGCAGGTTCAGCAAATGAAGTTTTAACAAATCTGGCTTTTGCAGATCTAAGACCCTGAAGCACCTGCTCCCACAGCTTGTCCCAGTGTGAAAGACTTATCAAGCACTATGGTGGTCAGATTTATAGAATCACCCTGCCCTCTCTTCAGATCTCTAGGAAAGTTTATGCCTCCAGGGTTTCTTGATTCTGTGGGAATTTCAAGACAAAGGTCCTTTAAAACCCGAAGGTCCTTCAGGCCCTGGGGACTGAACATTCCTCAGGGGACACAAAGGGGTAATTTGGAGGATGAAGACAGTTTTAACTGCAAGAAGTCTGTGAATGAATATTATGAGGAAAAAGCAGAATCTGTGCATTTTTATCATACTCTGCAATCCCATAAAAAATCAACATGAGGTACAGCATCTAATGAATAAAAATATTTTAAAAGATCTGCTGTTACTTCCTCAGCTTGCTAAACCAGCAATCTGAACAGATTTTTAGAGTTTTAAAAATACTGTGCTGGAGCAGCAGATTTATGAATACACAGGAGGAACAGGTGCAAGGGACATAGGAGGAAAGAAATATGCTGAGAAGATAATAACTGAAACTATAGNATTGTATCTAATAATGTATTTTAGCTTAAGTCCTTGCTAAAGGATAAACCAAATTTTTGTTTTATCTTTATGGATCTTCAAGAAAATTTTTAAGTAAAGTCCATAAGTCTGTTTCCTATGAAATTAAACACAATACAGAAAATATATCTTGCTTATTGTGGACAACGGCAAAAGATGTGGAAAGAAAAAGCTCTGTGATTTCTCAAACTTCATCTCTTTCTAGTTATTATGGGTTTTTTCATTCCAAAATTTTATAGGCAGGATATTTACCACACAGATTCCCCTCTAGCCTTCATTCAGAGCTGATGTCTCAGTATCTTTAGCATAACCAAAGCATGTCATCTGTAAGACCCAGCCTCTTCACTGTTGAACAGCACATTCTCAGTGCAGATGTGTATTTTCAGTTTGCTTACAATCACTACAGAATATAGTTGTGTGTTGATATTTAATGTCTTCTCTACNAACAAAAAAATATAATCCAAGCANTGGANTAGTTTCTAAGTAATCNCATCAGCATCTGGTGGAAAGGAAANCTGAAGCCTACACCACAGGCATTTTGCTTAATGAACAGTATGATCTTTATAGGAGTGATGCAGATTCTATCCTCCCTTCTCCAGCTTGTCTCTGCTAGAAATAGTAAGCTCAGCTCTACTTCACACTAGCTATGACAATAACACCCCAAATAAACAAATGTATCTTCAAATCAGTTAAAAAAAATCATAATTTATTTCACACAGTATGAGAACTGGAGAGTTTAGAACTGATTTAAATCCTTAATCCTTGTCTGGGTATGTAAATCCATGGTAGTGGATGAAATATCTTATGGAGAGTTTTCCTTTGTAGGTAAAATTAAAATAATATTAACTTGTATTTAGTTGAACAGCTACTCATTTCTCTGTCTTTTATTCTAGATCAACTCTGAAAGGATCATCTAGAATGAATCTACCATATGAAATACCTTTCAGAAGTTTTATACAATCACAGAACATGCTGAGTTGAAAGGGACTCAGCAGGTTCATCTAGTCCTATTCCTATGCAGGACCATCCCAAGAGTCACACCATGTGCCCCATGGTGAAGAACCTTTTCTTGTTATCTAACCCAAACCTCCTCTGACTCAGCTGCATGTTGTTTTTTCAAGTCTTNTCATTGATCACAAGAGAGNAGTGCCCCTCATCTGTCCATCACAAGGGTGTTTTAGACTGCAATGTGGCCTCTTCTCAGTCTCCTCCAGGCTGAAGAAACCANCTGACCACAGCAGCTCTTCATAAAGCTTTCCCTCCAGACCCTTCACCACCCCCATGACCCTCCTTTGGATGCTTTCTAAGAGCTTAGTGTCCTTTTTAACTTGTGGTATCCCAAACTGCACACAGTTTTCAAGATAAATCTGCACCAGTGTAGAGTAGATTAACACAGTTTATTTTGTCCAATCTCTGCTATTTACATACAATTCCAGGTCTCTGATTCATTTTTTGTATGTACTTATACAGGGTCTGTCTCTGTACTAATCATTTTAAAGTGGTAGGGAATNTTCACATTGAGACTGTCATTGGAACTGCACATTTATGCAGTTAAAATATTAAAATAGTTTCTCATGTAGAACAGTCATGTGTCATTTAACACTTTCCAAAAAAAAAAATACCAATCTCAGCCAAAGACTCAGCATAAATCATCACCTATTTCCAGTTGGCAAATTGAAAATATCAACCCTGACTGGGTGGACTTGAGTAATTTAAAACCTAGGATACAGATTTACACATTACTTGGGTCAAGCACATGACTAAATAATTTTTCTGAAAGCATAGATATAGCCAATGATCTGACTAAAATCTACCTCAAATTAATGAAAACTTAACTCCATATCTGAGCAATAGAAATAAACCCATCTCCATTTTTCAGAGAGTGATATTTCTTCTGTATATCAGGGCTTCTCACTATGATTGTAATAGCAATTCCAAAAGTACTTAAAACTTTTACTACAAACTTTGTTACTTTGGGACCAATACAAGCAGAAGATTTATGATAACGCAGAGGAAATCTTTTCAAAACAAGTCTGGTTTTATTACTCAACTGGAATGTAAAGTTTTATGGGTTGGAATTGAAAAACAAAAGGTTTGATGTCCATATTGGCAGTATTGTGTTCTGCTGAATATGAGGCTTCATCTCTGTCTCATTTTTGAGCAGCAGAGTTTTTATCACTAATATCCTATTGAGAAAATCCTTTGTTCTAAATTCTGTTCATGCTGTTTTCATATGCTTCTGCAGTCAGGTATTCATTAAAACTTGATATATAGTAATTCATCTTTCATTGTACTGTTAAAGCGACTTCAATCCACCGCTCAGATTTTTGTAATTCCTTTGTGCCAATACAGACATGTTTGTTTCCATAATGTTGGTCTCTTGTTTCCTTCACAGCCATTAAAAATAATAATAATAATAATAATAATAAATGAGAATAAAAAGTAGATATAGAAAAAGAAGACCTACTTACCTCTTAATGAAGATAGTGCAGAGCCTCTTAATACCCTACATACTACCTATATCTCACTGATTTGTCGTGGCATTATGTGCACAGAATGCTCAATAACANCAGAAAGCCCTGCTGATTTGATATCTATCACTATTTGTAGAAAGCAGGACTTTGCAAGATCTTTGAAGCTTTCAAATCTAGGCTTGTGCTTCAATACCTCCAAATTCCAGGTGGATTAGGAACTCCCAAAAATCTCCTTCTTTCTCTGTCCATCTTCATTGGCTTCCCTTAACTGCCTTCTGTGTTTTTTCCTACTGATAGAAAACTTAATGTCTCAATTAGGACATTCAACAAGAAAAGATAAGGTGGCTAGAGTCTTGAGATGAATTGCTATATGAGTCAGAAGTAAGTATGATCAAACTCTGAAGAAATTANTTCAGTACAAATTATTTCCTTTAAGGTCTTCTGGGGACCATCTTTTAGTATGGCAAGTGTAGTGTTTTAAAACCCATAAAATACATAGTTATCATGGATTCACAAGGATGCCAAAGCTAAATTCTTNTTCCTGCTTTGCTGTTTAATCTCTCCTCTTTGTAAAGAAAAAGATTTTTTATATTTCTTAAGAAACTGACTTTCAGTATTTATGTAATTTTGCAAGTACACTTCACCTAAATATGTGAAGTCAGAGAATTACAGAGTAATGAGCTGGCATGAATGCCTATTCAAATGATATATGGATTTCTTTTTGTCAATCCAGCTTGCTGTTTGTTTAGCCATTTATAATGTCAATAGTGAATATTAGAGCAAGATATTAATTGTGAATTACTTTCTCAGTATCACAGAATGGTTGAACTTGGAAAGGAAACTCTGCAGGTCATCTGGTCCAGCCCCTTGCTCAAGCAGGGCCACTAAGGCCAAGTTGTGCAGGATACTAGATTTCCTCTCCTATCTCCTCTGATCAAGACTCCACAACTACCCTGGAAAGTCTATTGCAGTGCTTGGTCATCTTCACAGTTAAAAAAATATTAAAAAGCTGTTGCCTGGTACCTCCTGTATTTCAATTTGTTCCTGTTGCCTCTGGTTCTGTCACTGAGAATCACTGAAAGAATGTGGCTCCATCTTGTTTGCATCCTCCCTTCAAGTATCTACATACATTGATAGGACCTTCTCTCGTCCATGCTGGACAGCCACAGCTCCCTCAGCCTTTCCTCTAGGAGAGATGCTCCATTCCCTTTCACATCATGGTGGCCCTTTGCTGAACTCTATCCAGTATGTCCCTGTCTCCCAGAGCAGCCCAGAACTGGGCACAGCACTCCAGGTGCTCCTCAGCAGCACTAAGTACAGAGGAAGGATCACCTCCTTCAAAGTTCCAGCAATATTCTGTTTAATGTAGCCCATTTTGTAATGGGCACATTGCTGGTTTATGCTCTAACTTGTTATCCAGTAGGACTTCCAAGTCCTTTTCCAGGCCAAACTTTTTAAGAGCTAGAAGACCTCCTCATGTGCAGGACTTCTCACTTCTTCCTGCTGAATTTAATGCGATTTCTATCAGCCCACTTCTCCAGCCTCCTCAGGTCTCTGTGGAGGGGAAACCCCTTTGGTTTCTCAGCTACTCCTCTCAGTTCAGCCTGCAAACTTTCTGCCTCATTGTTGAGATCTTTAATGAANAGGGTAAAGAGGACTGGATTCAGTATTAGACTCTGGGGTTCACCACTAGTCACTGTCCAGCTACATTTGGTGCTGCTGCTGACCCCTTCAAAACCAGTCAGACAGTTTTCAATTCAGCTCACACTTCTCACTTTGCTCANTGTGCACTTTGATATTCCAACTAAGGGTAGTTTCTGAGGTTTTAAATACATCACTGCTAGTATTAGTTTGCTTATAGGCATTCCTGGCTCATAACTTCTTGAGTCAGGCTAATGCTCTAGTCCTGATGCATGCCCTGTTTCCATGATTTTTAGTGTATTGATTCTAATGCAATGTCTTCTAATAACTCATATTCATACAAACCAGAAATATTTGAAAGCTTGCTTCTCCACAGCTGCTAAGAAAATAACCAACTTCCTCTCAGTGTATGAATAATAACATTTTGGTCTATGCCTGGTACCTGGAATCCATGCAGAAGAAGTTGGAAAGCAGCTCCACAGTCACACATGCAGTCCATATACTCCAAGTGTTTTCATAGCTACAGAATGCTGGCATTCAAGTTAATGCTCTGATCTGGTTAGGAAGAAGTTGTTATGGAAACTTACCCCCAAAGACTGGGAGTGAATGAGAAAGATTACTTCCCTACTTCCCTATCTTCCACTTGGTTTCTTTATTTTAAACCAAGATATATAAAACATNCTGAGAAGCTTTACTATGGACCAAATGCACTTTTACTAAATTACTGAGTCATGTTAAACAAAGGTTCAGTAATGCTACCATCTTGGTTAAATGTAATATGTAAGCACTTAGATTTGAGACCATTTTTGGTTTAGGTTTGACAGTTTTATCGATGAGTCCACTGAGATTATGCCTCTTCTGTCAAATAAAACACAGGACCAGGGATTTCCTGTGAGAGTGATAATATGCCCTATCCCAAACAAAAGGTCATAGTTCTGGATAATCCTTAACTGTAAGGTGAAAGTGAAAATGGAAATTAATTCAAAGTTATAAAAAAAAAAAAAAAAGTTTCACATTCCAAACACTGACCTGCTTTCATAGTCTTCACTGTGAAATCAGTAACAAACATCAAAGTNTATATTTATAACAGAGGAAAGTGATGCTTCCTTTACATAGCAACCAAAACCACATTTCTATTACATCCACAGTATTGTCTTTAGTTTTCCCAAATTACAGAAAATATGTTTCCTAGAACTGTAGACCTTGTGTTTGCTTGGACANGTTTCAAACATGGATGCTCTTTTGTCACAGTGGGGAATTTACTGGTTTATTTTTAAGATAACTATTTTAATTTCTGCACCTTCCTAAAGGATTTAAATTCTGGAATTATATACACTCTATCTAAGACCTGGCAAATGAGAAAGTCTACAAATAATTAGAACAAGTTTTAACCACATGTACATTAGGGANACAGAGCATTGATTATAGAAAGACATGAAAGTAACATTCCTTAGATTTTTTTCCTCTCAGAAAAAAATGCAAAAGCACAGGGCAATCAGTGTATATGTAAATTCTGTTACTAAAATATTCAGTTTAATCAGTAAAATAGGCACAAGCTCNACAGTTATAGTGTGCAGCTCAATCTGATAAATATCAAGGCATGAAGCATGAGTCATAAAGGAAGAAAATGCAGTGTATCAAAATATTTCTGACTAGTATATATTAGCTTCAGCCAATTATGCAAATAGCAATATGACCTGAAAAGTGAATAGTCATTTGAATGAGTTGGATTTGACAATGAAAATACAGTTTGATCACATTTTGAAACTTAATTTCTAGGATGGTTATGAGGTGCTGTCCTTCAGAATGACATTGAATATAGCCTGTGTTTTGAGATTCTTCCCCAGAAGAGGAAATTAGGCTCAGGATTCAGCTTCTTGTTATAAATTCAGAGATCTCTGCTAACTGCTTACTGAGGTTCTCACGTCTTACCTTCTATTCCCTTGTCCCTTAGCACACAAACCCCATCACCTCGGCTGTTTTTTTGACCAGTGACATAGAATATTTTCTACCCACTGTATCAACCAGAGAGAAAAAAACCCAAAACATTTTAAAACATTGCTTGTAAGACACTTATATGAAATGCACATAAACATAAATATTTTAACTTATCAAGATAAAAACGTGCAAACAATTCAGTAAAGAAGAGCAGCTCTTCAGTGCTGTTGCAACTTCATTTCCAATGGAACCCCGCTTATCTGGGAATATCTGTAAGAGGAGGGAAAAAGAAAACTTAGTCCCCCTGAGACGGGTCTNTAACAGGCGCAGTGCTCGGCCCCGCCGGGGGGTGGCAGTGTCGGGCCGCCCGGCAGAGCTGCGGGGCACGAACGGAATTCCCGATTATTCCCACTATTCCTTGGGAACCGTTCAGGGGAATTGCACTCGCCACGCTCCCCCAGCTCACGCTGTGGGGGCGATGCCAAGAGTTTGTTCTCTCTTTTTGTTATAAATAACAACAACGCAGTCAAAGGCTGATGGGGCATCATCTGTTTCTCCCGCGTTTGTTGGAATCTATCTGCCTCCCACTCTCCTTCCANTCTCTCAAAATGCCCTTGTAAAAAGTCCCTCTCCAGCCTTCCTGTAGGCCCCTTTTATGTACTTAATGAAGAGGTTATTTTCAGAATATATCACAGAATATTTTTTTTTCCTTTGTAGATATGTACTCTCCTTGGTTTTAAATTTAAGCAAATTTCTTACATATTACTCAAGTACATTCTTCTTCTAGATTAATCCAGTCTTAAAAATAAAGCATTTCAAACTGTCTAGCATTTAGAATCGGCAGAAAAACATTTTGAAGGACATGAGATNATTTTCTTAAGATTTTTCAGGTCAAGGTATTAAAAGACAGTGAATCAGTTGTACCTAACTTGGTTCCTTGGGCATGTACCTATCAAAACTGTTATTAGATGTGACCTCTTACCATTTAAATACATGNAAGTCTGGCTATTAAACTTAATAGGACTTGGAAATAAAAAAATATGTTGCAAATATATTTCTTTTCCGAAGCAAGCAGACATGAGTATCCAGTGCTTCTAAAATTAAAAACAAACAAACAAACNAACAAAAAACCCCAAATCCTTCTTCCCCCAAAAAAACCCAGACAAACAAAACAAAAAACACCAGGCAAACAAGAGTGAAGTAAAATAACCCACAATAATCTGTTTGCTTTAGTTTTTGCCTAAATCTCTATCAAATAGAAACCTTAGATTCTGTACCACTAGGAAAAAAACAATATATTTGTATGTGTTATTGGATATACATACAGGAAAATAAAATAACTTCAGCAGCATAAAGGTCAGATTGATATTTATTGGTTTGTATATCAGAAAGTATAAATGAAAATTTTGAGCAGAATTAGTTAACAGAGTGACAAAGAATAAACAGCATCAGAAATATATCTAAAAGTAATTTCCAGGAAAGCATAAGTATCATAGGTTTTGCTCTCTTAGATCTTTAATTTTTCACCATCTGCTTAACTTGACATATAACTTTTGATTCATGCAGTGACATAAAAAGAGTTAATTTATGTAAAGAATTGGAAGAATCCAATCTTTCCATTCACCAGATTTGCCTGGAGGGTTAACTTTATAATTTTCTTATTTTTATATCCTTTTAAAAATACTGCACCAATATTAGATACCTAGAGAAGAAAGTACACATGAAAAATGTATCTACATTTGATTACATGGAGATGATGCTTGTCTGTTAGATACATTCAAGCAGTTAAAATCTATATAACAAGTTAAAAGAACCTGAGTTATTCCAGAATAAAATATATTGTCTTGGCATAACCTAGNAGTGAAACCTGCAGACAGTCCATCCATCCACATATAATCCCACTGCCCTTAGATTCAGGCAAAATTTGATAAGAGAGAGGCATAAACCACAGATTTTGAAAAAAAAAAAGGCCAAAAACCTCCTTGAAACTACTAGAGGTTGAAGGAAGGATTTTTTCTTTTTTTTTTTTTAACTTGACTCAAATTCCTAAATTCTGTAATCAAATTCAAGGCCTTATTTTGGTAAAGAATATTATAAGCTCGACATGCTTGGGGTTTGTCTTCATAGAAACTAAAATCAACAAGATCTTGTCCATTTTGATGTGGGTGCAAACTTTGGCTGGGATAATCCTCTTGACCTAGCAACTTGGAAGAACTTCTGGGACAAGAGGTTCCAAGACACCCAAAAACCCCTCAAATAAAATGTTTCTAGAATTAACAACCTCTTAACAAAATTATACCAGCATTTTCTTTGCTCAATAGGAGATAATAGAAAGTACTTTAAACTCAATAATGTCTGTCACAACAATCCAGAATTGCAACACTATAGGAATGAAGGACATGTCAACAAATGATTTAATTTGATCAAAGTTACATGAAAGTGAAATTGTTTTTATTAATTCCAATTATATTAACACATATTAGCTTTGAAATTCAATATTCTTACTTTTTAGAAATGTAAGTAATATTTCTAAAATTCAAGACCAAGTAATGTCAAGGAAATTATACTAATGTGAAGTAGCTCAAAATTTAAGTATTGATGCAATTTTCCTATGAATGATGTTTACAGAAAGGATTACAAATCAAATAGCTTAATTATATNTATCGATTTCCAGTATCTAATTTATATTTTTTCATGAAAAAATTAAAGAAGCGATTATTAAAGTTATTACCAAAATATATCTATTTTCAGTAATTTCCAAAGTGTTTATTGCTGTGCTGTAGGAGAAAATTGCATTGAATGGGAAGAAGGGATATGGGGGGAAAAACTGTAAATCCTTTCAGAGATTTAAAATCTTATAAAACAAATACTAAATATAAGCATGAGCATGAAGATTAGGAATTAGTCACTATGCCTGACATCTTGTAAAACTTTTGAACAATCAGGGCAAGGGAACCTCTGAGGATTACACAGAAGAGAGAAAAAAATTGATTCTTATTTACTTATTCTAACTGATAATATTCCNTTTCACTGAGATAGTTTTACAGAAAAACATTACATCTAGGTGGATGGTTANGCACATTAAATCTGTTTTTGAAAGTTTGATGTATGTCTTTTATCATAATGATGTTTAATAAAGTTCAGTCTGGGGTATAGGAGTACAAGAAATTTGTGATTCAGTTTTGGTTTAGACATATGACATGANTTTGATGTGCAAGGATAATGTTTTACTTATCCACGAGTTGATTAAGCATCTTTTTCTTTGGAGACAAATAAGTATTTCCTGGGAAAGATTATTCTCATATATGCATCTAAAAAGAGTTTAATTAAACACATTAGGGTCTGAAATTCCTAATCATAGAAGTTTTGCTCATAATTTCTGTTCTTCTTATCACAATCCAAAGGACAGCCCCCTCTCTGCCCGAAGAAAAGAGTAAAGGTGTTAAAACAGCTTCTGAAAAAGACTATGGAGTTGTATTCTGATTTATACAGAGTTATTAAACTGCTGAATATTACAAATTAAGTAGCTGCTTGAAAGGTTGAAAAAATGGGTGGAAGTAATAGGATGGGTATGAGCCAGCTGGTGACACAAACCAGTTAAGCACTGCAGAAGAGTCATGAGCACTTTATTCTGTATATCAGTGATCACAACCAGCTGTGCACACAGCACAACACTGACATCACATGAGATTGCCAGTCCTATTGCTGCCATAAGGAATTGTGCTTTCCCCAGTCTCTTTTCCTCTCCAAGAAACATAAATTTCAGATTAGAAGATAATTNTTTTGCTTGCAAAACAGAGAGAAAACCTGGAAATATTTTGCCTGAGAATGTGCCAGGTAATTATAAGTTGCTGCTGAAATGAATGAACTTAAAACAATGATACTGCCTTCCAGTGAAAAACTCTAATCTTAAAGAGAAGGCATATGAATTTATTTGAAGAGTGCACTTTCAGTAAAGTTTGTGGGATGGCTTTACGCTTTGGAATTTTGTCACAAGTAAATATAGGCATAAACACTAAAATAATATAAATATAAATATAAATATAAATATAAATATAAATATAAATATAAATATAAATATAAATATAAATATAGAAATATACATCAATATGTGTCTAGACTGTCTGTTAAAAGAAAACAAGTGTTTGGGCAGTGGAAATGTGCAGTACTGTGACCCAAACCTTTGAAAGGAGGCTTTCAGAGGGCAGACATAAGATAACAATATGCACCATTTTCTCCAACAGTTACTTAAGAGTAATTGCTGCAGTACTTAGCTGATGCTAGCAAATCCTTCTCTGTAGCAGGGTCTAAACACTATGCATACAAAAATAGCAGCAGTTCTAGTTATCTCAGAATGAAGGCAGAACAGGCTCATATTGCCTGTGGGGGATTATGAAGACCTTGCAGTGTGCATTCCCACACAGAAAGGCTGGGAAAGGGGCTGAGATGAGCAACATCCTTTTATGTCAAAGACTTAGGGAAACTGTGTCACTGAACAGACTAGATAATTGTCATGCATCTTATTCCCAAAGCAGTTATCAAAGGCTTAAATCTGCATTATTAAGCATTTGGTCTTAAATGTCTAGACAACTTACACCAGATAACAGAGAGAATCCATAGCACAGCAGAGAATAAAACTANGATTATGTCCTCAGCAAGTTATAGACTAAGCCACTGGAATACTCTGTCTTTTTGCTGACTTAAAATGAAGGACATTTATTTTGTTAGTATTGGTTGATCTTAAGGACGAGAAAAAGAAGAAATATGTGCACTTTTAATGGTTGCTTAGTTTTAGAATAGAGTTTTCTTGTGTTACAAGAAAGTGTCTTTCATTTCTACTTAATAAATTTGATCAAAATGCATGCAATTACTTTTTTTCCCTAAAGGCAAAACACTCATAATAAGATGTGTAATATATTTTCATCTCATATATCATATTAGAAAACTAAGAGAAAGAAAATGTGAAAGTCTAGTCATTCCTGGCATGCATAGCCCATTAATTAAATAAAAGAGTAAATCTGCAATAGTTGTTTATGTTATTTATGAAAGTCTGATGAGCTTGCATGGGGCTGTGCTTTTTGGATGTCATTTTTTGTTCATTATACTCCAGTGTCCCAGGGTTGTCTAAATTAACCAGAAGCTACTTAAAGGCAAGAAGCACAACTCTATTATGATTAACCCTCATTTCTTTCAAACATATGAGCTCAGGTACCTTGAAGCTTCTACAGAAGAAAGTACTGAGAATTCAAGGTCTGCTTTAAAATTCAAGGGATGTTGTTGATGAACTGGGACTTAAATTAATCAACTTGGGAAATAATTAAAAAATAATCTTCCTATAATGTCAAAGCAAAGGAAAGAAGTATGGAAAAAAATGAGATATGATAAACAAATGGTTTCCACTNTGGTGCTCTGAGAGGCTGGTTTTACTGCTATCATTTGAAGGCTTTACCACATGGCAGCTAAATTTAATAAATTATGAATGATATCATTAATGTTATGAAAGACAGTACATCCTGATTTTAAATCATTGCTTGTTTGGTGATTTTNTACAGAAGTACTATGTGTGCTGGAACTCCAGGAATCCCATAGTAGTGCAAAAAATGACTTTTGAACTTACAGTTTTAATTATTAGGGGGATACTTGTACTAGNTTTAGTACTGTTTAGACCCCTGTANTCCTTAANAAACATTATTTTAAACTCCAGTTTCTAATCTGTTAGAACTCTTTTCATGGTTCCAGACTAGCTTTTGAGCCAAGTGTGATCATTAGTAGCTTATTTTCTTCCCAATATTTGCATCCATTCAGNGGAATACTAGAAGGTCAGCTCTGTTCCAGCACAGAATTTATGTTTGATAAAACTGTTTTAGCCATTGGAATTTTGGGGGAGTGGATGGAGGGGTGGAGAGAATCAAAAGAATGTACAATGATGACTTTATTAATTGCTACAAGCTTTTATTCTATTTTTTCCATTAAAATTGTCACCAATTTAGNCCCTGTCAGTTTAATGTTTTCTAAGCCACATCCACTGTAGCATTGTTATTTTTATAAATATATAACAAGAATAATAATTAGTAACATTCACAGCCTCACATGACTGCAACAGGACTTTATATCACTGATGTCACCAATTAGATGAATATCATTTAGCAGTCTGACAACAAATTTAAAAGGACAAAACACATTGCATATGAGTGAAAACCATGGTAAAAACTTGTCAAAACATATATGTCTGTGGAGAACAGGAAGGCTCAGTGAAGAATCATAAAATTTCAGAACTACTGCATTATCTCAAGCTCTAATTAACTTATTTGAAAGAAAATTAGAACAACTTAATTTTCATCATCCCTTTATACTTTCTGAAACTGAGGATATTACAAAATCTAGTTAAAATTGTGAAACTTGATAGATTTATAAGAGAAGTAATAAAGCAAAAATAAAATAAACTCATGATTTTCCTAAAACTTAGAAATTTAACATAAAAAATTACATCTCTCCAATATTCAGAGGAGGGATTCTTTCTCAGTAATCGCAAGGAAAAAATGTGTAACATCATATAAAACTATCTGTTTATAGAAAGATAATAGAGGAAAAAAAATCTGTAGGGTTTTTGTTTTGTTTCTTTTTTCTTTTATTTTTTGTCTTTCTTTCTTGTTGAACACATGCATATTTTATTCTCATGAATGCCATAATTCTTACCTGGGCTTTTGCTGTCCTTCAATCTAATGATAAACAGAAATGGAGAACTGATTTGTCTCAGTGACAGTGCCATTTTTCCAGATGAAAAAATGAGTTTCTTTNCAGTAAGGTATCTCAGATGCAATATAATTTCATTTCTTGTTTGTCCAGANCATGCCCATAAGACAGAGACATGGGAAAAGAATTTTTGTTGAATTTTAGTCCTTCAAAAAATGAATCAGACCTTATGGATNGAAATCACCTACTTCTGTGAGATAAAAGCTTTCTGTTTTGTCTCCTTCAACAACAGAAGAAACAGTGATAACACATTTTTCTCTTAAGAAAAGTGCCTAGAAAATTTCTCACTATTTTTTGTTGAAACAAGTTCTTTCCTAATCAGCATTAATAAAAAAAAAAGTGATATTGCTTTTTAAGACAATTTTGAACACAGAAAATTCAAAATGAGAATTCTTCATGGTTGATATATTCTTTTTTATTGTCTCTTAATAATGATTGGACTATTTTTCTATCCTTGTGTAAAATATCTGTATCACTTGCACAGTTGAATGCAGGTAAACCTTAGAAAAAAGGCCAAAAAACGGGATAGTGACTTTAACTAAAGAATTGNGGGAATGTCAGAGAGTGATTTTCAACACTGGCAGGCAGATGCCATACACTCCAGAACTTTTGTGTGGCAGCATTCACTACTTAGCTTAACTTCATCTATGGTATCCCTGGAGAGATTTACTGTGTTTCCCTCAGATGAACAGGTAAGTCTGTATACAGAAATACTTTCTCTCTCTCTCTCTTTCTTTTTTTTTTTTTTTCCCCTCTTCTTGTAGGGGAATATTTTGAAATAAACTTCTATTGATAATTAATGTAGGGTGCTCTGGGATGGTGATCTTCTGCCTCTTTAGAAAAGTGAGAGAAAAACTGCAAACTTCATGAATCATTTTATTATAAGCAATCAGCCTCTAGGCTCTGTCTAATTTTACTTCTCTTCCCGATAAGTCACTGAGAACATGTTTTCCATATGGCAGGAGAGCCTCCTNCTGGTGGTTGCCACTACCCTTAGAAGTGATCCTTTCCAACTGTTGTGTCTTGGGGAACGCCTGGGTGAAAAGAGGAGCAAGAGTTGCTCTCAGAGAGCTGTTTGGGTGGCCCTTGAGCAGTGAGGTGAGGCTTCTTTCACAGCTGTGACATTCCTGCCATGCCTTACCTGCCCTGTGACAAAAATCCCTCCAGAGCAGTCATTTCCTCTGAACATGGCTTCACTCTCCCTTGGTCTTTGATTGAAGCAACACAGACTCAGCTGCTGTCAAGCAGGATGCACACCAANAGGCACCTCAGGAAATTAAATTCCCTTAAATTTCTTCTAAACAGCTTCCAGTGCTNGAACTGCCTCTTTTATGGGCAACTCATACTTTTCTACACTGCAGCACAGCATGCAATGTGCACAGATGCTTGGGGCTGACTTTTTTGAAGCCCTAGATAAATACCAGGCATAAAAAAGAGGGCCAGGTGCTCAGGGCTGGGATGCTAAAGAGACCAAGAGCTCTTACAGCTCCCATTGACTTCGGGGGCAGCTGAGGCTTCTTGACAACTCCCAGGAAGAGCTCAGCAACTCACAGAAGTTAAGAACTATGTTTTGAAAAGGTTCCTCTCTGTTTTCTTTCTTAGAACAGCATGTTATTCATAACATACTTATTGCCTTAATTTGANATCTACTAACAGATTTAAATAGCAATGAGCAAACTGTTCTGCCAAGTAAACAAATAAAAGTTAGACTTTTTAGTAAATAACAGAAGGATAACCATGTATNAGGATTTAATTATGAGAAGAAAGTTATATTTGGCAAAAGGCATCTGTAATTTGTGTTTCCATCATTTTAGAAAGCTTCTTTTAATGGATTAAAATCACTTCTGGCAGCTTTTTCCCCTTTGCTGCCATAAACAAAACCCAAATCTCTACTTTAGGGAAGATAGCTGTTAGAAATGCAAACAGAAAGCTCTGAATAGGAATAAATGAAAGTATCAGTATGATTGCTTCACTTTTTAATAGCCTAAACATTTTATAAGATGCTTTACTTTGCTGCAAAATAAGCTTTTCACATCTTTGCAGCTGTTTCACATGTACCTGAAGGAATATGAATATATTCAGATAGTCTTACAAATATGAATATATTGTATTGAGATAACCTTACATAGTATTAATCATTATCACACCTCTCTAATGAATGGAAAAATATAGTTTTGCTTCTTTTTGCTAAATTAAATATAATTAGGCCCTTTTTTCCCAGCATGGAAATCCATAAATTAGGTAGCTATATGTATTTTTCTGAGACATACATTGCAGCACTCTATGAACCAGCCTGAGGAAGAAATAAAAATGAAAGATTTTTAATATAGTTTTTTCTGTCTTTGTAAATTACTTGGGGTTTTTTTTNNTTTNNTTTTTTTCCTCCTCTCTGTTACTTTGTGAGAATCAATNTTAAAATCCAGGAAAAATGTGCAGTGTAGAGAATTTCTGCCACAAATGCTGGTGTGTTGAAATGGCAAACCAGCACTGTAAATCCATATTCAAAATAGGAAAGAGCAGCATTACAATCTTGTTAACCACTANCATAAATATACACCAATCCTTAAGGCAGGGGGTGGAGGGGGAGTGTGAAACTATCTTTCNAGAAATATGATTGATATAATGCCAGAGATTTGCCTCTTATCTATAGATTAGGACTGTGGCTTAAAAAACTTGAACATTTATAGCTATAACACATAGATGTAGTGAGTTTAAAGATCTATTTATAGAAAAAATTGTTTACATTAAAATGCAGTCAGGAAGTATCATAAAATTTTGCAAAAACAATCTAGATGTACAGTAGTTATAAATTATATCTGTAGAGAGTTATAAATAGACATCATTTCATAGATTTTGTTTTGTTTTCTAGGGCTATAATGGATTATGAAATATATAACATGTATAGCAGTTCAGCTACTTCAGAAAGGGAAGCACCTCAGGGAAATATTGTGCCAGATTCTCAAATACAGCTATGATCCCATTGTGCCACTCAGCTGCTACAAATGAACCATAACCCAGCTGAAAATCTCTGGCAAAGGATTTCCTGTCTTCAGCAAATTCTCTTCTGACATACATCTATCATTCCCAGGCACTGTANCTTTATGTCTTCACTATGAAAAGACATATCTCAAGGGTAAGAAAGTTCATGGTACAGTCATGCTACACTCTTTTTTCCACTGATATAAAAACCCCACCAAAATTCTCAAACACCAATAGAATTGAACCAAGGAAACTCAGAACAGCTGATACAGGCTCAGACCCTTCAAATCTTTTATCTTCTCTATTGAATCAGACACAGGTGAAGTAATTCTCTAGGAAATTATCCTTTATTTATTTCCCTTCTATTAAAAAAAATAAAATAAAAATGCATTTCCAACCAGTTTGTGTTTGTAGCATCACTGTGTTTACTATTCTAGTAACAGTTATCATGCAAACCCTGCTTTAATTTTGAGCACTTGATTACTTGTGAATTTCCTTTCAATTTAAAGATTTTCACCAAGAAAATATTTATTTTATTTATCCTGCCAGGAGAAAGAGCGTTTTTTTCTACAAAATCAGGTATGGTCTGTGTAGCTTTGTATCTTTTCTTATCAATTTATCCTAATGGCCATTGTCATATATCTTGTTTTACCTTTACTCCTTCTTTTGAGATCTCTCTTATTTCCTTAACATACATCATGAAAACAAACAAAGGCCCCAAGGTCATGTCTATTTCAGTATCATAACTTCTAAAGGAAGCAAAAAAACTGTCAGTCTCCTTGTCAATGGCAGTAGAGCTTCTCTCTAATTAAATAGAAAATGGGATTTTCTCCCTCCCCCTGACAAAATAAGGGAAACAAAATTGTGAATAATGTGATTCTCTCTGACATTTCAGCATGAATGGATGGAGCTCTTATCCACCCATTAGGAAATAGTAATGTGCAGAGNATGACATTTGTAGTAAATACAAAATCTGTAACCATTTAGATTCTAGAATTGTCCATGCTTACAGCTCTATAATAGCGGTAAAAGCTTATGGGAAAAAAAAAGTAACATGGTTAGAAGCTCAAACACAGGACAGCATAATAGAATAAATTTTCATTATTAAAATTCAAAAAATATGTAAATGGCCATGGCATTTAACATTGCTGAGCAATAACAGTTATTAAGGTAGTCAGAATGAAGGTAATTACATTAATATGTGGTATTGTTTGGCAAAGAAAACAAGGAAATAACTGTGCAGGCTTGAAGTCTATTTATAATGCTCACATGTCTGTGACTGTGTGACCACTGAAGGGCAATGAGCAATTTCTAGATAAAATCTGCATCATTATTCTCATATTGCAAGAAGAAAATATAGGGTACAAAGAAAGACAGCAAACNGTGTAGTCACTCAAATAGAGTGTCAGACTTAAAAGCAAAACCTGGAGCACATCCAATTTGGGGATGAAGAAATAGAGTACTAAAATGCCACTAATAATTTTAATTCCATAAAAAAAATGGGGAGCACTAAAGCCTTTTCAAGTGTGTTTGAAATAATATTCAAGAAAATTACTTTACAGAGAAATGTTCATGTTATTTTATGATTTAGGAAAATATTTAGTAGTACTCTCTGGAGGAATTAAACAATAGAAATAGGTCAGGATTTCAAATAAGAGAAGAGGGAAGAAAAACGGAAAGGAAAAGAAAGGATGCAGAATACTAGATACAAAACAAAAGGCTGCAGCACTTAACTCCATGAACAAGCAAGTGAGTCCAAAGTGTATAATGTGTTGTTACAAAACTGCAAACATTGTGGTGCACTGATGGGTGCACATGACTCAACACAACACTGAACCCACAGAAGTACCTGCAATTTTTTCACACCTCAGAAGGTCTTCAAGGCTTGGTGCCTTCTCATGTGTGTCATAAACAGTTGGGTCAAATGTATACCCCTCAAGAAATTTTACAAAAAAGTCAAATCAAATTAATCCAAAGGCATGTAAAATTAATCTGGGGNTATTGGTAGTTCATCTAACTACTATGAAATGCCTTGATCTCCAGAGAGAAATGACAAGTTTACCTCTAAGAAGCAAATGCTATAGAAAATAATGAAGTTACATGTGCCTGAAAAATGTGAAAAAAACCAAAACAAACAAAACAACCCCAAACTCACATTAAGTTATGAAATGCGTGCTAAATATGCTTTACAAGATACTGTCATCAAAGAACAAGATACTATAAGATAATTTTATATATTAAATAATTCCTTGATACAGCAGCCAAAGTAAAACTTCCTTTCAAGGTGATAAATTCTTCTTTTTAAAAAATAAACACATGTGCCAAGGAGTATGCATCAAAAAACATGAAACATTTTACAGTGAATGATAATATTTTATTTGTTTTCTACATAGACAAAGCTATTGCCTNTTTGTGTGCTATTTCCAAGGACCACTTTGATTTTGAAAACAGACTTGAGTTGAAAGGATGTAAGAGATCCAAAGCAAAATGGAAGTCAGTCATAACAGAGTACACCTTAAGTATGCTGATAAGTAAAAATGTTTATGGTACAAGGATTTGTAAGCAGGAGAACTTTAGAGGTACACCAAAAACAAAACAAACAAATAATGGAGATAACACCATCCTGTACATGCTAGTATAAAATTGAATGAAGAAAAGTGTTTGGTTTTAGAAAAAAAAAAAAAAAAAAAAAGGGCCAGGTTAGTTATATTCTCAGTGAAGATCTTATGTAATACCTCAGTTATAGCACCCTCATTTTCAATATTCAGGGTAAGGCAAAGAAAAAAATAAATCCATGTCCAGATGACACTTTACAAAACACTGATCAAAAATACACTTTCCTTGAAAGTTTTTCTGAACAAGATAAACTATCTCTGCTACATGCCCAAGTTATTATTCTTTTACCCAAACCAAGGTTAATGCATTCCTCTCGTCTCTATCCCCATCCTGTAGATTTATGGATATAAGAGTATCAGATGTAGGAGTTTAGCAGTAACTGTTTTGTAGGTTATTCACCTTATCAGGGAGTCCCTANTTGCATCTTGACACAATATAGGTCCCCTGTTACATGCACAATATGGATATGAAAAAGAAGTATAATTTTCTAGATATGTTTTCTGCACANCTAATGGGGAATGGGAACTGTGCTGGTAAATCAGTCAGGCCAGAGGAAAATTTTCCTATAACCACAGTGCCCAGACAGTCTTACAAATAGCATCTAATCATCTCAGGATTATTAAAAAATTTCATTATGATGTTTAAAGCACTAGGAAAAAACAAAACAAAAAAACAAAACAAAACAAAACAAAACAAAAAAACCAAAAAAACAAAACCAAAATCAAAACAGAAACAACAAAACCACAAACAAACCAGCAAAAAAAGCCAAAAAACTTTCCCTCAAAAACCAAACAATTTACTCAAAATAAAATGTTTTGCAAAACTTGTCAGTTTTGGTG
Source organism: Saxicola maurus maurus (assembly GCA_900205225.1). NCBI lineage: Eukaryota > Metazoa > Chordata > Aves > Passeriformes > Muscicapidae > Saxicola > Saxicola maurus. The sequence goes on from OAMK01000002.1 coordinate 39,867,279, forward strand.
AGACCTTTAAAGCACTGTTTGGCAGCTTAGCTAGAAGGGTAACTCAGTTTCAAGACCATTTTTTTCAAGGAATGTCTCATCCTCCTGTCAAAGAGAGCATCATGCAGTGAGGGTCCCCACTGCTCTCTCTGGAGCAATGCACTTTGCAAACTCTTGGAAAGCTATGCCCTTCTAACTCAGATCTCCTGTATTGCTTCAGAATTACACAGAAGGAGGATATGGAAACTCACTTAGCAAATTTTAAAAGTACACTAATTAGATTAAAGCAAATTGTTATTTAAAAAAATCTATGAACAATTAATATTANAATTTTCTAGTTTAAAGCTTTTACAGTGGCACAGGCCTTACTTTGACTTCTTAATAGAGGAATGATTTAATTTCTTGCTAATGTACAATTGAAGATAATAGTTTTATATCTAAAACCAGCATGACATTATGTTCTGGTAAATTATGTACTTGAAACAAAAATATATGCCCTAGTATTTATTTATTTATTTATTTATTTATTCATCAATTTTCCTGTTTTAAGTTAATGATTTAAAGTTGGTGTTTGGAGCTATTAGACTTAAGATTATTTTTAATGATCACACATATTATAGCATCAGAGTCCTCATGTGCAGTAAGAATTATATGTGCTGGCAGTCACACTTGAACTGTACTCCCTCATGATTTTCTGGGAGATGTAGAAATAGCATGAGGGAGATGTTTGTTATTCATTCATCTGAGTTAAAAAAAAATTGTTTCTGCTTTACAACGTGGGTTATGGTTGTGTGTAATAAAAATATTTAAAGAAATTTCACCATGTACCAAAAAATAGGCCTGGGGCTACAAACGATGGAAGAAAAAGATTATCTGCATAATTCCTTAATAGTGTGTAGAGTATCTCCAGAGATCCTATATAAAAATTNATGCATTAAAACTGCTATCTTTAGTATTTAATTTACAGTATTTTTTTAATTTATTCGAGGTTTGAGATTAGTTCTGGGAGATAAAAAGCAGCATATAAGCCTTGGGAGAAAGAATTCCATCTGTTTGCAAGAACAGACAGAGTGACAACTGACTGATCTGACTTTCTGGAGCAGCAAAGTTTACAGCTGTGCTCTCCCAAAGGCTATATTTCAGGAGGAGAATTACTGGGCTGTACCACAGTATTTTAAAATTGTAAATTAAAATCTCTTAACTTTTACACAGGACAGTGAAAAAACTCAACCCAGCTGGGTCTGGGGAGATTATTCAGTGTTGTTTCTTTGCTATAATCCTTTTCGTCCTTCATTGAATTTGCCACTCACTGGAGAGAAGTAGTCAATAAAGTATCAGGAAGGAAGCTTTCAAAATTTCCAGTGAAAAGATATGTTTGCTTCATGTNTGATGATTCCTTGATCTCCCTTTTCTCTGAGTAACCTGAGTGCCTGTTCAGCATTACAGAAGTACCACATCCCATAAGAAAAAATACAAAACAGAATCTTGTGAAGTCCAAAGAGACAAAGAAGGACAAGAGGGATAATGGTGATCCACCTGGCTAAATGCAAATGCCTGCAGTGCAGACACCTCTGTTACACTTATATTATTATTTACATATGGTCTTTCTACAGTCAGTGGAGAGAAACAGCTAGGTCTAAGTGGTGACTCATACTGTCTTAAGTAGANCTTAAAAATGTGTAGAGTGTTATGTCCTGAATTATTTATTTCTTATCACTGGTTTTGGAGTCCATACACTAAGTTTAGAGGGAAATCTCTAGAATGCAAATGTCTAAGGATATGTGATATTAATTCAAAGAATATAAATCAAACTTCTCCAAGAAATTCTGTTTTCCAGTACAGTTTAATACTAAACAAGTAAATTTAAAATCAATATATTAAATCAAGCATACTTATGAGTGTTCCAATCTCTCAACAGAGAATGTGGAAATAAAAGATGTCTGACAAAACTGGAGTTAAATGTTGCAGCTCTTGAGCTGGAGACATTTTGGTTTCATCCAGCTCTAAAAATAGAACCTTGTGTAATGTAAGTCCACAATACAGGAATATATGTAATCAGATATAGGTAACTGTACTGTGGGAGTTCAATAAGCTATAATTTGTTACAGTAAATTATACTCTAATTAAATCAGATGTGGATTTTTAAGAATATNATGTGAGATTATTAATGAATTTTTGATTAAACCACAATTTTTGTTGAGACATTTAAAGTAGAAAATAGATTTTTAACACTTAAAGCATGTAGCAGGATAGCTAGCTTTAAATTTGTTTTAAATTCTTTATTGTATTCAAATGCTACATGATTCTGTCCCAAGTAAAGAGACCATGAACATGATTAATGTCCATTACCAATGAACACAAGATCAAAATTTATAAGCATTTTGTTTTATGTCAGCATTATTCAAGACANAATGAAGCTTTACAGAATCATTCAAATTTGTATTGCTTTTTAATTGAGTAGTCTTGATCAGCATTTCATTAAAAAAAATAATTTTAAACACACCTGTTCAATCAATTCAGTCTCAGGCACACTGCTTTGCTAAACCTTTGAAAAAACCCAACACTGTCATTAGTAGCTGATGTCAGTGTTTATGTTTGACAGTTACTTCTGATGTCTTTAATAACTTAACCGAATTTGTGTATAAATATGGGAAACCAGACTTCTTAAAAATCCTATAAAGAATCTTAGAAGTCACTCTCCAGTTAAGTTTGCTTGCAATAGTCCTCTGAAGAGAATGAATGTAAATCTAGTCTTAATGCTGAATTTGAAAGGAAACTTTATTCTGAAGGCAAACTCAGCATTATAGTAGTGTGTATAATAACGTGTCATTTGTTTTATGTAGCTTTGTACAGTGCCTTCATTCAGCAGTAGGCCTGAAAATAAGAACCTTTTAATTTATTCTGTTACCCAACATAGTTTTAGAACAGATAGAACAGATAGAGTGTAAAACTAGTGTGATGGCAGATCTTTGCTATTTTTACTCAAAACATGGGTAATTATATTTGCTTAGTAATGTATTTTCAACTTTGAGAATCCTTATACCAATTGCATAAGTATATTAAAATTTTAGAAGAGTGACAATAGGATTCCTATTATTCAAGTAAAGATTTTCATAAATAAAATATGGAAGACCAAACTGATTTTTTNTACAAAAATAAAATGTATAGGTACAACAAAGTGAAGAGCTTGGGTTGCATTGACCCTATGAAGTGCTGCAGGCTTAGGAAGGAGTGGCTGGAAAACTGGTAGAAAATGTCCAGAGAAGGGCAATGGAGCTGGGGATGGGTCTGGAGCACAGGTCTAACCTGGAGAAGCTGAGGGAGCTGGGAGTGTTNAATCTGGATAAAAAGAGGCTCTGTGGGATCTTACTGCTCTCTAGAAGCAACTGAAGGAGGGTTGTAACAAAGATTGATCTCTTCTCCAGTAACAAGTGAGAGGACAAGTAATGGCCTCAAATTATGCCAGTAGAGGTTTAATCTGGATATTAACATAAAATTCTTCACTGGAAACGTGTTTAGGTGTGGGAGTCAGCCTGACCTGTACTCCAGATCTGTCAACCATTACTGAAGAACACCTGTGCCCCAACCCTAGGCCTTGGCAGACATCTATGGAGTTGTGGCGATCCCAAAGGAAGTTGTTCCAAGAAGTTATGGGATTGCCCATGTTAATGCCTCATACATATTCCCAACCCTCATTTTCCAGTTATCATCACCACTCCCTGTCCCTGGAATGTTCTCCCTTCCCTGTATCCCCATCAGCCCTCAACTGATGCAGTGTCCCACCTCTGCACCACTTTCCCCTATGCCCATTGGATCCTAAGCTCCACTCCACCCCCTTTCCTGCCCCACACTTTTACCCCAGACCTCCCTACATCTTGATCTTTAACCACTGACTCCTACCTGGTCAGTGTGTTTGGATTTTGGGCCTCATCCCACATTTAGTTTCACTATTATTAGAGTATTTTATGTTGCTAGTCGTGGTCATTGCACTGCTCTTCTTTCATTTTCTGCCACTCTTGCCCTAATATCAGATGAACCCTAAAAAGTATTGTCAGGGACTACCCTCACTAACCCTCACAGTTAGGCATTATAGCAGANTTACCAAGGAAGTGTTCATCCNATCCCTAGAAATGTTCNAAGTTTGTGCAAATGTGNCCCTTGAGGACATGTTTTAGTGGAGAACTAAATGCTNGTNCTGGGTTCATGGTTGAAACTGATGTTCTTAGAGCTCCTTTCCAACTTNAACAATTCTATAATTCTGATATTTGTGTTATGTCAACACACTTTTTCTTGGTAAAAAGACAGAGGTTCATCTGGCATCATCTGTATCTTCTCTTACTGGAAAATGTTGTAATCAGACACATTCCTATAGAATTGTTTTTAAAACAATTTTCTCAAGAGAAGTTCTAAGCTTTCAATTTGGGTATGTGCTTAGACTTTATAATGAACTCTAAAAAATATATTTTGGAATAATGTCATGTACTACTAAAATCTTAGTTGGAAGTAAAGTTGNGTTTCTTCTTTCTCTGGTGTGAATCTGAAATTTGAAAATTGTAACTGGAGAGCCACATACCTTTTTAGAAATCAATGAGAGTTGTTTTGGAAAAATGGCAATCAGTTGAAGTATTATTGGTATATTAAAAGCTTTAACAGGAAAAACAAATAATAATTAAAAAAATTAGCTCTTTCATNATTTCAGAACATAATAAAAAAAGTGGAAAAAATTGTTTTTTTTTTTTCTCAAGGGTAAGTAAATGATATCTGTTTTATTGAGACATCTTCATATAAATGTTTCTTATAAGAAGACAGAGACAAAACAATAGGACTTTGTAAGGTTTATAATTAATATTAGAGATCAGTTATANATCCTTAGGCACTAATGTTGTATACAAACGTGTCTTCCTAATTTTATTTCAGATTATGAAGGGAGAAATGGACACTTATCAGGCAAAATTAATCTGAAACATTTAAGACACCTACATTAAGGCAAGACTTATTACATCCTGAAAATATACCATCTCATTTATTTTGTTAACCATTAAGACAGCACTGGGATTTTAACTCAGGTGTATTTGAGTAATTTCTCCTCCTTTGCATCAATATAATATTCTGTCATATCAGTGACTGCCTTAGCAGCAGCACAGCCAACTACCCCCACAGCCAAAGGAAGTCACTTTTATGACCCTTGTTTCCAGAGATACTAAGGAGCAATACATCAGTTCTCTCATCAAGATCAAGATCTTCATCTACTTTTAGTAGCTAAACTGATGATTCAGCCACTGACTGAATTCATTGAATCACAATCATTCATGGACTAGCAAAATGAAAAATGCTTAATAAGCCAGGATGCTAATATGCTGCTAAATTTTCTGGATTCATTTCCCAAGTGTGTGCACTTTGAGTTCATTTGGACTGAGGTAGCTCTTTTACTTTCAAAGTGCTAAAAGTTACTTTGAACTTGAGTGCCTTGAAAACAGTCCACAATTCAGCCCACTAGGTGAACCTGCATGATCTACTTTCCTGTGTTAAAATGTCTTCGTAGGAACAGTATGTGGAAGAAACACCTAATTTAGACATAATAAATAATAGATAGATAGATAGATAGATAAATAAATAAATAAATAGATAAATAATGGCATTGTTTTTGGTTTGTTGTGGTTTTTTTTACATTATCTTGCAAAAACCACTGAAGTGCAGCACAAACATCTGTTGATTTCTAATGGTGATAGCCAGTGTCCTGTAGCAGGTAGGCTCTAATATTTAAGGATAGAGATGATGTATTGTGAAGCTGCCATTTATAGTCATATTATAATGTGCTATTACCTCAGAGCTGATGGACTTCTTCTTTAAGTCAAGCCTATTATTTTAGTTTAATGCTAATTCACATGAATTCTCCTCATATTGATGGCAGTCTAATTGCTGGTTTCTCTCTGGAATGGAATATCACTTTGATGAAGCCTTTAGAGGGATGTTTTCCTGAGGAGTTGATATCTTAATTATAAACATGGTGAAATAAGTCACTGATACACAAAAAAATGACTTTCAGATGTGCTTTCCTTAAATTAACTAGAAGTGAATCCCAAGTTTTATGACATTTCTAAGCTGGTCCTCAGAGAAAGATGTATACACAGGCTGCTATGAGAAAGGGTGAGGACAGGGGCACACATCAATTTATTGCTCTCAGGGGAGTGGCACCATGTTTTCCTGTATTGCTTCCTAGATAGCTAAAACCCTACTTGTTTTTTAGTAAATTGATAGTCATGTAAAAAGACTTGTCAAGGGGACAGTTAAAGCTAAAAACCCATCAGTAGAGGAAGGTCCTAGCACACATCACCATTTACTGTCATCCTTATCAGTTTGCCAGGGAGTCAGAATAGCTGGGCAAGAAAAAGTNCAATCCCTCCAGGGTTGTCTTTGGACCTCTCCATAAAAATGCATCTTATTGGGCAGAGATGTATAGAGCCATCTTAAGCTACATGGATAGAAAAAAACAGAGTTAAAAAACTAAGATCACAATATTAGAATCACGATGGAAAAATAAACTTAAATTTGAAGCTCTTTGCATTTCTAAGCAGCCATTTTAATTTTTTGCTTCTGTAACATATAAAATCAGATAATTATGTGCTATTTATTTCTTTTGGCTTTAGGCATTGATCATGCAAACCCAAATGTTTATGTATTAGCAAGATATTACATTATATGTACAATGGANAGAATTTAGCAGTTGTTTTTCTGAAATTTGAGGCATTGTACTTTATATTGAGGTGTTCTAGGGATGNCTGCTTCTTTGACTGCCACTGTGGGGAAAATCTGTTGTCTAGTCAAGGTGAAAATCTTTACATCTCGTCAGCTGAATCTAACCTTTAATCATTTAATCCCAATATTTTTATAATGCAAATTAATGGGACATATATTACTATATTGTTAGTTTATATAACATATGACTGTGTTAAAATAAAGGCATATTNTATTGTCCTAGGGTGAATTTATGAAGTTTGTATCCCCAGCTGTCTCTTCTCTTTATGCTGGATGTTGAGTTCTGCACCTTGAAGACTGGTTTTGAGAGTGAAGGGGGGNNNANNAAAA
>OAMK01000002.1:39874578-40085467 GCA_900205225.1 Saxicola maurus maurus
GNTTTTNTTTTTCTTAGAGCTAATCAGCCCTGCTCTAGACTGAAAACCCAGAAGAACACCAGGAGCTCACACCTGTGCCCCACCGGGATCCAGGACGCGCATTTTCCAANGCAGAAAGAACAGACAAAAGACTGAATGAGCCAAGCTACACCCCATGAAAAAGACTTTCTAAATTTGCCATCTCTTCAGAACAGTGAGAAGTTTTACTATTTAATATTATTNATTTTTATACTTATGAATATTTTGCTTGTTAAATAAAAAGAATTTTTTTTCTACTTTTTTCCAAAGAAATCTTTTCCNGAAGCAATAAGAACAAGAGCCATTCGAATCCGGTTTCTAGAAGAGCCCTTTTAGAAGTTTCCTNCCAAATTTGCCCTTAACCAAAACAAATATATGTATTAATGTAGAGTTTGGCTAAATTTTGAAAAGTAGTTTTTATTGATGTAATTATGTCTATTAGTCTCAATTTTATCTTAAAAGATGTTTTATTAAGCTTAACAAATAAACAACCAAGGAGTGAAATATCAAGTACTGGCTGATAAAAATTCTAGTCAGAAGGATAAACAAGACTTCTCAGNAACCTTGACAAAAATATATGAGACTAATAATCCAGAAATTCAGGTCAATATTCAGAAAAGATGCATTAATGAGAAAATCTACACACAAAACAATATAGAAGTATAATAGGTTAACTAATAAGAAAATAAAGTGCTTTTGTGAGGAATTACTACATTTTATAACTACTNTAATCAAAACATTAAAAAAGAAAGGAGAATTTCATAACAAAATTTAGGTTATGATTGTGTAATAGGTTTTCTACAGGCACTCTTGCATACACAAAATTTGCATAAATGTAAATGTTTATTGAATCCAGGCTTTTGGTTCTGNGTATAGACCACTGGCTACGCCATAGTTGTTTGGGGTTTTTTGATTGTTTGCTGGCATTGCAATGTCTTTTATACAAGAAANAAAACTATTAGATATATTAGAAAACATGTAATTTTATTTTCTCAGATATCTCTGTTCTTTGTTCATTACAGGACTGATCTAATTTCTTTAGCAGTTATTAGCAAAATTCCCNGTGACTGCGAGATGGAAATGAGGGAAGGCATAAGAAGCGAACATGATCTCTTACTCTCTCTTGAATATAGCAGCTGTATTTTAATAATATAATTTCTTATTATACAATATTTTATTGCCTGCTTGTATTGGTTTAGTTATTTGTGTTTGAAAAATCCACCAAATTATTCTAAATACAAACATATTTACTTCCAAATAATAAAAGTCCTTAAAATATGTAAACTCTTGTGTTGTGGGGAAAAAACTCTTTTCAGCTAACAACTTTGTATACTGTATAAACTGGAGACAATTAAAATTAATTTTATTAAAATGTTAATTAGAACTGAGAGAGAAAAAGACAGGTAGACAAAAAAAAAAATGCCATATAATAAACTGCTCAGCTACTTATTATCCTGAGCTGCTTCTCCAAATCTGTTTGTTACTAAAGTACATCTTATTTTGGCACATAATCCTCTTAAGAATTGATCCCCCCTTGTAAATGCAGCTCACTTCAGAGTGTAGGCCAATTGGTTTGCAAGGATTGATTGATAAAGGGAAGCATGCATTCATCATGCACCATAGCTGCCTCTAATAGAAATGTGAAAGGATGACATTTTCCTCTGTCTACCCCTTCCTTGAACTGGTCAAATATTGGTGTGGTTTAGGAAACGTGAATTGTATTGCAGTAGCAAAATAAAATTTAAAAAAAAAAAAAAAAAAGAAAGATTAATTTAACAGTTAATTTGGAGCTTGACTGAAAATTAGCACTCTAACTTCAGAGAATATTACTTAGGTAAACCTTAAACACCTTACTCATCTTCTTATTCCTAGACAAAACTTGTGGAGCCTTACAGTCTTTCAGATCAAATAGTGCATTTTGTTATGAGTAGTCTGTGAAAGTTCTACTTTTTGAGAGAATATANTTTGTCATAGCAACACCCTGACACTTTTATACTTGACTCTCAGAAAGTAAAGACTGAATTAAGNTGCAGGTTCACTGCAATGGTTATTATTTGTGGTATTCTTATCCAGTGTAAGACCTGATACTATGTGACATTTTTATTCTCTGGTAATGTTCTGCAAGAAAGTATATGACAAAATTCAGCTTTAAAAAAAGTTAAATCAATAAATATGTTCTTTTACAATATTTGTTTCTATATGATATATTTCTTCCCATTTTTCATAGATCTGAATGCTCATCAGGTAAGTAAAAGTAGAGTGGGTAGAGTAAGCTGGTCAAACATAGCATGTCTGGGCATCTTCAGTGTGCAAATTTGGGGCAAAAAGCATGAGGTCCAAGCTCAACAGAACAGCTGCTACAGAGCTCAGCATCATCTGGGAGCAAGTGACAGCTGCTTTCCTGAAGACAATAATCTGCTTTATGTGAGACAAGAATCCTTATGAGAAGTTGTAAAAGAGGAAGGATTTATGACAGCTTTTTTAATGTGTAAGACTCTCCCTAAAGTAACATCNTTTAAACAAGGAAAATCTCACACTGAAAGGTAGGGATTTGGGGCTGCCATTAAGCTGTGAAATCAGTGTTAGAGGACCAATCATATCTCCTTGCAAAAAGTTGTGGATTGCATCTCCCAGTAAATTCTGATGTCAAAGGTGGCCAAGGAGTCCTGAGAACCCCAGAAGACACCCAGGATCCCTTGGCTCTNTTTAAAATTTACATCTGAGCACTTACCAAGACTCCTTCATTTCTTCTTTACAGTGTCTTGGAATGGAGTTGTGTTACAGATTAAATAAATAAAATAAATAACATTCATTTGAAGAGCTGAAAGACTCAGACCCTGTGATTGACCAACTCAGTTCAGACACAACTTTTGCTGCTTACAGACACCAGGTCTTGCTACAAGAATTATTTCACATGCATAAGATACCAATGTCAGATGGTTGGCAGTTTTTGTTCATCCCTGAAGAGTGATGGTTTGTGCTTCTCTTGANTCTTGTAGGTTTGCTTGCAAGAAATTATTTTGGTCTCTTTAGTAATTCTAGATAAAATCCTTTCNTTAACAAAGGAGTTGTTTGCACTTTTTAACAAAAAAAACCAAAAAAAAAAAACAAACAAAAACCATTAAAAACAAAAAACAAACCCAAAAACCCCAAACAAACAAAAAACCCAAAACAAAACAAAACAAAAAAAAAACCCCACTAAAATATTCACATTAAAATGGGTTGCAAAAGGCTGTGGTGCTTCCAGCCATCATATACATCATCTACAAAGAGAGAAAAAAAATACTAAAAAACTCTAAAGTCATATAATTTAAGTTTGACCTTATCATGTGTTCAGATGTGACATTCAAGTTCATTGTTCAAATATAACTCCTGCTAGTAAAATCATACCTCAGAGACTCTTTAGCAAAGGAACACATAAACCACTGATCTGTACAAATACAGCAAATTGTACAGATATTTCTTAAAAAATACCGAAGTTTGCAGAGGCTGGCAGTTAAAATTGCATACAGAAATATCAATCATAATGAAGTCATGNATTTTATTTCTATTTAGTTCACAAAATACTACATTTTTTAATGCAGAGTAAGTGGGAGATATAGGCACCACATATCACCCCTTCTTCACTACAATACCTGTTTGACTACATGAATCCTTGTCCTTTGCTGTGTTTTTATATTTATTTTGACTAAGTAGGTGGGAATATGAAGGTAATTACAATGAAAACAAATGCTGGTTTACATATTCAGACTTTGAATGTAACGTGAACCAGAAATGCATTATATGCTGTATCCATGGGTGACTGACTCTTGCATGGTACATTAGGTAATGAGCTGGTTTTAAAGCACTGAGCCACAACTGCCTTGACCAATTGTATCATTTATATCTGTCCACCTGGACTACATTCAAAAAGTCATGTTTTTGCTATTATAGAAATCCATCAACTTTGCAGAGNTGCAGATGACAGGCCTGGAGAATCAGACCTTCTTTCTAAGAAGAAAGGGCTCTTTGAAGCTCCCCTATTCAAGTAAGATTAAGAATGACGATGTTCATGAAATCCCTCACGCTTTCATGGATAAAACATAGATGTTTATGTCAAAGACACTGATACTCAAAAAATTACTCTTTATTATATGTTGATTTTTCCTTATGAGCCCTAGGCTATCCTCCTAAACCCAAAATTTCTAATACCAGTTCCTCCCAAAATAAGATTTCTGGCCATTTTCCACTGTTATATAGTCTACTAGTAGTGGAAATATCTTGGTTCTGCCATCTTGGGCACAAACATTCAAGCAGTTGACTCTGCTGCTAGGGCATCCCTTAGCCCCCTCTTCCTCAGAACAAAAACATCCAGTGTCCTCAGTTTTNCTGACAGTTAAGGCTTGATCATCTTGATAGGTTTCCACTGGAGTTTCTCCAGTTTTCCAGGCCTCTTCTTCCAGGCCTCCTGAGCAGAAGAGCCTTCCATCTGTCTGCTAGCCATATTCCTGCTGAAGCACCATGGGATGTGCCCACACTTACTGCAGTAAGCAGTTCATCCCATTTGCAATGAGTGAACTGTTCTTATACTCAGCTTGGTGTCCACAGTAACTTCTAGGTCCTAACCAGCCACCAGTTCCTTAGGCTGTATCAGGGTTGGGGTTCTCCTTACTGAAATGGTAAACATGGAAGTCTGAGAACAGAATTCCTGCTTACATTTTGCAAGAATTTTGGTGTAGTCCTCTCCTACCTACCCCATTTTCCTCCTCTGTTAATCTTTGTGTTTGTGCCTTAGTTCATAAACAGGGCCCCTGCTTATTCAAGTAGGTTTTCTGCTTAAAGTCTGTCCACAGTGGGATGACTCATTGATAAGTTATTTTAGAAAACATATTGTTTTATTTTAAAAAAATGCAATCAAAAAAACATTATCAGTATTCCTGGACAGCCTTGTTTTGTGTGGTTACTTGTCAGAGAGTAATCCTAATTAGACCTAAAAAGTCCTTAAATAAGCCATATTTTTCTGTTGTGAAGCCCAGAATCCTAACTCCTCTGTCTCTTTTCCAAGGCTCTCTTAAAATCCTGAGCTCAATTGTCTCATGGTTTCTGAAGCCTGGACTGAGCCTGGACAATCACCACCAGTGTAGGAGTAGCAGGTCAAGAACAGTATTACGATCAGAAGGTCCTTCTAGCATTTGCACCAGTATACTAGTGCTATCTATGCACTTCTGGAGTCAGAAAAGGTTCTGTGACCACGACAATTACAACTANGAACTCTAGAAAGCCTTGTACAGCTCCTTATATTAGTAAGTTGGAAGGCATCCAGGGAGTTCTTTCATTTCTAATTCCACACAGAGCAATGTAAAACTACCTGTGTTCAAAAGCTTCATGAATACCAGCAGGCCTGTGGCCATGATGACTTTCCCATGGAGCTTGTTCAAGTGCTTGGCTGCCCTTATACTGATTTTTTTTTTTCCTGATATCCAATCTGAACTTCCCCTGGCAGCTTTAAGCCATTCTGTCACATTCTATTACCAGCAACCAGAGAGAAGGGATCAGCACTTCCCTCTCCCTTGCTCTTCAGCAGAAANCATTGGCACAACTCCTCAGTCTCCTCTTCTCTAAGCTGAATATGCTTCTTAGGCAAATAGTCTGGAACTGACCCTAATTTAATTCTTTCACAATATCCCCAGGATTCCTTCCTTCTGACCTTGACTCAATGTTGACTTAGGACTAACATTGTGTGTAGTCAAGGCAATATGAGGGAAGGCAATTGCAAACTACAGTCCTCAGTAGCAGGCAGCTCTCCCTGAACTGCATTTTTTTAGCAATAGACCTGCCTTTCTGAACTGGGATTTAGCTGCATGTCAAAGCTAAAAAAGTTTTGTCTGTGCAGTGCTGTGTCAGACAATGCAATAACAGCTATAAATGACTTGGNACTTAATATTTACCTCTTATTCAGAAATTGTAGGATCATTTTTCCACGAGATCCTTGAAAGATCTTAAATTTTAAATTTATCCACCACGTATGAGTATAATGAGACATCAGTTTGCAGTGAATTTTTGTAAGAAAGGATGTTCTGAAGAACTGCAAAGCCAAAAACACAGTCAAATTTTGTAAGACAGGATACTTCTGAAAAACCTACAAAGTCTAAAGCTTATATTACCCAGGACTTTCACATGTCAGCAACTCTTTACAGNAGGTGTATTTTGGGTATTTCCTTTGCAAGCTTACTGAGAGTGGTTTAAAAATATATTCAGTTTTGTAGAAGCTGATCCTTAAAANCATAATAAATAAGAAACAGCTGACAGGATTCATTGACCAAGAGTAAACCTATACCTATGTGTGACATTCTGTTTTTTTTCAATAAAAGGTAGTTAATAAACCAATTTTGCTTATAGATATCATTCTATACTTTTGAACACCAGATAACAGTGTAACTACTTTTATGTGAAGTAAAAAAAAAAGGCATTATCTTCTTTTACAGATGGTGAACTGAGAGAGAAACTTCAAAGAAGCTTTCTATCTACAAAAGCCTAAAGTTCACTTCTTATGTGATCATTATCTACATGAAAAAAAAAACAAAAAAAAAAACCAAAAAATACCAAATCCAACAAACTTCATCCTTTCTTTAAAGTGATTATTTTATGCACAGACATTTTGTTAAACCTGGAAAAATGCCAAAAGAAAAATTATCTAGGTATTCAAGGAAATACCTGTGCTAAGATGTCTAATTCATGAGGTCAATCCTACTCACAGTCTTATTACAGCTTTATACCTAGATTAATGAAGCACCTGAAAACCTTCACAGAACCTTAAATGTGCTTATGCACTGTCATATTACTGGAAAAAAAATTGTATACATTCATGGTTTTGATAAAGATTCGTGCTTCTGCTTCCCCTGTTTTCATCAGTGACTGCTTCAGAAACTGCTATCAGGACTATAAAAAAGAGCAGAAAGCAAGCATGAGGTAGCAACACCCAATGTTAAATCTGGTTTAAATATTAACAGTATTTTTTTTCTTTCAGTTTGTANTCTAATTATCTTTTGATATAAAGTATGATCCATTGCCTGGTTTTATTTTTAAATGTATTAGGAATGCAAAAAAAGAATATATTTGAAGAAAAAAGAATAAGGCAGACAAGATAGCTTGGAGCCATTGTTTCTACAGTAAATTGCAGTCCAGTTTTCCAAAAGAAAAAAGAAGAAAAGTTTATAAAAAGAAACATGAAGCTTAAACTGTAGTAATTCTTGCTAGTCATGATATTTAACTGGCATTTTTTTTTGTTAGGAAAGTACATACACACAGAGATGCCCACAGTCACACAAACACACATAGTCTCCCTCCTAGGAGCCTAGCAAAAACCAAGCAAACTTCTAGAAGCATCAAGCTGTGTAAAACATTGCTTTTAGCTGCTTCTCTTCTCAGCAGTTCTCAGCAGTGTGTCAGAGAATACTCTCATTAGCTGAGCTGGAGGGTTATTAAACCCAAATTAGGAAGAAAGAAGAGGAAGATGACAGCATAGAAACAAAACACAAGAGAGGAAACCCAGCTTTCCCTCTTTATCCTTCAGAAATTTACCCTAGTGCTCAGTGTGTGAAAAGGTAATTTGTGTTTTAAATGCTGTGTTATACACCTGGTGCTAGATACTGTGAATCTGGGGTAGGGAACACAGGGTGCCTATTCTGTGCAAAATTAAGGATTTAGCTGACATTTCTGGGAGTCATCTGGATTCACATCTCTGATTCCTTTTGGTTACATTATTGCTCAAGCTCTTCCTTATTGACCTTGATGGTACTATGAACATTTTAGGGGATTTCAAGATATAGATGACATTCATTAATGTACCTCTGCCCAGTTTGTTCTTTCCAAGCTAAATTACAGTTTCTTGACAATTGCAATCAGNAGATGCCCTATTGAATCAGGCCATTAGAATTAATTTCTAATGCACTGTTTTGCACTAAACTAATTAATGTCAATTTCACTTTTTTTTTTGTTTGTTTTTTTATTAAATATTATGACTCCTTGGATTAATAAAATATGCCATAATAACATTGACATTAAGGCTTGGTATCAAGAAATTAGCAATGCTTTCTTAGTTGATGGTGCCACAGCCAGTATAACTAGTGGCAGTATATTAGTCTAATTTTGTGCTTTAAATAATGGCAGTATATTAGTCTAATTTTGTGCTTTAAATAATGGCAGAGCCATACCACTGCTTTCTGTCACACAATAGTCCTTAAGAGTGAACAGATATCTACTGAGAACAGAAGCTGATTCATGATAACCAACAATATGCATCCTAAGTAGTCTTGAAATGTCAATATTTTTCACCTTGGTGTGAGAAACATTTCCTTCTTGTAGGAGATTTGTCTATCTAACTATCAGAAAACAAAAAGTGATTCATCTAATGGTGGATTAACTGGAAGTAGGATCATTTGTTCAGAATTAGACATCAGGATTACTTGCTGTTTATTCTGTGATTGCAGTAGAGATAGAAAGCATTACTTTTTATTTTAGGAAAAAAGCTTGACAGGATTTATTGTTTAGTATTTTCCTTGCATAAAACTGCATGTCATCTTCAACAGCAATAATATGACTGNAGTCAGATAATTTGTCTGTGCATTTGTTAGATTTAACAAGGTAAGTGTTGACAGGATGAGGCACTTTTGAAGGAAATCCCAAAATATGCAAACATTAGCTTTGGTGATATGAGTTCTTATTACAGAAATGCTGCTCCATTAGGGAAGAGAGAGAGGAAGAACTGTAAACTAAGGGGTCTGGTTTCACTGCAGACTAAAGAACAGCTTTCAGAATAATCAAAATCTTTAAAGATTCAGTGATTTTTCATGATAGAAAAGTGAGCCTCAGCNATTTCCATATTTCATTCCATCTTTTAAGCAAGCTTTCCAACTCGGTAGATTAAACATTTAGTTCTCCATCGTTTGTTCGCTGTTATGCACATTTTAACAGCATCATTGCACTGTACAGAAATTACTGTTTTATGACAGGGAAGATATTCCTTAGTGTTTGATGCACACAGAATAAGTTGGGGTGGGCTGCAAAAAACTCGTAAGGTACATCAAACACTTGCAAACATTTCAGCATATTTCAATCTTTTTGGTCCAGGCAATATTATCTATTCCTCTTTCATGCTTAGCAGACTTTAACATACTTTGGGAAAACAGAAGTTTGAGGCCATGTTTCTGATGAGAAAACACCTTTCATTAATAAATAAATTATAACATATAACATATTATTATAAATTATAAATTATAAATTATAACGGTTGATTGGAAAAATCATGAACAATAAGTAAGTTTATGTGTCCATTGTTATTATATAAACTATCATTCCTCTATTTAATTATATATACTTTTTAATTTGTTACAATTGCTAAAAATAATTCAACTAATAGTTTTCAATAATTACAGTGTTAAACAAGGTCCAGAAANTTATTAGATAAATCCTATTAAATGTTTTCCTTCCTTTATTCACTGTGTTTTTTTTTCTTTCACTAATATCAAATTTCACTAAAAGAAAATAGAAATGAAATGGTATAGATATTTCCAAGAGTGTACTCAAATACATCTTAGAAAAAATACTTTCAGTTTGCTAGCTTTATTTTTTGATGTTCTAATGCTTTTCATAAGCAAATTGCCATTAACCTCACGTATTAGAAATCCATTATTAATAAATATTACCAAAGGCAAATACATTAACTTTTCAAGAAAAAAAAAAAAGGAAAATATTATGTAAAGAAAATTTCAACAGTTTAGTACACTAAAAAAAATATATTAATAGAAAAAGCACATTAAAAGTTAAAGAACAAAATTAGTATTTATACTGAATCATCTATTTTCTGTTATGATAGCTCAGTGTTTCTGAATATATGTATTTTCTTACATTTGATATTTAGGTAAATAAATAGACATCTCAGACACAAAAATCATAAATGTGAACAGAAATATCAGTTTTAAAAAATTGAGGTTTTCTATCCTTCTTTAGTTCTTCCAAGAGAGGATCTTCAAAGACAGATAAATCCTTTCTGTCATCATAAAAAGTTTAAAATTTTGGCTTCTGATCTAATCATGACAGAGAATAGCTAGAACTACAGTATCATTACTTTTGACTGGAACACCAAGCAATTTAATTGTTTTCCCCCTTGTGTATTTCCTCTACTATATTTTTAATTGATAGTTCATTAAAATTGAGAATAATCTTGGGTATAGTAGCTGGGGAACCTAACAAATATTAGCCTTATAAAAGAGAACTTTGGCTAGATATCACTCTTTAACATCTAAACAAGATTATAGCATATAGATAAATGCCCTTTCTTCTCAAGGATAAGTCAAAATTTAGACTTTTGTGTACATTTGAGATTTGTTTGATATTATCATACCTTTTCTCCATTTTCTTGTTCTTCTGAGAAGGAGGAAAGGGAGTGAAATAATTGCTTGGTTTAGTGATCTATTTCTCATCNGTATCACTTCTTAATGCATAGAGAGGTAAGTAATTCAGAAGGTCATTCTTTGCCCTGTGTAGACATATACATTTGCAATTCATTTTTAGCCTGTCAGTTCCTTCACAATTATATGGACTAAGTTCTTAAAAGTAGCAATATAAAACCTCTGGTGGAATGATATTAGAACATTTGGCAAAAAAGGAAAAAAAAATGAATGTAGTCTGAAATAATTTTAAACAAATAACTTTAGCATTTCAGGCAGATCTGAGGTTTTTTACCCACATTAAAACATTATCCAAATGGAGATACTCATTATGTTCTGGATGAGTGGAGAATTAGAGGAACAAAACAGGTAACTGGGTGGTTGGGCTTCATGGTCACTGATTATTAGGTGAAATCACAGGGTTTGTATAGGGCTGAATCACTTGCTTTATCAGAGACCATGATGGAGCAGAGATTGCTCAGCCTGGAGGAGAGACAGCTCCAGGGGAGAACTGAACATCAGATCCCCAGTGCCTGCAAGGAAGAGGATCCAGGCTCTTCATACCTGTGTGTGGAGAAAGGAAAAGAGACAGTGGACATGTGTTGGAAAAGAAAACCTTCAGTTTGAGCACAATAAGGAGAAAATTCCCAATAAGATAGCAAAATGGTGGAGCAATTTGATGTAAAAGATTCTAAAGCAATGATGATTTTTAAGACTTGACTGGATGTAGGGTGAGCACAGCTGAGCAGATTAGACTTAGCAGCTTGNGTTCAGCACTTGTCTTGCAGCAAGATGGACTAAAAACTTCTTGAGATACTTCCCCAGTTGAATTATCCTATNGTCATATGGCTCTATATCCAAATTATGCATAAAAGGCATCATGAATAACAGCACAAAATGCAAGGAAATCTCACTAAAGATGACTTAGGTATATTTAGATGAATCTACCTCTCAAAGTATAATCATTCTATTTTAGAACCTCTCTGTAAGATTTCATGACTCTTTATGGAAGCTATATAGCTGGAGAGAGTGAGAAAAAGTAAATAATGGAGAAACAACAAATACATCTTTGGTGGACTAACATTTGCACAAATGCAGTGAAAAAAGATTAAATTAAGCATATGACTAAAATGCTGAGACAATTTTTGTGCTTGACACTGTCCTTGTTTGTTCATTTTCCCTTAAAAGGGAAACAAGCTGTTTTGTTTGTTTGTTTGATTGCTTGATTTGTTGTTTTTTTCCCCAGGTTACTGAAAGTATGTTTAATGATAGTTCTCATCTGTCACAGCTTCCTGGAAGGAAGCCTGGGCTTGGGAGAGTGGGGTTTTTGTTTCTGCTGTATTGCTTTGGGTTTGGCTTGATTTTGTTTTGGGGGTTGTTTGTGTTTTTTGCTAAGGAAAGCAAATTAAATTACATGCATCAAATTTGAAATAGTGTATTAATTGTACTCTAACCACAACTGACACGCTGTAGCTAAGGAAACATAGAATTATCTTGTTCAATGTTTTGTAAATAATACTGTGAATCTACAAAGAATCATTGTTAAAAATTTACATAAATGTCCTACATTTACAAAATTACTGAGGAATTTTATTGTTGCAAAATGGTGCCATTTCCCCTTTTCCATTATCACGCTAATGTACACACTCTATTCATGACAGAATTTTCTTTCAATAACATATATTTAAAGGAAGAAATTGACTTCATTATATGGTTTATTTTAATTAAATGGCTCTGTTGAAAGAGACAGTCTTTGTTTTCCCCTCAGCTAGAGATATGTATAATCTGTGACAGTGAATACTCCCTTCCATCTAACACACTTTTGTCTTTTGCATGGAACAAGACAATTAGAATTCCTATTTTCAATCTGTCATATTTATTTTGAAGTGCTAAGAAATTTTGAATTCTCACACTTGNATTTCCATTATTATTTTTAATGAGTCAGGCCAAGTGTGATAATGTGCAATACTGAATTTNTCATGGTTGCTAGTAACGAACATTTGACTTAGTTGAATTTTTATTTATTTCTTTTAGACTAAAGGACATTCTTTGTTTTATTTAGTATTATGTTGTTTTTTTTCTAAGTGAAACTCAAGAATATTAAATCTTTCATAACATCAGTAATTNCTGTATGACAGTTTGTATTGTACAAAGCTTACTGTACATCAATTTTTTTTTTATGATGATGGGAAAATTCCCAATTTTTTTTTTTTTTTCTTTCAAGTCTAATTAAGCACTTCACATGGAGGTGGGTCTGCTTGTTATTTTCTTTATGGTTAAGTGTAGCTGATCTCAATAAACTGTATGCAGGAACCTTCTCAATTCTTAGTTGTATAAAGACAGAGGAATGCAAGAAAATGTCATAACATTTGGTCATAAAAAGAAAATAATTAGTCACACCTTTGGGCTGATATCATTCCTTCCTGGTAGCTGGCCTTTTAAGAAATTATTATAGATAAGAATTACTACTTCTGAATTTCCTGGGAGAGTTAATCATGGTTGTTTTTAGCTTAAATTTTTGAAATGTTGTGACTACTTATGATAGCTGTAAGGCTGGGAATTTCTGCATGCATCTATTATCTCTCAATTTCTCTGACTCTTGCATGTCCTGGAGTGATACAGGGAGCTGTCCCTTTCATCCCAATGCTCCTTCAACCAAAATAGTTGTCCTCACAGATTAAATAGCAAGCCCACACAGTATTGCTGAGGATTGTAAAGGACCAACCTTNACTTCTGAAGACAGTGATATGAAGATGTAAGCAGAATATTCCAGTCAAGTAAACCTTAGCTCATTACTGTAGGGAAAAAAAAAANAAAAAANCATTCTGGCCTTGATTATGATCATTGACATTGAATATTTGTGGCTGGACTCTTCTGTGATGTGTGGGATATGCTTTCTGTCAGACAACATAATCTTGTGATATCAGCCTGGACTGCCAGGTAAGTGAAATGGCTCCAACTTGTTCCTGGGCTATGGTGTAAAGATTTGAAGCTGTTAAAGAGCATCCAGAGGAGGGTCACAGAGGTGGTGAAGGGCCTGGAGGGGAAGTGTATGAAGCCTGGAAAAAAGGAGACTGAGGGGAGACCTCACTGCAGTTACAACATCCTCATGAGGAGAAGGGAAGGGACAGACACTGATCCCCCTGATGATCAGTAACAGAACCCAGGGAAACAGTGTGAAGCTGAGTCAGGAAAGGTTGAGGTTGGATATTAGGAGAAGGTTTTTCACCCAGAGGGTGGCTGGGCACTCAAACAGGTTCCCCAGAGAAGTGGTCACAGCACCAGCCTGACAGAGCTCAAGAAGTTTGGACAACACTCTCAGGCACATGGTGTGATTATTGGAGTCAGAAGTTGGCCATAATAATCCTTGTGAGTCCCTTCCAGCCCAGTAGATTTTATAATTCTACTGACATGGAAGAGAAATGTTTCACAAATTATGTTAANATTAGTTAACAAAAGACAGATTAGAGTGTTTGATAACTGTTGTCATATATCCACTCCAGCACTAAGAGTTACTTTCAGCATTTTCAAAACAAAATACAGATCTGTAGGCAGAGGGAGAGAGCACGGAAGGACGGGAGCTCAAGAGAAAAGGAAAGCTTTCCCCATCAGCCAGCTGCCAATAGAAGTGATGGGTCCAGATGAACATCCTCCCCTGGGCATCATCTGTACTGCAGCAGATCGTACCTCAAAACATTTTTTTTCATGCAGTAACTACATCACTTTCATCAGGAACTGATCAAAATGTCTGTGATTGGTTTTGCTTGTGATATGCCAGAACTATCTGCAACGTGTTGAACAGGGACATATGATACTTGCTGTTGTTGTTAAACCTTCTTCATCTGTATTTACTTAAAGTTAAATAANAGTTACTAAAAAATAAAAATATGGAAGGGACAGAAATGCTGGCAACTAAGAGCTAACAAAACTAGCAAAAGANCTATCAATGCATTACACATGCAAGTGATTTTCCTTAAGAAAAATCTTCAGCAGTGTAGGTTTGACAGAAATTATCAGGCTTTTTTCTCTCCCCCTCCCCCCTCCACCCTTTAACAGAAAACAATATTTCCCATAAAATAAGCTGAATGCAAACACCTGGTACAAAAATGCAAATATTGNTGAGATAATTATGAGCTTAAACTTCAAATTATGAAAAACTGATGTTTCTGTAGCTGGGTGAAACTACTAGTCTTAGAAGCAGCAAAACCCAAATCATTTACTTGTAGGAAAAAACCTACTAGATCCCAACCTGTGTATCTTAAAACATGTACATACATGTGGTGTATGATAGGTGAATTTGATGTTGCTTTGGTTTTTGCTATGAAAAGAGGTACATTTNGAAAAAGGTAATTTTTCTTAATTTGTTTTTTGATTCTTTGCTTGTTTTCTGTAAANTACTTTTATTAGAAAATGTCAGATCAACAAAACTCTATCTTATTTATGAGCTACTATCTGGCAAAACAAATAAATAAAACCAGATACGGGATTTTACCCCAGAAATTACCATCTCCCTAACACTCAGCTGAATTCATTGATATGTGTCCACTGCAGAAGTTATTTAGAATAGTTTTGGGGAGAATAAATACCTTGTATTTTCACTATTTGTTTATTCAAACTCATTTGGCTCATTTTTACCTATTCCAAAAGTGAATTCTTCATACTAAATANGGAAGTACTTTAGTTAGCAATATAAACCTAAAAGTCGTAAATTCCCAGACATAAATTATAACCAGGTGTTAAATCTGTNAAACCATCCATCAACTCTCTCAACTCATTCACTATGGGCGATTGCCTATGTGAAGACCTCCCACAAAGCATGTAAAATTATTTTATNAATTCCAGGACTTTGTGTGTGGGTGTTCATGTAAATCTTACTGTGTAAAAAAGAAAAGTTATTTGGAGTTCTTCCAAAATCTATTATAGGAATGAGGTATTCTTATACTGGGAATCTTTATTGTCATCAATCAATGACACAAATGGAGAAAAAATGTTCTTATTTGTCCCTTCAGCTGACCTCTCTGAAAATATTATTTTAAAATTTCTTATAAAGTAGTATTTATCAATAAAGGTAGCCGCAACAATAAAAATGTTTATTTTTCTTTGACTTCCTTCTAATCATAATTTTAATAACAATCAAACTTATTCTGAATCAAAGAAGTAATTATTTTCAGATAAATTTCATTGTAGCAAGCATTTGGCTGTTTATCCATGGAAAAGATACATTTGTCACTAATTTCTTCGAGAGAAAGTTTTCGGGGATCTGGTCCACTCATTTTTCAAAAAGGGCAGATATGCCAAAGAAGCTAATAAGTTTCTTCAAGTTTCTTAAAACTGTCAGCTAGATAGGTGTAATAGATCCAAGTTAAGTGTACCACTGAAGGAATGCTTTGGTTTGACATAAGCTTTTTTTTTTTCTCTTGGCCATTAAGTACACAGCTTTACAATCTTTAACCTTCTGTCCAGTTGTCAGATCTTTGTGTGTGGTGGTAGGTGGAGAGAGACTAAGGGGACAAATACAGTACTGTAAGACAGAGGAAGTAATGAGAATAATGAGGAAAGCAGGTGACTTGCAATGAAGGTGATTTAACACAGAAAACTTGACTCCACTGAGATTAACATTTCTGTATCTCATGCTACAGCCAACATCCTGTTGACTTGAACTTAGCAAATATTATTGATATATCCAGAAAATTACTCAAAATGTTTTACGGTAGTATATTTACAGATACTGAAGCAGAATGTTGAATAGATAGAAGATTTTATGAATTTCTAATGCAGATGTGATTTAGGAAGCAAGATCTACAGCAGAAATGTGCTTTATGATAAGCAAACTGNCATATTTTAAAATATTGCAACCTAATATTTCTCTGATATGACATTCACTTCATTGCTGTCTATAATTAAGAAGCAGACAGGCTTATNTGTTCTTACAGATGGAAAAGAAAAATTTTGAAAAACCACATATTAATTTGAAAACTTACTGTATTTAATACATACAATAGATTGGAATTTTTCTGAGACCTGTCTTCATTTTGCAAGTGAGATAAAAAGGCACAGATATTAAACAATATCCTCCCAATTCATTGCATCATAGTAGTTAACACCTTTTCATCTGAAAATCTCCTAAACACTTTCAAATATAGTGGTTTTCCAAAACGTTCTTATGACTTTAAGCCAAGTTGTATTTTTACAATATTTGGGCTCAAATTTCAGTGTAGAATTTGATAGCATAATAAGCATGGAATAAAGAAGAATCNGACTGGAATGAAAATTTTTAACTAGCATTTGGAGAAAATTTCCCAGGTTTTGTTANGGATGAAGTACTGAAGTCTTATGTTGATTTACACAAATATTTAATCTTATTTGCTTACAGTTGAGACCAAAAAGTAACCTTTTTTTCACCTTTTGATCGTGAAGTATCAATCATGCATTGTTTTTGTCTTATGAAAGACTTGGGGTTTGTTCAGTTCTTATANAATACTTTGACACCTTTCTACATGTTATGTAAAACTTTGTCTTTAATTTAATTAATTNAATTAAAATTACAAGTGCTTTAGNGTTTGGTTCTGCCCTGGAGATCCTGAGATTGTGCCATGGAATTTGGATTAGAGACACAAAATGATATCATTTACATCCAAAACATGGAAGAAAACTTTACAACTTCTTTCAAATGAGAAATGGGGCTTTCTTCTATTGAANTAGCAGAAAATAGTGAAATATTAATTTATATGAACTATGATGAATTTCAGAAATATTTGCAAAGGTGCCCCAAATGAACAGGTTTATTACAACATTAGGAATGTGTGAGAAAAAGGCAGGTAAAGGTGTTTTAGTACTCTATTATTTCTGCTGCAAATCTAAATGAGTTGTAGTTATTTTTTTCTGAACTTTAAGTCTGAAGAACTTAATTNTGTTATTTTCATTTTCCCTACAGTTTCATGGTTTAGAATCCAATCTTGTAAATGGGTATAAAGTAGCATGAACTTGTCATAATTTTCAGATGATTTTGTTAAAGAAAACACAGATTAAAGGAAAATTGTTTTATGAGTGGCAGAGATATAAAGATGTAGCTGAAGGGCTATTTATGNTAAGAATGGAGGAACAGTTACAAAAGGTAAGTTTGCACAGGCTTGATTTATAAGAAAATGCCGAGCTGACAGTTTGAAAATTAAATTGTTTTAAAATGCACCAAAAATAATCTTAAAAAATTAGTTGTCACNTTTTATTTATTAAAGAAAATAAATTTGCAAGTTTAACAGTGGCAAGATGGTCATTTTGAAATTTTAGCACACCATCTTTGNTGTGTTAGTATTTTGTAAAAATAAGAACACATGGACTTAAAATATTTGTATAAAAACATACACTAACCTTTCCAGATACTGTGTTTTCTTTGACTTCTTATAGCAATAGTGTGAACCAACATCAAGACAATTAGAAACTATACTGAAGTTAATTTATTCTATATTTAATTTGATATCAATTATCTGTGATTCATCATAAATCAACCAGCAAGGACTTCTTTTACTACTTTGGATGCATCAGACTGGACATTAACATTTCATCCCTTGAAATTAAAATTTGTATGTAAGCCAATATGTTTTCATGTACTACTGCACTTCAGTAGCAAACCATGATCCACAATATGTTTCAATATTAAGGACAAAAAAATACAATACTGTACACAGCTGCAATTCTGCTGACAAATGATCAATGTGGAGTCATGCAATAGGGTCAAATGTGTTATTTGAAGGTGAGAATAAAAACACCTAATAAATCATGCTATAAATAACAGAAAGAAATTCAAGTAACAGTGCATTCAGAAAACTGCAATAAAAGATTTGTCCCTCTTGAATTTAGACTGCAGAAAAATTTCAGACAATATAGAAAATAAAGCTAGGATAAAAAACAACTTCCACAGTACTATTCAGGTTGTGCTCTTTAGAAAATTTCAGAGGGAAAAATTGGTGGAATATAAGTTTCAATTTCCTCTCTATCAGTATGGCCAATATTCATAGAAGACTTAGACTATCAGTTCTCAAGAAAACAAAATTATCTTAAATAAATTTATATATTGTTTCAACAACTAACTGATTTTAATTTTTTTACACTGAGATTTCAACAATATTCTCTCCAAATTAAGAACTATTGTTGAATTAAAAGGCATAGTTAATCTGTTATGAAATTGTTGGTGCTNATCTCAGTCTCTAAATTGGATCCTTTTCTTGAATATAGCAATGNTTTTGAAATACAAACCAGTATTTCNGCTTTGCACAATTCCAGGTAGATGTTATCAGTGGCTCTTTTCCCATCCACCATCTCTTTACCACTATCACAGAAGACCACAAGGCATCATTTGCTCTTAATGGAGCTGTGTCACCAATCACCTCCTTCTTTTCTATGTGCCTTAGAACAGCTTCCAGGAGGATCTGCTCCATTACCTTTACAGTCATAGAGATGAGAAAACCTGTAGTTCCCCAGGTGTTCCCAATTTTCCTTTTTAATTTTAAATTTGGCTTATGTTTTCCCTTTTTCAATCAGTGGAAAACCTCACTGGACTGTAATGACTTCTCAAACATTATGGATAATGGCTTAGTNGCTTCCTCTGATGGTTCCCTTAGGACCTCCTGATGTATCTCAACAGGTTCCATGGATGTCTGTGACTTCAGGTCCCTTAGATGGTCTCAAACCTGGGTTTTTCTACAATGGTTAGTTCATCATTCTCCAAGTCTCTGCCTTTGTTTTCTCAGGTGTTGTGGCTGGAACACTTTCTGGTAATAACAGGCAAAAAACTCATTGAGCACTTCATCCTTCTCCATATGTCAGGTAATCAGGTCTCGTATTTCCTTCTGGAGAAGGGACCCATTATCCCTAGTCTTTCTTTTATCACCAACATATCTACAGAAAGTTTTCTTGTTGCAGTTGACATCCCTTCCAGATTGAATTCTATCAGGGCTTTAGCTTTCCTATCTTGATCACTGGCTGCTCAGACAATTTTTCAGACCTTGTCTCTGCTTCTACCTTCATTTAAGCTTCCTTTTTGCATTTGTAGTTTTTGCTCCTACTTTTTGAGGAGCTCTTTGTTCATCCATGNAGGCCTCCTGTCATTTTTACCCAGTGGAATGCATCACTCCATAGCCAGGAGGAGGTGATCATTAAACCCTTGTAGCTGGCTTTCCTGGACCCTCTTCCCTCTAGGGCTTTATCACATGGTATTATACCAAACTGATCCCTGAAGCAAATAAAATCTCACCTCCTGACCAAGGTGGTGACCTTCTCTATGCCCTCCTTGCTGCCTTAAGGATCTTGAACTCCATTGTTTCATGGTTACAGCAACCAAGGTTGAATATTTGTCAACTTTCTTTGTTGGTGAGAACAAAAATGCAGTGTAACACCTCTCCTTACTGGCTCCTCTCATTTGGAACTCATCTCACATCATGTCATAGAATCATATCATGTCATGTCATATCATATATCATATCACATCATATCATATCAATCATCAGGGCTGCTCATGGCCCCTCTCAAGTAGTCTTGCACATGATTGCTGATAATCTGTTGATCCAATAATATGTATGACTTTTTTTTTTTTTTTAACATGGGGATTTTGAAACGCTAAATTTAGTGAGAAAATATCCAGAGAAGGCTGACTGGACAGTCTGACATTCCAGCCATCCATAGAACCAGTGTGGCTCTAGAAGACAATATTTAAGTCAAGGTGATAAGGAAGTAGTTTTATAGTAGTTAAGACAAAATAAGTGCATTAATTCAAGTATGAATGAAGACAAAATCCAAGAACTCAAAACTAATTCTTCTTTTTCNCTACCTTGAAGAACATTTGCCATCTACAGAGGAAAAGGGTCTGTCCAAATATCTAGCCTGTACTCATCCAAATTACAACTGTCACCAAATCCCATGCCTGACTTGAGTCTATGAAATTATACTCTGTAAAAACGAACTGAGNTCCTGCAAAAGCTGACCACAGTCCTCACGGNTGCCTTTGAGTATATGAGCTAATANNTTTAATATGTGCTTCTCCATCTGAATTAAAGGAGTGATAACACATCTGATAGCTTATTAGGTTGTTGTCTTACAGACAGGTCAATCAGTATAGAAAAAAATGATCCTACNTCTCTCAGAACATAACCAGGTTATTATTTAAATGAAGTAAAAANCCCCTTTGTTTTGCATAAACATGGGGAAGGATACAAAACAAAATGAAAATATAGCTGGAGGGATGCTGGTTTTAATCAGGTAAAGACTGGCTGTTAGAACAAGGGGAGATGAACATGAGAGAAAATTATGACAGCTGACAAATTAATACAATTCAAAAGCTGCTCTCTAAGTTANTTTTTTTCCTTCTCCCTGGGTTTTTAATGCAGCATGAAAACATCCCCCAACCAAACAACAAAAATAACCACAAATCAAACCACGTTAAATGAATGTGAGGAAGCTAGATCTTCCCAGGCTGTTTAGAACATATTGAACTTTAATCATAGCCATTATCACAGAAGCAGCAAGTCTTTATTATCAAAACAGTTTTCTTTTCACAAAATTCTTCTCTCTTTCCCTTTTTTTGGTGAATATATATATTATTTGAAAAACAACTGCAGATGAAATGCTCACATTACCTATACTAAAAACAAGGTATTTTCATTTCAGTGAATGTTATGCTCTGCCTTTACAGAACAAAATTTTCTCTAAACATAATGATTGTAGCTTAAGGTTTCTCCTAAGCATTCTCTCTTTGTCTCATCCATCTATTACACTATGCTTCTGTGCATTGCAAAACTGCAATTTGCTTGTTTGCCTTTTTCATTTTAATTTAATCTACCCTCTGTCACCACACTCGAGCACAAATGAGAAAAGTGCTGCCAGAGAAGACATCCTAGTTATGACTGCATGATTAATTTTTTAACTGAAACAACTGAGAATAAAAAGAAAATCAAAAGAGTTTAAATAAAGTGTCTCAAATAAACATTTAATTTGGAAGATGAAACAGAGGTGTATACAGAGTTTCAAAACTAGTGCTGGGAAAATTCATATGAAACAGACTTGAGAAAACTATTTATGGAAAAAAATANAAATTCTGAAATCTTGAAAATAACTAACAGATGAATAAAAACTATAATGCAATTGGCTCATAATTACAGTAATAAAAATTATATTTTACTGTTGGGGAGTTGATTTTCATTTAAGGAAAGTGATGCTCTCCCTCTACTCTGCTCTTTAGACCTACCTGCATTGTATCAAGCTCTGGGGTTCCAGCATAAGGAAAACATGGATCTGTTGGAGAGAGTCTGGAGGAGGCTGGAGGAGATGTTTAGAGGAATGCAACACCTCTTGTATGCAGACAAGCTGANAGAGTTGGGGTGTTCAGCCTGGAGAGANGANGGCTCTAACATGGCCTTACAGCNCCTTCAGTAAAAAGAGAGAGGGAGNTTTTACTAGNGCATGTAGTGACTGGACATTGGTTTTAAACTGAAGGAAAGAAGGTTTTAACCAGACATTAGGAAGAATTCTTTGCTGTGAGGGTGGTGAGGCACTGGAATAAGTTTCCAAGAGAAGTTATGGGTTCCCTGACCCTGGGAGAGGTCAAGACCAGATTGAATGGAGCTCTTAGCAACCTGGACTAGTGGAAGATATTCCTGCTNATGGTGAGGGGATTGGAATTAGACAATCTTAAAGGTTTCTTCAAACTCAAGCCATTCTGTGATTATATTAATCTATGGTTATTTTTTTCCAAATTCAGAACACTTTGAACTGTATTTATTGAGTGATATTGGAGCCTGATTATATAATGACATAAGAAAATTAAAAAAAAAAAAAACAAAACAAAATCATAACAAAAACAGCAAAAAAGTTGAAGAGGTATATTAAGAGCTTATTTCCACAGTGCCAAACAATTTGTATTTTATGTCAGCATGACAGAGCTCTAACCTTTGGGTTAGATTCCACTACTTTATGCTGTGCTGTACATTAGTTTACATGGAAACTAAGTTATCTGCCAAAGGTTAAGTAAGGTACTTAGGAGAAAAATAAATAATTATATAAGACAATTGTATGTATATGTTTCCTAAAACATTCACAAGAGTCGAAGTATAGCATAGGAGAGTATAAAGGATCTGTAGCTGTAGCATCTTTCCTCCTAATGTGACAAGATTAGAGTTCCCTTCCCTAGCAGCTGTCTTCACTGCTGACAACAGATAATCTTTGAATGCTTCTAGGACAAGCATTCCTGTTTCTCTTAGTATTCTACTCCAAATGACATTCAGGCAATCCTTCACTAAATTTGTAGATATTCATCCTGGGTTTGACACTTGACAACTATTCCAGTAGGCAGATGTTCCTTTGGCATTGTTTTATGTATCAAGAACACATAAGGCAGTAATTTTATACCATCTGTTGACACTGCCAATGATAAAGCAGTGTGCATTTCTTTTCTGCCTTTTTACTAAAATGGATTTTATGCCTCCTGTTTCAACAGTATAACTTGATGTTTCAACTGCATTATCCATTTGACTAAGCACATAGCCTTGATCTTTGCATTATTCCTGGAATGCAATGAGNTTTTTAGTGAGGTCAGAAGGTAGATGGTGTTTAAGTACAGGTCTCTCCCAAAGGCAAAAATCTATTAATTCACATGATTCTTATTCCACTCTACTGTCATTTGCCTTCTTGCTCTGAAATATTTTCTCATTACAGTATTTCTTGATTTTTCAAGTTAATGATTTCTCATGTAANTGGGATTCATCTTCCTTTTGAATATTTTCAAATACCACAAGTTACGGAGTTGCAGAATCATTCAGATTGAAAATTTCTATCTAGTCCATCCTCCTACTCAAAATATGGGCACCACTACATTCAGATCAGATTTTTCTTCTGTCTGTTAAAAACATTCTTTTTTGAGGGGTCAGCTGAATGATTTCTGAATAATTAGCAGATTAAAGCNTCATGTTTCCATTTTCATGCCCCCCTTTAGTAAGATTTCTTCTCATTCTCACCATTATTAGTCTGTTNGGTTTAGTGGTTTAGTTTCTCTTTATTTTTGGGAGGTCTTTAGTTTTTTATCTTTGTTTTTCTGTTTTTNTGTTTTTCTTTCATATAGAACCACCATGAGTATAAAATTTGAAACATATCTTTTCCTTACAACTTTTTTGAAATCAGATGTCTAACCTCCAAACCCTCTGCCATTTTATAACTAATAGCAGAATTAAAAACAAAAACTCATAAAGCTACCAAAATCATAATGGCCTGAGCAGTTCTGTAAGTAGAAAAGAGAAAGAGAAACAGTATCAATCAAGTATTGCTCTTGACTGTGTAATTACTCAGTTTCAGGAAAATTCATCCTCCTTTTAGGAAAATAGATTCTGATGGAAGGTAGAGCTGGGAGGACATCCTGTCCATACAGCAAGGAAATTTACCAACTCTTTAGTCTGTTAAGGATAGAGTAATACAGGGTTTCTGTGACAGAGTAGATGAGACTTTCAGATTTATAAAATTGAGTTTAATCTTTTTCATGACAGGGATTTCAAGAACAATGGCTAGATTCCAGTGAGAGAAGAAAACTGGAACCCCTTCTGGTTGTCCTCTTTAAAACTCCCCACTTTGAAAGACATTGACAAATAAAGTAAATAATGTGTTAAAACANGCAAGGAAGNTGCTTTGAGATCTCACTGCTCCCTTATGGGGTTTCACTCTTTTTCTCAGAACATAAGTGCATCCTACATCTTGAAAATGGGTTGATGCAACACTAGTTACATCAATCCCATCATGTTCCAGTATGCCCACCCTGAGGATCTCATAAAATTAATAAATCCATCCAAACTAAGGAGTACTCTTGTCCAAAATATCATAAGGACTTTGGGTAGCTCTATGCGATATGCAAATTCTCTTTCAATGTCTCCTCAGTAGTGTAAAAAAAAACACATGGAAATTTCAAGTAGACAAGGACCTAGAACAAATTCTTGAATGAGAATCAAAAATGCATTTGGTGAATTTTAACTAAGTGGAACAAGTATGCAAAACAGCTGATTATCATTCCTATCAGACTAGGAGATGACCTTGGAAAGATTTTATTTCTTGTAAAAATTCAGTTACTCCTACAGCACTTTCTNTATAAAGACAGATTCATCAGATTCTGCTCAATTTAATTGAAGAAATAATTTANCATATTTGGAGTGATACTGACTAATTATCACCCAACAGTAGTGATGCTTGCAATGTGTCCAAAGCATCACTGATTCTTCTTGATCCAGCTCTTTCTGTCCATGATTGGGGCCCCAGGTTTGTGTGAACATTATCACAATCAGAAACCACACTTCTTCACTAAATTAAAATACTTTCAGCTACAATTGACCATCATAGCCTTATGTCTAGGACAGTAGCTCTGACCATTACCTCTGGGTTTTTTCCTCACTTAAAGAGCAGCCCATATCACTCAACCCAGTAGGCAATAGAACCTTTGATCATCAACTTCATCCCACACAGTGAAGAGCTAGAGATGGGGATCTTCAGTTTTATGAAAAAGGTTATTTTTCTCTATATAGTTGCAAAAGATGAGAGAGAAAAATAATCACATCGTCTTTCTTATGAAGTCCCAACTCCTGTTGTCAAAGGTAAGCAGACAAGGACAAGTACAGCTCAGAGGATGTCAAGAGAAAAACAGCATGACCAAATAGGCTGCTGTAATAAAAGAGAATAAAGAAAAGTGATTATACTCTTTCCCACTGAGAGAAGCACATTCCTTAGCAACCATGAATTGTTCAGCTAGCAACAGCATGAAGGTACTGTAAGACACTGAGCAAAACTGTAAACTATGTGGAAAATTCACTGAATGGCCTGGGCTCAAAGGTCAGGCTCAATGGTTTGAAGTATAGGTGGTAGTCAGTCACTTGCAGTGCCCCCAGGGTTAATGGAATAAACATGTACAACAGTACATCCAGGGTGGGAGCTGCACAGAAAGTCATTCTGCAGAAAATAGCATTGGGGTCCTGCTATGCAACCAGTTGAGCAGAAGTATGGATGTACCCCTGCAGCAAAGGCCAATTGCATATTGGTCTCTACCACNGAGAGCATAGGCAGCAGACTGAGTGGAGTGGTTATTGCAATCAATGCAGCAGTTTTGAGAACCCATATGGAGCACTCTGTCCCTTCTGGGGTCTAGCCTGTATGAGAAAGATATCAGGAAACTGNAGGAAGTGTGATGGAAAGAGGCTCAGATCTTTAGAGAGCTGCAGGTCCTCATTTATAATGAGAAGTTGATACAAATGGATTTGTCTGGGCTTAAGAGGAGAAAGTTATAGTAGGAGCTTACACTGCTTACAAATGTCTAATGGAAAATTTATGCAAAAAAAGAAAAGCAACAGATACAAGTTTTGGAAAGAGAAACTGCAGTCAGATATTAAGATATATATTATTTTTTTTAAATTATGGTATGACACGACTCAGAATAAAGTAAACATGCACCACACATTGGTAGTTAACCAATTATTTGAAAAGAGTTTCACAGAAGTTGTGGAATACCTGCACTCAGTTGCAAAAATTAAAATCTCAAGTGGACAACATAGTGAATAACTTGATCTAATTCTGTAGCTTGAACTAAATTGAAAATTGTGCCTATGGAATTGGACACCTTCATATGCCCTTTCCAAGGTATATAATTTTGCTGCTTCTCTTCTAATGACTGAAAAAACTGAGGTATTAAGCAAAATCATACACACCTGCAAGTAGAAATGGCAATCACACTTTATGAAAGGAATTCTCGTTAGCTAGAAGTAAACTTCAAATCTGTCATTCCCTCAGTATATCTCTGTAGTGGGTTGACCCTTGCTGGATGCCAGGCACCCACCAAAGCCTCTCTGTCATTCCCCTTCTCAGCTGGACAGGGAAGAAAATGATAACAAACATTCATGGGTTGAGATAAAGACCAGGAAAGGTCACACNCCAAATACCATCATGGGCAAAACAAATTCAGACTGAGAAAATTAGGTGAATTTATTACTAACCAAAAGCAGAGAAGGATAATGAGAAATAAANGAATTCTTAAAAGCAACTTTGCTCTATTTCTCCTTCTTACCCAGGTTCTATCTTCTCCCACAGCAGTGGGAATGGGGATTATAATAATTTAATCACNCATTGCTTCTNCTTAGGGAGAAGAGTCCTTCCCCTGCTTCAGTGTGGCATTCCTCCCACAGCACACAGTCCTCTACAAACTTTTCCATCATGAGTCCATCCCATGGGCAGCAGCTCTCCCCAAACTGCCAGCATAGTTCACTTCTCCATGGGGTGCAATATTTCAGGCACAGCCTGCTCCAGGATGGGTCCCCCACAGGGTCACAAGTTCTGCCAAGANATCTGTTCTAGTGTGGGCTCCTCTCTTGACAGGTCTTCAGGTGCCTGACAGGANCCTTCTCCAGCACAGGCTTCTCCCAGGTTCACTGCCTCTTTTGGGAACCCAGCTGTTCCAGCAAGGTCTCCTCCATGGGCTGCAGGGGTGCAGCTGCTTCACCATGGTCATCACCACAGGCTTCAGAAGAATATCAGCTCCAGCACCTGCAGCACCTCCTCTCCCTCCTTCTTCACTNACCTTGGTGTCTGCAGAGCTGTTCTTTTCACATATTCACAATCTGCTCTGCTCTGACCACCATTAAAACTGCACAATATCTTTTTCTCCTTCTTCNATATGTTACCACAGAGGTGTTACTATCANTCCTGATTGGCTCAGCCTTGCCCAGCAGCAGGTCTCAGCTCTGTCTGACATGGCAGAAGCTTCTTGCAACTTCTCAGAGAACAATTCAAGACTGCAGCAGGCAGGCAGTGTGACAAGTTACCAGGAATAATTAAGAGATGTTCCCTTCGAATTTACCTTATTACCAGACACAAGAGCTGTTGAAAACCTGAGGTCAAAAATAAGGAATGTGCAGCATGATTGATTTTGCTGGTGATGGCATGGGAGGTAACAGCTAAGCATACACATACTTTGAAAAAGTGTCAACAAAATTTGAAGAATATATGTGAAGAATAACAGCTGATTTTGTTCATTATCCAAAACTTTTCTCTAATGAAAGCCTTGTGAACACCAGAGATCAGATCTTAAGTAACACAGATTGATGATGATGGTGGAAATCAATGACAGAATTTGATGTAACCTGTAAATGTAAGAAGTTTCCCAGTCTTTCACCATAGATTTGAATTTTTCATTTTAAACTTGTAACAGATTGTAACAGCAGCAAAGAGATTAAAGAAAGGCTTTGCGTTGAGTTCCTTTACTCAGTTTCATTTTATGTTAAAGCTCAAAGAAGGCTTCAGGGGTGGGGAGAAAGTGTAGGCAGAAAAAAGATAAAAAAGGGATAAAAGAAAAAATGAAGGAAAAAAAACAAGAAAAATGAAGTCTTTGAAAGAAACTTTCTAAAATCTAAGCTCTTATGACAGGAGTATAATTTTGAGAGTCTCTGGAAATGCATCAGAATTAATAAAAGCAGAGTTTCCATTTGCAACACTGTTATTCCAGTACAAATATTTACCACTCCAGTTGAGTTGCTGAAGGCAGATTACAAAGATGAATTATTTCTCTCTCTTGTGCTTTTTTTCCCTGATAACTTTTGATCCATGTAAAATATGTTCAATCTTTGTCAGATGGTCTTGCAGGCTTTTCTTATGTGATTGTACTCCTAATTAAGAGTAAGTTGAAAGTAATTTTTCCTCCAAAGTAAATCCTAAAATATAAATTTTGGTATTAAAATACCANAATCTGTGATATTTATGTCGTTGTCAATTGAGTACTGAGTGTCTTTTTGTATTTGCAGCTCTTGGCTGCTGCCTGTCACAATAGGCTGACAGACCAAGGACTTCCCTGCTGGACAAAATCANAGCCCTTTATTTCATGTGCCAGGGTGAGGGCTACCATGAAGGCAACTGGCTGGAGAGGGAAACACACGAGCTTACCAGGATGGAAAGCCCAACTCTAACATCAAACTCCTAGCAACAAATTCAGTAACCTTGACAACTNACTCTAACACCTGCCTGTACTTCTAAAGCTGAATTTTCAACACTACACTATATTTTCTAAAATAAAGAACTGTTGAAGTGGCTATACAAGACTGTAAAAAGCATTATGAGCAATCTGCCCCTGCTGACTGCATCATTGCAGGCACATCTCACTTCCTGCCTCAGTTTCAGCCAAGCCATTACTTTTCTGTCGCATCAGACACTTCTCTTTACTTTGTTGGAGGGCTCTTTCCTATGATCTCTGTGGTTTGACTTATCTGTTCACTGNTCTTTACAGAAATTCCTCTGTCACCATGGGATCTCCCAGCTCCAGTTCCTTGTTCTAACTCTCCTCTCCTTTGTTCAGCTTCCCACCACACACTCTGGAGCAGTAGTCATTTAGGCTTTACACTGTTCCATAAAGGAAAAAATTATGCCAAAAAGTCAGACACTGTCAGTCAAAGACCCTCTCTGACACCAGCTGCCCCTCTGTACAGCTAAGACCAGGATACACACCAGTGATATGGTGCACTTTTTCCTCTCTGAAGAGGTTTATTCTAGAAATGAAGTAGTATAATACTTTTTCATCACTCTGCTTGTCAAAAATGCCTTCCTGGAAGTTGAAGTCTGTGGTTAAAATCTAATCTGAATCTTAGCTGCCCTTGGAGAAAATTAGGAAAGTTCACGTGGAAGAAAGAATATAAAACCCAGGAACTGATGTGGTGTATGCCTACAGTCTCAATGTATTCCTGAGAACAGACTGAATAGCTGCATTTGGCAAGCTCTTAAATGTTTTGTTCAATTTTGTAGGATTCTCTGTTTTACCTGCTTCTTCAAACTTTCTGAAAAATATTAAAAAATAGGATAAAAATCAAATAAAAAATATCTTCAGGTATTGCCTAATAGTTTCTCCACCTGGAAGTGAAGAGGCCAAAAGGAGGAAATTTTTAACAACTTGATTTCTCTCACATGCTTTGTCATTTTCACTGACCAGTGGTTTCAGACTACTTTTTGACTGCTTGTGTATAGAAAGTATGTGCAGGGACAGTGGAGTCTTATTCTTAATGGACACTTCTGAAGACTATTTCAGCTTGTGACCCATGCCCAGATTTATTGTCATTAAAAAACGAGTTATAGGACATCCATGCATCCAGCTTTTTCCTGAATCATGTATAGATGAGGTGTGGATTCTGTATGGTTAGAATTTAACTCTCTAGCATACTTCTACATGTAGTTGTTTCTCAAGACCCCCCACTGATTCCAGTAGGTTATATTTTTTTTAACTGTTATTAAAAAATGAACACAAATTTTTTTCAAATGTATTTGCATAAAGATATTTAGTCAAAATCACATTCATATCTGCAATTATAGGCAACATCTTGTCGTGAAAGAGAGTAGCAATGTTCATAGAATCATTAAGAATCACCATTAAATTCTGTCTTCACAT
The DNA here is from genome assembly GCA_900205225.1 of Saxicola maurus maurus. Classification (NCBI taxonomy): domain Eukaryota; kingdom Metazoa; phylum Chordata; class Aves; order Passeriformes; family Muscicapidae; genus Saxicola; species Saxicola maurus. The sequence goes on from OAMK01000002.1 coordinate 39,904,456, forward strand.
ACCATATCCACAAGTTTTTCANCACTTCCAGGGATGGTNACTCTGCCNTTTTCCAGGGCAGTCTGTTCCAATGCTTTGCAACCCTGGCCATGATTTTTTTTTCCCTGATGTCTATAATCCAAACCTCCNCTGAGACCATTTCCTCAAGTTCCTGAAATTCTTTCTCACATGACCTATGATGCATCTAGTGCCAACATTTCCATATTGATAATAGATGTTGTCCCAAAAGTCATGTGATAAGCCAACATCTTAACCACAACTTGCCCATAAAATTCCTCAGATAATCTCATTCTGTTGTCACTGTTTGATCATTCATGGTCATTCAGTCAATGCTGACAGNCCAAGATAAATGTTTAGTGATATATAGAAAGGTGTATTGCACAATGAGAATGTAATTGTAGTCAAGATGTGTCCTTCGCTTTTCACTTCCTTTAAAACAATTACAAGAATACCACNGCAAATATATACAAAAAAACCAACTAAGGGCTGATCTTCAGGCTTGGTTGGAAATATACATTGTTAATCTTTATAGTCATGTAATAAATTAGTTTCTCTAGCCTTTTAGTTTATTTTTCAAATTTTCTGAACATTCCAAGGAGTGTAATGCCCAAAANTGGCCACTATTGCAACAATAAAATCATAGATTCATTCATGTTGAAAAATACCCTTAAGATCATGCAGGCTACCCATTAACCCAGCACTACAATGTTCACCACTAACTCACATTCCTGACTGCCACATTCACATGTTTTTTTAACTCTTCCAGATATGGTAAAAAAACCATTTCTCTTGGCAACCTGTTTCAATGCCTGACCACCATATCAGTGAAGAGTTCTATCCTAATATCCAATCTAAACCTCTTCTGGCACCACTTGNGGCCACTTCTTCTTGCCATATCACTTGTCACCTGGGAGCAGAGGACACTCCTGACTTTGTTACACCCTCCTTTCAGGTAGTTGTAGACAGCTATGAAGTCCCCCCTGAGCTCCTTTTCCCCAAGCNAGCCACCTTCAGTTCCCTCAGCCCCTCCTCATAAGATGTGAGCTCCTGACCATTTACCAGCTTTTCTGCCTTTCTCTGGACTCATTCCTGCGCCTCAATGTTTCTCTTGCAGAACACAGGATTTGAGGTGACCCCCTTCAGTGGGGAGTACAAGTGGACAATCCCTGCCCCAGCCCTGCTGCCCACTCTGCTGCTGANACAGGCCAGGATGCCACTGGCCTTCTTGAACACCTGGGCACTCTGCTGGCCCACCTTCAGCTGTGTTGATGGGCACCCCAGGCCCATGAAACCTCAGCACAGCAATCTGTCCTACTTTTAATTTTCCCCCTGGAAGTATTATCCTGCNTCTCCAAGGTTTACTCTCACTTTGCTGTTTCTACTTGTATTTACGATATCTCTAAGCCCCTTAAATTTGCATCAATGACCTTGTAAGACTCAACCAATTTAACAGTATGTGATTTTATTTCCAGTTCTGCCTGAATAACAAGTTAACTAAAACTAAATCTAATAATGGTGGTGTTGTAGAACCTCAGTGGACACAATTTCACATCTATTTTAAGCAATTNATTTTATCCTTTGCAAGTTTCAGAAAATTTAAATACATACGCTGACAACTCAAGGAAAATTAATTAAATACATTTAATTTTGTGAAATATACTATCAGAAATGCTACAAAATCCTCAATCTTTTTTATTTATCAACTGGCCTTAGGAAGAAGTTGATTTTTTACAAATGTACCAAAAAATAACCATCAAGATCATGTATCTTAGTTACTTAATTTGATTATGTTCAGAACATATTTGTGCATGGATGGCATTTACTAAAGTATATAAATTCTTAGATTGTGCTTTTCACTGTGTCCTTTAAATTAATTTCTTTCACTTTCCTTAGATTCATATGTATGGATGTAGGGTCAGAGACAGGCATATATAAAGGCTGGTGTTCATCAAGTTCATTTTTGTTCTTGCTGTAAAAAAATTGCCAAATTACTGCATTTGTCATGAAGTACTCAAACAGTAGTGACAGACAATNATTGGTAATACTGGACTTCTATTAACATTCTGTGCTTAATAAAGAGTTTCTGAAGTTCAGCATTTCTTCAATGTTTTCATGTCATTGATTGGTATAATTAAAGTAATAAAGAAGGGCCAGATTTCTGTTCATATTTTTGTAAGAATCTGCTGTGAAAATAATTTTCCATTTATAGGCAATAAGCTGCATTGTTCATATTTACTTTCTGGGAAAAATACATCTCTGTTTCTAAGGAAATTGTTGAAAGCTGCATTTAATTTCCCATAAAAACTTTTATAAAGAACTGAAAAAAAAAGCAGCCAAACAAAAAATTAAATCAAATTAGCATAATTCAAGGGTCACAGTGGAATATCTCTTGACAACATATCTCAATCTTTCCTTTTATAGCNCCTAAAAAATATGGATTCTTGTTCTTTTTACGTGGTTAAAGAAATGTAGGAAAAAAGATGAGGCACAGGATGGAAAGCATAAGATTGAAAAGCACAGGAAGTATAGCCTAAGTCAAGCTAAAGTCTGNAGAAGCCATTGATTGTCAGTCTGTTAAAAAAAAATATTAAAAAAAATTAATAGGCTTATGAAGAAAACACTATACTGTAACACAAGAGGTTGAGAGAGCTGAGATTGTTCAGCCTGGAGAGGAGAAGGCTCTGGGAAGGTCTTATGGCAGCATTCCAGTTCTGAAAGGGGAACAACAGGAAAGATGAGGAGGAATAGGACAGAAGTGAACAGCTTTAAACTGAAGTAGAGTAGGGTTAGAATAATTATCAGGAAGAAAATCTTTATTGCAAGGTTAGTGAGACTCTGGAACAGATCACCCACAGAAGTTGTGGATGCCTCATCTCTGGAAGGGTTCAAGGCCAGGTTGTCACAGCAGCCACCCATGTAGGCTCTCCAGCTGTCAAAATCTATGCAAACCCAATACAGATGTGTTTTTTACAAGACAATTAATTCCATACACAGAGAGACCCAACAATCCTATATGATAGTTTTGCACATAGTTTCTGTTCTCGTTGCATTCCTTTTGGGGAAGAAGATCCAAATCTGACTAATAGATCTTCAAATCCCTATAAGCCCCTTTGCTGTTGATATGCCAAGTCCTTACTAATAGCATATCACACATTTTAAAATATTAGACGATCTAATACCTCTTCTCATCAATCATTCTGGCCTTGGATGCATGTAGTCACTTTTCCAAGAAGCNTTCACATTAAATCTCCTCACTCTAAAATTGCTTAGCCTCCTTGACATTATAGATTCCTTGTGCAATGTCAGAAAATATTAGGAACATACCATTTATGCAAGAGAGAGGAGGCTCAGGGACACAGTGAACAACATACTGGAGGAGAATCTATGGTTACCAGAATGATTCCTTCTTCCAAAGAGAAAATTGGTGTAAGTATTAAATTTTCCAATTAAACCCTGAACATGATTCATGTTGTGCTTATGCACTTTATACTGTGTGTACTAGAGAGAAATGAGAAGTGAGAAAAAAAATCTCTGGAACAACAAAATATTATGAGAGGTCAATTGTTTTGTGTTTTTTTAATATATACATAAATGTGTATATATGTGTGTGTATATATATATATATATATTAACAGCTCCATTAACAGCTCATGTATACGAAATGTTAGCTTCACAGAATCATTGTTATACCCTTAAAGAAAACATATTTAAAACATACTGATTCAGTAAGGACACTGAATAGAATTCATCTAACAATGTCTTACTGGTTTTTATTATATATATTGATGCATATTTTAGGGCAACAGCATTAGAGTCATATTTTTGTACTTCATCTTTCACAATATTTAACAGTCTTAGGACAATATCCATATATTTTTTTCAAAATTAAGCTAATGTGNAAGAATATCTGGAAGCCAACAGCCATTCCCCTTCATACATTAAGAGCAAGAAAGCAAATACTCACTTCAGTGAAGATTAAATTCTGCAAGGCTATGACTGCCCTAAAATGTGTGACATAAAAAAAACTTGTAATGAACTTGGGCTAACAATTTTACTACAAGGCCTGAATCCTATGAGGTGGAACTTTCAAGCAAGTAACTGTGAAAAGNACAAACTCATGAAGGATGGAAAGCTTCTGTTTTGGGAACTGACCTGTAGGGTGGACAAGACAATGTAAGTTACAGCATTGGTTGTGTCTCATACTGCATGTTCTGTATGACTGCTTAGAAATGCAAACTCCTGCACCCACAGAGGTACTGGCAGTTCAACATCACATGCTGTTGAATACTTTCTGCAGCACTAGGTGCATCAGAGTTATGAACTGAGGGACAAATTCTGCCTTTGATTGTAGGAAAATCCCTGAAGTGACAGCCTTTGATAGCAGTTTCTAATGAAGTAANTTTGCATGTTCAGCTGCATGTTAGATCTATTGTTCTAAAGTTACATGTTTCCATTGACACAGGTTAAATTNTTTATTATATGTAAAGACAACTTTATACATTAATAATTTGGTTTATTTTTAAAAGCAACACTGCTTAGAAAAATTGTTTCAATCTTTTACACAAATTATTGTATTATTTTGTCTGAAACTGCACCTGTTGCAGACAAATCTTAATTACAATGACAGCTTGAAATCTACACAGGATAAACTGAATTCCCTTAACATCATTACTAAGAGAGACTACACCGAAAGTTTGAACAAGCTAATATGAGTATGCNTATGTGAGAGAAAAATGAATGGCACACTCTTCATTGCAAAGTCCTTGGAGAGTCCTTGATCTGTCAAATTACTGACATGATACTCAGTTACTGCTTCATTGGAGCCCCGATGCCCTGTCATGTCAATATACACAGGGGAGATGAATTTCACAAATACATCTGGGCAGAAACAGAAATAGAGCACTGAGAACAGAACTGATGACAGTTTGCCAGTGAAATGGTTTTCCATTAAGAAACAGCATTTTGATTTATTTTCTTTTCTGATTATCTAACAGGTACCAGGGACAAAGATATGTAAGATTTTTAAGTTCCTTTCCCAAAAATGCTCATGTAGCAGCCTAGCAGCACCTTGTAGNTTATATACAGATGTGACCTAAACTGTCTACTAGTTTAAGAACAGAATATCTCATTGTTCTGGCCTCAAAATCCCTGAACTTTATCGGTGAAAGGAAAAAGAAACAGGTCATTTTGGAAAACTCTGAAATGTCAGTTCACNTTTTTTCAGAGAAAATATAGAAGTTCTGTTTAATCTGATCCTATAAAAAAGAAAAAAATAGTTAGTATTAATCCAAAATTGTATGTGTGAACATTCATGTGCATATTTATGCAAACATACAGCAATGTTCAAATGTGTCAATATTATTCAGAATTTCCCATAAAAAGTACTCTCACAGTTGTCCCTGATAAATTATAAGACTTAAAGACATTAAGTACCATGTAAATGTAAGGTCAAGCAAGGGTTATGTCTAAGTAAGGATATCAATCTAGACAAATCTGAAAAACAAAACAGCTGTAAGGATATGATTCCTGCCCTACATACTTCTGGGACTTTTCTTCGAAGTATTTCTAGTCTGCTCCCATAGACTAAATTNCCAGTAGTGTCTAGGATGCAAAGAATGCCCCTTGAAAGTTATTTTCTACTTTAGTTTCACACGGTTAGTGCACTTCACTCCCACTGAGGTGATTTACTTCAAAAACATTCATGATAAGNATATTCACGTACAAGCTTTTACTACCTATCCATCTTCTCTTACACCCTAGTAGCCATTGAAATTACTGAAATTGAATGCTGTGGGGTGAAGTTAAGTGACACAGTATGAATCGTGAAAGTGTTTCATTGAGATTCAGAGTTGACAATGTTTAAAGGTGATGAGTAGGCTTCTATCAAATTGAGAGAGAATCAATGATAGATCCCAGNTCAGAAATGCACATTTGTATGATCTAGCCAAAATCCTCGCAGCAGAGAGTGCAACTGAATAAACAGCCATGAATATCCCTACCCAGGACTGTGGAGAGCTAGCATACAGCAGGAGGGAATCTTCCCCAATAACTTATAGCTGTACTGATTACCAAAGAAATAACATCTGTGCCTGGCCAATCAGTCCACAGGATATAATGGAGTAGGTTAACTTTTCACTAGGTGAATGTGTTTGCAGTTGGAGATGCAGACAGATCAGATGGCTGCTGGCTGTGCTGTGAGCAGCTGAGGGACATGCTGGAGCAAAAGGGACAGATAAGGTGTGAAGATGTTGTATGAGGGACAGTCAGGGTCAGGTGGCTGGGAAAGGGACAGCTTGGGGTGAGCCACTCATGCAGAATGAAAGAAGGAGTTAGAGCTATGAGAAACTGCTCATAAGAAAAGAGATCAGTGCATGCTGCCAATAAGAGAATGGATTCAGAACAGAGAAGTCTATAAGGAAAGAAGATAGAGTTGTATGAGAGTAAGGTCTGAAGAAGAAAATGTATAGTATTTGTGAGTGAAGNCTTGTAAGATGTACCAGTGAAAGGGCTGATGNTGTTGCCAGCCCTATCTGTCTCAGCTGTGACATTGGGCCAAGACCATCAGCCAGAAAACATCAACCCACTAGATAAGCCTACCCTACCACAGCACTCTGTTCCTTGATATGGGTTGTGCAATGTGTATAATTGCTCTATGCTATCAGCAAATTTGAGTGATGGAGATCTGAAGTCCTTCAGAAGACAAGGCAGCATTGTGGCTGCTCTGAGTTATCCACTGTTAGACTGCACATGTGAAGATACTTGAAGAAGCAAGTTCACTTACCTCTAAAGGTGTATGAATTNATATTGAAATGTACACCTGCATTGNCCTAGACCCTCCTCTTTTGCTCANTCTCTTTCAGCTTTGACTTTTCTGTAAGAACTGTGGTGGATGTGTTCCATTCTACAGGCTTCACAGTAAGAGAGATGTGTAAGGAGCAGGATCCGAGGCTAGGNCCCATCATTTATAAATAATGGGTTNTTTACTTACAGAGTAAGTNAGCCTTATTGNCTCTTAGAGGCTGGANNNGNTGACTANANANCTCAAAAACANATGTTTCNTNTAAGCAGCCCTTCTTTTCAGATTTCAAAGCTTCCAATACCATTTCTGGGAGTGGCTATGTATTTCTCAACCTAAATTTAAAAATGGCTATTTAAATAAGCCAAAAATAATAAAACTCCACACCTGTTTAGAGTTCTATTACACTATCTACATTTCCAATAGCAGAAATGTNTNGGTATAGTAATGGNTTNAGAAACTANTGTGATGGGCATGTTTAGAAGACTGCTAAACAGGTCAAGGTTTAAGCATAAAAATTTTACTGGACTGAAATTCATTAACACATACTACTATTGGATAACTCAATCCACATCATACATCATCCATCATTATCACTGTGCTCAAAACAACCACTCTTTAATAATCATAGGCTACATTAGATTTTAATCCACTGTAGCACCAACTTGGTATTGCATTGCTGTTATTGCTTGGTAAGCTCTTAATGGCTTCAGTTACTGACATCAGGATGGAGGGCCTCAAGAGACCTCAAGGGACAACCACAAAGTGCTTTCTTTAATTTTCCCCATTTTTAATTCTGCATCTTAAATCCTTCAGCTTTCCAGAAAGTATAATTTCTCTCTTCTGCTTCTGGTCTCCATGTTGCACAAAGCTTGAGGGGAAAGCTGGAGATTATTTTCCCGAGCCCTGGTGTCATAAGTGTTTTATCCTCTTCCTTGGTGGATTCTTTGTTTCTTTTTCTTTAGTTGGTTGGGTTTCTTGCTTTTGTTTTGCTTTCTATTTTCCCTTAAGTAGCTGCTGCTCTTTCCATTAAACCAAAACCTGACATTTCCCATCTCTTGAGTGTGAGCTGCTTCAGTGACCAGCATTTGACTACCAGTGAACTATTTGTGGTTCTGGGGACTCTGCTTTTGATCTCTGTCCTATTTTCCAAACCTTTTCCATTATTCTGCTCTTAAACTATGCATCGTAACAAGAGATGTGTGGTATCAAGATCACACAGCCAATTCCAAAAAAAGTTTCATAATAGCTTGCTNGGACNGGAGCCTTGTATTTTCAGCCTTTGGTGTGCTCAGAGAAAGGCCTATGGCTGCTTACTAGCAGTGGCAAGTATATTTAATATGGGGCCACCTGATTTAAAAACTGTTTCTTCATTTCTACAATATTAGCATATTTATTTCTGGAATCACATAGAATTAATTTATGGTATGCTAAATGGGTTTCTATTGTTATAAGTGTGAAGGACCTCTGCTGTGGTTAGTCTCTGTAACTAAGTTGCATTTCAGTCCCTGATACATCATTCATATATTCCATCTGTCTAGATATTTCTCTTACATAATATTTCAACACAACTCAAATTTTTAGTTGTAGAAAGTATTCCTGACAATATTTTGTAAATGAGGGCACAGAGAATATAAGAAACTAAGCCTTAGTCTAGCAATACAAAAAGGCATGCATAATTTCACACTTTGTGTTTTATGTAGTACACATGACTGACTGTTGGAGTTATAGCCTAAGAGATTTAATGCAAGTCAGGCAAGAAATACTTTGAAGAGCCAGGAACAGAATCTAAACATTTTCAGTTATGCAATATCTCCTTTCACAAGATTGTCTTAGTCAATATTCTCTGAAAATATTAGTAATAATATATACATTAATGTTTTTCTATACCTGTCATCAGAATTCCTATCAGTGACACCATCTTCCTATAATGGACAGAAAGAAACACTTATTAGTGTTTTTCAGTTTGTTGTAGTTGTAACTTCAGTCTGTTTATTTCTTTCTTTTTCAAGATTTTTATGTAAGTGTGGTACAATCTCAATATTTTGTATTTTAGAATTCTGAAAAGTAGTAATATTTTNCTTTAAAAATACAAATGAACAAGCAAGCAATCACAAAAACATAAAAAAACCCCAACCCTCCCTACTGCCCCCATAATACTTTGGAAGGTAAATCTCTTCCAAATAAGCAAGAAACTGCTTTTTGTTTCATTCTGTGTGAATCCCTAACCTATAATCTTAAGGAGGCAGTGCCATGTTTTTAATAAGATGGTGTTATTTAGACCACACAGTTATTTAGACTGTATGATCTTTGAACTGCAGGCTTTCAGGTCATGTTCCAATATAAAAAAATGTCCTAATTATTTTATTTTATTTATACCTCCCTGAGGTTTTTTTCCTCTGTGGCCTCTTCCAATATTCCATTACTTCAGTCATGATACATCACTCATGCAAGGTATTTTAAGATCAGTTGCCAAGGTTATCATCAGCTTGCTTTCCATTATCTTGTCCTTGTAAAGGATCTTTCATCAGATTTCCTCTTCTGTAAATCATTATGCAGAAAGGAAATAATTTGCTATCCTCAGTTCTATCTTTAGTATAAAACTTTCATTTTCCACAATTATATCTACATGTAATGCAGAATAAAGATTTGTGAACCTNATGGTCTGTGGATTTGCTGCAATCCAAAAGCAATAGAATACAATTTAGAGTTTTAGAGTTTTGAAGTTTTAAAAAGGAATGAAATAAAATTAAATCTTGAAAAATCATCAGTTTTGTTAGAAAGTAAAAATAAAACCAAATTATGGCATTAAATAAATGTGAAGCTACAGATCATATTATGGTCTTGATAAAATTGAGAAACATCTGTCAGAAATACATTTATACTGCAGTTTATTGTTTCAATAAAAAGGAATTAATTTTATGAGGGAAAACAAGCTCTGCCATGCTGTTAATTGGAATTAAAGAAACCTGAAGATTTATACCCATGAAAATTAGATACTGTGATGTATTGATTTGCCTGGAAAATAGATACTTATGTATGCCCTAAAACAACACAATGAACAAAATTTATTAGTGACAAATAAACTCTTAATTATGAAGAGTTTTATCCTGGTTATATCTNCAATGGCCAGTTGTTTCATAATCTGTGTTGCAAGATAATCTGTGGTAATATTTACATATTAGTCCCTGGATTAGTTAAAATGTTGGTGTAATAGCTAACTAATGTTGACTGCATTGTCTTATTCTAATTCCATAGAAAGTGACATTGAGATGAGTCAAGTGNCATTGAATGGTTTTAAAGCAGGAGTTTGTTAGCTTTCTAATTCTTGTTCTAAGTACAGCTGTCTCAGGGGATGAGAACTATCTATTTTAGATCCTGATAATGGGAAATAGTAATGCATAGGTTTTATCTTTTGGTATTACCTGTTTCATTCTACGTTAAACTTCAATTGCTTGACAAGGAAACTGTCAATTCTTTATGTGGTATATGGGACATGGTGCCCTCTGGAAATTGTCAAAGATTCTAAATTGGATGAGCTGATTATAATAAAATCTTTCCTGGCCCAGGAAGGAGGAGCTGGGCATCTGTCACCTAACTCAAATACGTTAAAGTGGTACTGAACACAGATGAATAGATTAGACCTTTCAGCTTTGAACTTGTACTACACTTGAGTTTCCTGAAAAAAAATCCAACATTTTGAGATGTGAAGAAACACAAGAAGAAAAGTAAAAAAGTAGATTTGGGTTATAATTATTCCAAACTTTAAAATGATAGTAATCAGTACTATACTATCTCTGTTACAGGATGATGAAATCCAGTTTCAAAGCACCAGTCTGAAACAGCTGGTCACCATTCAACACAGTTAGTGCTGAGCCAGAGGAAAGGTAAAAATAAGATTTGATAAAAGACCTTACATCAGAAGNATTAATTCTTCAAGCATTAAAATCCATCAGCATTAAACAAGTTAGAGATTGAAGAACTACCCTAAAATGCTATGTTAAAATATGTGTTTTATTCTGTCTTTGTTCATGGTTCAACAAGACTCGTAAAATAATTAAGTAGGTGCTTCAGCATAATAATCCAGAAAGGGCTCAGTTAAATATGATTTTTGAACTCTCACAAGAGTTTTTTCTTAAATGCCAGTGCTGATTGTAATTTCAACGTCACAGGGTCAAACTCATAAAAGTACCTCTTTGCTGCCATAAGGCTTGGGAAGAACAGTTGAGTATATTTTAATGATACAATTTTGATATTGAAAATTTGATTGACTTTAATTTTTTCAAGACAAAAACATTGGAGATGACAAACTTAATTTATCTTCAATTCTCAGTTTACTACTTTTCAAATAAAAATGCATCTGTAATGGAGCTGATCATAGAATGCGGATGTTTAAAATATTTTTGTATATTTAATAGACAAAGATGGAAGACATAATCATTTTGAGTTATTTTTAAGCTGTTTATTAAATGTATTATCNTATATATTTTTTGAGTGGTATAATAATCTACTGTAAGTGCAACTTGTCCCCATTCTCCCCTAAGGAATTTATACAATGACTATTCTAAATTATGTCATATTAATCAAAACTTTCTCTTTTATAAATAAGCCATTTTGAATTTTTCTATTAGAAGATTGAAAGCAGGAAGTCTTTTCAAGGTTTCATTGTTTTCAGTAGGTTGAGTTATACTGAATAAAAGATTTTTAATTTCCTGTTTTTAGAAGCTGATGTCCAGTTTGGGTTGTTTGTGAGTTCTTATTTCAGGCCAACATGGAGTTTTCTTNTCTTGCTTTCTCATTGGAAATCGATTTCACAAAAATGAGAATAGAAATAGCCAATGACTAACCTAGGTGTTGAGGGTAGGAAGAATCTACNGAGTGATTTGGACAGTCTGGATAGNNGGGTAAAGTATAGTTTTAGGAGGGTCTCCCTGGCCAAGTGCTGTGTCTTGCTCTTGGGTCTCAACAATCCCATGCATGACCACAGGCTGGGAAGAGTGGCTGGAAAGCTGCCCAGCAGAAAAGGACTAGTGTGTGCTGGTCAAGAGACAGCAGCACACGAGCTGTCAGTGTGCTCAGGTGTCCCAGAAGGCCAATGGCATCCTGGTCTGTGGCCAGCAGGACCAGGGAAGGGATTCTTCCACTCTGCTCAGCACCTCAGCTCCTATCATCAGTTTTGGGCCACTCTGTACAAGACATTGAGATGCTTAAGCATATTCATAGAAGGGCAACAGAGCTGGTGAAGGGCTAGAAGAGAAAGTCTGATGAGGAGCAACTGGGAGAGATGGGGTTGTTTGGTCTGGAGAAAAGGAGTCTCAAGAATGGACTTTTTGCTCTCTACAACTACATGAAGGGNAGTTGCAGCAAGGTGGATGTTTTCTGCCAGGTAACAAGTGATAGAACAAGAGGAAATGCCCTCGAGTTGTGCCAGAGGANGATATTAGAAAAATAGTGTGGTCAGGCATTGGAACAGNGCAGTGTTGGAGCCACCTTCCCCAGAAGTGTTGGAAAGGCTGTGTGGATGTGGCACTTGGAGACATGATTTAGTGATCATGGCGTTGTCAAGTCAATGGCCAGACATCAGACTTGATGATCTTAGAGCTCTTTTCCAGCCTTAATGATTATATGATTCAAACCTTTGCTTGTCTGTAGAGGAAGCTGGTCACTGGACTGTGTTAGAGCAAATTCATACATAAACTTCTCTGTCATTAAGCTCTGTAGTTCTGTTTATTAATATGGATTCTTAGGATTCTGGTTTAGGCAGATTAGTTTNGTTTTTGCTTAGTTCAAGAGATATAGCACCCCAAACTCATGTGAAAGGTCTCCCAGTTTAGAGAAACCCTCTGTCCCCAAACCCAGGCTGAGATGCACTTTTAGCACTTTGTTTTAAATCAAGTTTTTCATTATTTAATTTGCTGGGATAATATAAAATTTCAGCTTTGTTACCTTTATTTTTGNTTCTGGTGTTATATATAGTTATGTGGCTACATAGACAAAAGACATTTTACTAGTTTTTTCCTGAAACTATTTTTTTGCTAATACATATTAGTGTCATTAAGAAATAATTTGTTGTAATTTCTGTTCATTATTCATAGCTGTGTGATTGAGTATTTATTAATAAATCTTTCTTAACTAAAAATACATTACAAATCCTCAATTTCTACCATTTATTTAGATCAATTATCTTGTGGACTACAGCATATCCCAACCTAANAAGTCCAGAATTTCAATTTGCATTTAAAAATGGGAGATAATATTTTATAAAAAAACAAAACTTAATGAAAAAAATTAAATAGTTATACTAATTTTTGGTACAAAAAATTATATTTTACTTATTCAGATAATTTCAGCATTAGATTGAATTAATTCTGAAGATATTGAAAAATATATAAGCTAAATCCTTTTCTTCTTCCATATAATTATTTATTTACCAGTTTTAGCATGGAACACTAACCAAATTATTATCCACAAATACATACATATAAAATTCTCATATATATATATAATTTTCAGAAGGAATTATTGAAATCTGACAGTGCAGAAAATTTAAGTTTGCCATTGGAGTAAGAAAGTTGAAAAGCCTAGGAAAAACTGGGAACTAGCATTTTGGGTTTGTGCTAACTTTCTTTCCAGAATTTAGAGCTCAGTAATCATGTGCACTAGACAGGAAAGAAAATTAGGGTAGACTGTGATTTACAGTACATCCTATGCATTACTGTGCACATGGCTTGGCACAGCAAGGTAGGGACTGTGCCATGGCTGCCTATTTTCTCTCAGAATGAGTGTGCTGGGGTTCTACCTATCACCACTGCATTGAGCACAGTCAGTTGATGTGAAGAGTGTCAATGAATAAGAAATTCTTTCTCCAAAGCAACCAGAAACAGGGAAACAGACATTTGTGAGCTAGAAGTCTTCAGAGAGCAAATCAAGCATTTCAGCATGTACACATTTTCCTCAACCTATTAAAAAAAAAAAAAAAAGAGAGAAAAATGCTCTGTCATTAATTTCCTTTTTTTCTTTTTTTTTTTTTTTTAAAGAAGTTTTCAGATTATAAGAGGTCCTTTAATTAGATGTCTGACATGTTTTTAATGTTAGGAGCTAGACAGTTACAAAAAGTAATGAGTTTGATTTTTAAAATTTTTATTTGTTCTGCTAAATAACTGCCATTTTTNAATGAAGGATGGTTGAAGAGCTGGTTATTCTGTCACTGTCACTGAGGATGTTGATAAGAACCTGTAGGGAGTTATTTCATACTAAAACTGCAAATATATGAGCAAATATCTTTCCCTCGTGGTATCACTCAAGCAAAGTCACAAGCCTGATGTGTAGGGATAAAGGGAAAGGTAAATTGAATGTTTTCTACTAGTCTTATCCCATCAGTTATAAAGCACAACAAATCAGTGAGCTGTTTTCTAACTACCTGTTACATGCTGGGGTTATGTTATTGAATCCCACTCCATTTCTCTTTCCACACTACATTTAGTCTTTCTGTTCCTAGATTAAATCCTACCTTAATCCATAGCTGAGGTCTCATTTCTAATTTTTGTGCACTGTTAGTGCCCTCCTCTGGATTTTGTCCAATTTTTCACACATTTTTTTTATATTATTTAAGACTTCAAAATTATTATCTTAGTGCCTAGAAGCAATAAAATGCCTGTTATAACATACATGCTGTGTTCTTCCTAAAAAAATCCAGACTTTCTGCCATTGCCATTGCTTTAGACTTCTGATTCCCAATCAGGTTTTGATATTTGATAGCCTCTTGCTCTTTTTCACAATTACTGATAGCTTGCATTATCATCCATTTAAACTGTGAATTCCACTATCTTCATTCAATTACTTTTATTCCTTCCTTCTCTCAGAATAGTGGGTTTTTCATTGTTTTTACTTTAACAAAAATTACCTTGCAACCTTTGAGTTTCAATTGTTTTGTTGCTTGTAACTGGAATAATTCTAAACCAGATGTATCTTTTCGAACCAGTATTTTACAAACCAAGGAACAAGTTTTTTCTATCATGTTCCAGAAAATTTTTGGACTTTNAGTCCTGTAATGTTGATTGGAACAGGTTATTGGAGATGTAATTAAAACATCACTTAAATAAGTTTGATANTCAATCAATCCGCTTCTCATCTTTCTTTAATTTTCAAACAAGTTATCTATATAGTTCAGTTTGTCACTTTTCCCACAAATGAACTACAGTGCCAGAATAGACAGACAGACTAGCTTGAATTATTTTTATTGAATTTGAATTGTGTCAGTTATGCTGAAAAATCAATTTCTTTCCTTANGCCTGGTCGAGAAATTGTTTCTTTNTATGATAAGTTTTGCATGTTTTTCATAGCACTTTTTTTTTTTAATTAGTCCACTGACATTAATTTAGNGTTTTGGCCCTCTGTCAACCTATAAAAAGATATTTTGTTGAAAACTCTTAACAAACTCAATATAACGAACAACCACTTTTATAAAACAAATAATGATAAAAAAGGACATAACTAGGCAGTTTCTTAGACTGATAAAAATATAAGAATAAATTATTGTGGCACTATTAGGCTATAAATAGGAGAGGAAGATGTTATTTTGAAGCTTCAGCAAAATCTATATATTAGATTAAAGTGGCCTTAAAAATATTTTGGTTTAGATTTGGCTGCCTATCAATAATGAATAACTAAGTTAGGTACCANAACCTGCTACAGTTGCATCTGCATGAGTTGTTGGAAGTAAACAGAAATGCTGAGAAGCATAATAATCTCTGAAAAAAAAAAAGATTCCTTAGGATCATCCTAAGTATGCTTTAAGGTAATTTTTTTTCAGGGTCCTAATANAAAACATTAATAAATTCTGCATTAAAAAATCCTCCATTTTCTCCTCCAAAATTGACAAAATGCTCATGTTATCAAGGAAACTTCTCTGTCCAAGCATCCAGGATCAGCACAGGCAGTCACACTTGCAGCACCTGAGCTGGGACAGAAGCCCCTCCACAGCTGCTACCCCACTCACACCAGCAACAGGTTTCCCAAAGCAGAGGCTGGAATGTCCCTATCCTTCCAATAGTTTAACCTTGGTACAATAACTAAATAAAGTAACAATTCAAGCTGGTGCCTCCAAAGAGGGGCTCCAAAAGAAGAAAACCCTGGGCTTCCACACCCTCACAGTATTGGTGGGAAAGTGTGGAGTCGCTATTCCTGCTGTGTCCCTGAGTTCCCGGTCACCTGGCTGGGACACAGGTCCCTGTGNCCNCTGTNCTGCAAAGGGTCAGCAGCTCACAGCCTCTGGGATGGGCTCCAACACNCAGAGCTCACTCAGCTCAAACTGCAGCTGCACCATGAGCTGCCAGCACTGAATGTATTCCTCAGAAATATTCACTTTAATTAGCCACAGAAACTAATCAAGGTTTAAGCTGATAGGCAAACTAACAGTATGNTTGCTGAACTTGATAAATCAGATGTCAATTTATGAATCCTAGGGTAATTTTTACATAGCTAAAAGNAGGTCTTTAAACAGAGTGCTTGTTCAGAGTGGCTTACAGTGTTCCTAAAATAGAGTAGAGGGGAATTTACCTACAGGCTTAAGAACATGATTCAGCCANCCTACCAAACAAGGCTGCCAGATAGCAAAGATATTCATATTTAGTTGGCATGTTGTTTTCTTTTTGCAAACACATACTCAGATGCTTACTGCCTACACTTTAACATGATTCAGTGATAAGTTCAGAANTATAAAAACTATTTATTATACACTTGGGGGTCTTGACATTGTGGGCTTGATCTAAAAGCTCTAAAAGCTTCACGCAGATATTAACTTCAGCTCAAAACATAGCCAGAGTCATAAAAAGTGGAGCTTCACCACAACTTACTCTAAGTTGTGCAATATTCTGGTTGTTAGAATATTTTAATCATATTTTTGGGGTTTGGTTTTCCTAACTCAGCAAGATACACTCTCCAGTCCCTTGGGCACTCCAGTTTTTAAATTGTTAGCTCATGACCAGCATACAAATATGGCACTTCTCATCACCTTCTTTTTTCTTACTGTCTTAACAAAGAATTTTTCTTGGCCTTTTCTTGGGTGAGTGCTGACGAGTTTTATGAAAGCACATAAACCTCTTATGCTGAAATGAAGAAAAGGAAATACCTCACTTTTGTGATATTATTTTTCGTGTTTTTTATTCACAACTCTGTCACTGCAGAGGGACTCAAGGTCCTGACTAGGTATTGTAAGACATTAGATGTATAGCTGAACTGTTCCCTGNGGTAGGAGAGTAGAAATAACAGAAAAATACACAGATATCCCTATGACTACTTTTCTATAATATTCCAGTTGGTGGATAGCACAGTAGCACATTTAAATATTACAGACATGACTTGCAGCATTAACTGGCAGCAGTAACTAGTACAAATAGCTTGACTGACTGGTATATTCTTTTTCTACAACTTATGCTTCTATAGATGCTTTCCACGTAGAGCACAGAATACAGTGCTGGCAGACACTTGTCTGACTGACAACAGAATATATACAGGCCAAAGATTTGACTGCAAGAAAAAGAAAAACAGAAAGAAAATAATATGATTCATTTAAATTTTTATAATCGAGATGCAAAGTTTATATATTTTCAACAAAAATATTTTAATTTTTTTAATAATCGCTCTCTAAAAATAAATTATTTGGTACGAAGAGTCTCTTATTTTTTATTACACTATGCTGAATCTACATTTTGTACATGTTCTTATTGACTAATAGGTATTTCCTTAGAATTTTTTGTTAGCTATAAATAATAAATAATGCTGATTGTTTCTTTAAAAATGTATCAACCCAGCTGAAGTGCCTCTATATCAACACAGTTTACCCAGTTACAAACAGGAGGAGCTGGAAATCACTGTGCAGGTAGAAAGCTACCATCTAATTGCCATTGCTGAAACATGGTGAGATGACTCACACAACTGGAGCANGGCAGTTGATGGCTGTAAACTGTTCAGTAGGGACAGGCAATAAAGGAGATGTGCAGGTGGGTTGNTGCCTCTATAAGAAAATGGGTTGACTACACAGAACTAGCCTTGAAAAACAGTGATGAGCAGGTCGAGAAACTATGGGTGTTAAGATCNTCTGTGCCCTTGACAGTGTTTGAGACGGGCAACTGTGCTCTTTAAATTCCCACAAGGGNTAGAAAATAAAGGGTTTAAGCCAACCAAGGAAGCCTTGTGGTTGNTATTAACTACAGGCCACCCAGCCAAGGGGAACCTCCAGATGAAGCATTCTTACTTCAGCTGCAGGAAGCACCAAATTCCCAGGCTCTGATCCTGCTGGGAGACTTCAATTACCCTGACAGGTGCCAGAAGAGCAGCGCTNTTGCTGTAAGCTGTAAGTGGTCTAGGTGACCCTTGGAGTGCCCCTGCTTAACCCAGGTGATAACCAGCCCTCTGAATTTTTGGAAAGCAAACTGGAATTTCTTAAGGAATTGATGAGTGAATTCCCTGAGTAATTGTTGTCAAAAGAGCTGAACTGGGCTAGGAGCTGTTTAAGGATGTTTTTCTATGCCAAAAGACTTGTTGAGTTTTGTGTGTAAGAAATCAGGCACAGAGGGAAGGAGATCACCATGACTGAGTAAGAATGTCCTGGTCAGAACTAAGGTGTAAGAAATAAATGTACAGGCAGTGGAATCAAGATCAAATATAATGGGAAGATGCCTAGATGTGTAGGGATTGGATCAGGACATAAGGCACAGTTAGAGCTGCNTATGTCAAGAGATGCAAAGAATAATAATCACAGAATAAAAGAATGGTTTGAGCTGGAGAGATGCTAAAGATCATCCAGTTCCAATCCCCCAGCCATGGTCAGGAACACCTTCCACTAGAGCAGGTTGCCAAGGTCCCATCCAACCCAGTCATTTCTGTGCCTGTGCTCTGTTCCTGCTTTAAGAGGTCCCTGTCTTTCCTGTGCTGGCCTTGATCAGGAAGCAGTACTCTGGTTGGGGTCTCACTGAAACAGAAGTGCTGAACTACCTCCCACAACATACTGGCATTAGTTCTTTTCAAGCAGCTGGGGATGCCTTATAATGGCTTTTCAGTACTTAAGAGGGANCTCATATGAATGATGCAGAAAGACTTTTTGCAAGAGCATGTAGTGACAGAACAATGGACAGNGATTCCAAACTGAAAAAAGTAGGTTCATATTGGACAGATTTTTTTTTTTTACAGTAAGGGTTTAGAGAAGTAGGACCAGGTTTCCTAGCAGCATTATGGATTCTCAGTCCTTGAAAGTGTTCAAAAGTAGATAGGATGGAGCTTTAACAAAACTGACCTAGAAAAATATCCTTGCCCACGATCAGGGAACTGGACTATATGATNTTTAAAAGTTCTCTTCAAACCCAAACCACTCCGTGACCATATAAACATAAAAACATATTCTGATATTTAGCAACAGGGTATTTTTTCTATGTCTTACAGAAAGAGTNTTGTTATTCTAATATAATGAAAAAACTAATGGATGTTGTCTGCTAACTGTTTTAGATTTCATTTCACTTTGCTTTTGAGGTATTTAAACTGATATATTTGANTTAGAATGTAATCTGTTAGATATTNTACTCTGAAAGACAGTNTTAGACTAACATAAAATATACAGATAAGGTCTTGATTTAGTAACAAGCAGCACATAACAGTGCATGTCAGGTTATACCAGAATCAGTAATCTATATACAGAATGAAACAAGCATAATAATAGTACAATCCTGTTGGCACTTGGAAACTACATGTCCTAAGATGAACGCTGAAAGACCAAAATAAGTAATTGTGAGTAAAGCTGAGTTATAGACAGCTCATAATAATTGTGGAACATAATAACCATCCTAAAAACAGCATAGGGATTTCAAAGTTTATTTCCATCTGATTCTGACAGTTGAATCTTTTGCCTTACNATGTATTCTTCTTATATTTTAACTCTGAGATATGCACTGCTCTTTGTGGACCTTAAAAGTTTTATTAATGGTATTCAAAACCCCAAAATTTTCCATGCAACTTTTCATTTAAAACTATTTGTCTTTTAAAATTCTATTTTAAATTATTTTATTTATTTGAAAACTCCACAACAGTGCACAGAGATAAATGTATGTATCAAAAAGCAAGAATCTGAAAAAAAGACATTCTTTTACAAAATTTGCAGCAGTCAACATAAAACTTAGACATATAGCAGCATATCCAGGAAAAAAATTATGATGTCCTGCTAAGAAATACAAGACAATGGGAGATGATCCTTTATAAAATGTAGAAAGCTTAAAGAGTTTATTATATTCTTTATCTATTTTAAGAATTATTGTAACCATTTCACTATCTTTATGTAAATCATGCCTCTGAATCCCATATTGAATAGATTATAGATANAAAGATTACTTAGTATATTGAATCTAAATTATAGATATACAGCACTGGGAGTTCTACAAAGTTCCCACTATTTTAGAGCACAAGCTAGTGGTTACGTTTAAGTTTAAAGCCTAAAGATTTTAAATTTTGTACATTAGGAAGCTTAGATTATTGTAATAAGCATTTAATAGCATAAAATAATGTTCTTTTTTAGATTAAAGAAGCTTTTGAAATTCAGTGGGAGTATCTCAATATATTATAAGTTGACTGATTCTTTCTTTTATGTTCTTTATTACTTGATAGCATGGTAATAGGCCTTAGGAGACTTCCTACTCCTGCACTAGGAAAAAGTGAAATTATTTGATTAATCTGTATGACNGATTTTACTCATAGAATGAAAGTAACACGTTCCCTATATTCTAAGGAGAAAAGAAAAAAATGCTACAGTTCAAATTCAGAGTGCCATCTAGTGCTGAATAGAAATGTAAAAAAGCAACTGTACTTAACCTGAACACATCCATGTCTTAAACCAATATACGTCACCAAGATCACATAGTACATTACAAGAAATAATTTTTAAAACTACAATTTATTGGCTCTTGAAGAAGCTACANAAATTTTGAAACTTTCTTATATACCATCGTATTTAGAGTGCAAAATATCTGACAGCCTAACATATTAAATTCAAATATTTCTTTCCAGTATGCAGAAACATTTTACATAAATTCATTATGGTCTCTTATTCAGTCTTCTTTCCTTTATCATCTATAACAGAGAATATTAAAATACTTTTTAATTAGTTTTTTCACTTATGGAACACAGTTGCTATTATGTTTGGTTTGCTTTTTGAAAAGTATTGAAGCTATCAATTTCTCTTTTTTGGTATATCTGATTGGACTCCTGTGCTAATAAAATATATTTCTTAGGAATTTTTCTTCCAATGCTGATAAAAAAAATCTTTAAGTCTTTGACAGAAATATATCAGTAGGATTGTTTGCATTATTTATTTTGTTAGTTCATTTTAACATTTAGAATTCAAAAGCACAGTAGGATCCAGGATTCAGAAAAAAATATTTTTCTTTAACATCATGTTNAAAAAAAGATATTAGTGATGACAAGATATTAGTCTTCCCCCTTTATCAGAAAAGCTCCAAACTAAAGGAATAATGTTTTTTTAAAAATGTGCTCCTACTCTATCAGTGTAGTTTTGGCTGTCACTCATATCTTCTGGAAATACCANATATTCTACTATATAAGACCCTGCTTTACACCTGCAAATCTGCTTCACAGATCTGTTGGACTCCTTAGAACAAAAGTCTCAATTTATGAGTTCTCCTTTTCTTTCCTATGCTTTTTTTACTGCAACTCNCCTACATGTGCAGATTTTGTTTAAAATACCTAAAACTGAGATANAAAATTCATTGATATCTTTTCAGTAGACTCAACATTTAATCCAATCCTTTACTCCAAGAAAATAGGCAAACTATGTATATTTTTCAATGAAGGTGAAGTTTTTTCTGAAAGGCTATTTTAGGCCAGTAAGTAAATATATTGAGAGAAATACTCTTTATTGTACAAATATGAACAATATATGCAGTTCAGAATAGCACATGTTTTTTCTGGGGTTTCTTACTGGGTATATACACTCAACAAGCACTCTCTTTTTTGTGTTAGGATTATGCATTTCAGCCTTGATCACATGGCACCTTTACCACATGAAATGTGAGTGGTTAAGGGAAGCTGTAAGCAAAGTGCTAGAGGAATCCCACCAGAAGAATTTTAAAACCAGATGCAATGCATCACTGAATCTCTTTCATAACATTTCTCTACTGCTTTCCTTCCAGCACTCGAGAAAAATTTATTCTGGTGGAAAATCCTGTCTCCAGGCAGACTGCATATTGGGACCCAACAGATGATGGATCAATTGGCATTTATTTCTTTCTAAGTTACAAATGATAAAAAATGACCCGTACGTTAAACAAAAAATAAACAAAGCTCAAATTAAGACTTTCTTCCATATGTTTGGGAGTGACTGCAAAGGAATTCAAACATACCCATACAATTACCTTCAGAATCANGAGTAAGTTGTGCAGATGGGCTCTACAGATAAACCAGCTCATGATTTCAAATTTGTCTATTTCTCCTATTGCTTGAGAAAAATTACTTCCAAATTGAATTAAATTAGGTTCAAAATATAAAACTTTGAATTAGTTTTATAATTTCTAAAAGGAAATTATCCTTTCCCTCCAAAATAACAAATGGAATCATAGTGTTAAGGGTTAGAAGGGACTTTAAAGANCACTTTGTCCCAATCTCCCTACCACTGCAATGACACCTCCCTCTAGCCCCAGTTGATTAAGGCCTTATCCACCCTGGCTTTGCACACCACCAGGGGTGGGGCATACACAAAAAAAACCCAAAACTTCCTTGGGCAACCTGTCCCAGTATCTCATCATCCTTACAGTAAGGAATTTCTCCTCAATATCTAGCCTAAATTTCCTGTCTTTCAGTTTGTCCCCTTGTCTTACCCCCTACAATTCCTGATGTAGCAATTCCAGCTTCTCTGTAGGTCTCCTTCAAGTACAGGAAGGTTGCTATGAGGNTTCCATGCAATCTTCTCTTCTCCAGGANGAACAGTCCCAGCTCTCTTAGCCTGTCTTCACAGGGAAGATGTTCCAGTCCTCTATCAATTTCATGGTCCTCCTCCAGATTGTAGTATTCCATGTCCTTCTTATACTGGGACTCCAGAGTCAGATTTAGTACTCTGGGTGGGGTCTAAGAAGAGAGAGGGACAGAATCACTTCCTTCACCCTGCCAGCCACACTGCTTTTGATGCAACCCATGATTTGTTTGGCTTTCTGTACTGCAAGTGTACTGTCAGCTCATGTTGAGGTTTTTATCAAGCATCACATCCAAATTCTTCTTCATAAGGTTGCTTTCAATCACTTCTCCACCCAAACTGCGAGGGTGCATGGAATTGTTCTCATTTTAGAGGACTTCAAAANTGAAAATTAATGCCCCTTTTTAGCTACTGACAGACAATTAGGTGCAGAAGTCCGTGTGTTTATAGAATCTTCATCCTAGGAGATACCTAGAAGCCATCTAGACATCATCTACTATTTCTTTAAACAGCTTGAAATTCACTTTTCTCAGGTTCATAGTCCTGACTTGGCTCTTTGCCAGGCCTATATTTCTTGAGATCACAAGCTCAGTCAGGGAGGGCAATGTCACTACAGCCCAGGCAACCTCCAATCTTATCTTCTTTAATGAGCTCCTCTGTGTTGGTGAGCACCAGGTCCAATAAGATTTCTCTGCATGTTGATTTCTCCAGCACCTGGACCAGGTAGTTATTCTTAACACATCCCAGTAGTCTCCAGCATTGCTTGCAGCCAGCTGTTTTGTTTTCCTAGCAGACACCTGGATGGTTGTAATCCCTCATCCAGATGATAGCTGATGAGCTTGGTGTTTCCTGTATCTGGAACAAGCAAGCCTCAGTAAGAAGCTCCCCTGACCAGCTGTCCTTCAGTAGACCCCAGCCACAAGGTGTCCTGTATTGGTTTAGTNCCTGATTTACACCCACAGGCCCTCAGCCTTTTGGTGGCTGTTTCTTAGAGGCAGCTCTTCACACTCTATTCCTACTTTAACACAGGGGGAAATGCATCCACCCCTCCTCCCCAGACAATCTCTTCTGTAAAACTTAGAGCCCTCAATTGCAGTATTCCAGTTGTGTGACTCATCCCTCCCACCATGTTTGTGTGATAGCAGTTAGGTCATAGTTTGCTAGTTGCACCATGGTTTTGGCCTTCTCTTGCTTGTTTCCCATGAAGCATGTGTGCATTAGTGTAGAAGCACTTCAGCTGGGCCATTGGCTTCTTCACCTTTTGGGACCAGCATTCCCTAACTCTCTTCTATTTTCCTGTTGCTTCCTAAAGTGTTGATGTTTCCTGATGTTTATCTGTCAGTCCTTTTTGCCTGCCAGATATAGTTTGATATGCTGCTAATGAGTGCAGCCACTCTGCTTCCCTTAACACTCTCACCCCATTTAGCCAGGTGCACCCTATCTAGTGTCGAGTTATGGTGTCTTGGAGGTATGTTGAAGCTACATNCTTTTNCACTGGTTTTAGCTGAGNTAGAGTTTATTTCCTTCACAGANTGCTGTATGGTGCAATATTTACAATTTGTGACAAAAGAGTGTTGATAACACACTATGATTTAACTATTGATGAACAGCACTTACACTGGGTTGGGGATTTTTCTGCTTCTCAGTTAATCCTTGAGTAGGCTAAGGTTACACAAGGAAGGAAGACAATTGAGATAACTGATCCCAACAGATCAAAGGGATATCCCATACCATATGATGTCATGCTCAGCAATAAAATTTAGGGGAAAGAAAAAGAAAGGGGATAACATTTGTAGATATGGCATTTGTCCATCCAAGTAGCTGTTAACTCATGATAAAAACAATTTTTCCTCAAACTGCTGAATATCTACCTGCCAGTGGGGAGNAATGAAGGAATTTATTTTCTTTTTCTTGGATACACAGTTTTGCTTTATCACATTGCCTTTATCTTAATCCATGAATGTTTGCACTTTTACATTTCTGACTCTCTTCCCTGTATCACTGCAGGAGAATGAGCAAGGAGCTGTGTGGAGCAGAGTTGTTGACTGAGTTAAACCACGGCTTTCNTATCTGTATTGATAATATTAAACACATGCAAACATATACAGGGAATCTATGGCAGCCAGAAAATCTCTTTTGCTGAATTATTTTTCTTATTCCCCTGAAGTGGTCAGGCATTTTACAGCAGAAGAGAATGGAGCTCGACTCTTCCCACTGGCACCAAGCAGTAGGACAAGTGGCAANNGGCAGAAACAGATGTAACAATGTTCCACCTGAATATGAGGAATCACTTTTTTACTGTGTGAGTGACCACCTACTGGAATGGATTGTCTAGAGAGGCTGTGGAGATCGCTCACTGGACACAATCTTGCCCAGTGTGCTCTTGGATGGATTTGCTTGAACAGGGAGATTGNGTCACTGGGCTGATTTTGGTTCCTTCCAACCTGTCNCACTCTGTGATGCTGTCAACTAGTAAATTCTTTTAATTCCTGTACACTCACACATACAACACACACACAGATGCTGACATATTAACATCCATATTAACATATGAACTCATAGTATAAATCTAATGAAGTAAGAATATGCACTTATATTGCNTTCTGGATAGAAAGATTCCTTCTTACTAATTCAAAAGTTGCTTGGTGGCATTAATATGAGCCAAAGGGAAATTATATGTTCCAACTAATCCTACTCAAGGCACTGCCATTTTTCCTAGTCCTTTAAGTAATAACACTGCTCAGGTTAAATAACAACTAATAAACTACTGCTTACTTCACTGTCTGCTTAATAGACAGCCTCTGCCTTAAGGTAGTAACTAACAAGCTGGCAATTAAATGTCCAAATTCAGTGAAATCAGTTTCAAAGTCTAAACAGAATTATATTTCAGGACTGCAGAGATGCCCCAGTCTATATTGTAATTTTTAATACATGGAAAAAACAATGCAGATACAATTTCAATTAATTCTTTTCTCAATAGGAATTATTGAGTTCTGTAATTCAAACNAATTTGGTATCTTGTGAAAGAAACTCTAGGGATTTTATGATTTTGACTCCAATAGTGCAACTCATNAACAAAATCAGGTTTTATTGGCATCTGTTTTCCATTGAAATGCTTCACATCTTGTAAAATTAAAAGTAGATAATATTCTCAAAACATAAAAGTGGCTTTACAGTTTATATCTTATTATTAAAAGAAATTGGAGTATTCAGTAACTTTCAGCTACTTCGACATATATAAGTTTAGGTCATCTTTAGCTATCACAAAACTATTCATCTAAGACAGAGTCTAACTTACCTGTAGTGAAAATCGTTCTTAGATTAGGAGAAATACATTAAAAGTGTCTCTCTTCTCTCTCTTTTACCTAAAGAGATTTCTATCTAAAATGCCTAGGCTTCTGGAGGGTAAACTTCCTTTTGAGCTATCTACTTAACAGCACCAGCAAATATTTTCATTATGGGCAACCTATGGTGTTGATAAAGAACAATGAATTATGTTAAATTTACCGGTTTNAATCAGAGTTCAATGGTCCTAATTATAAAAAAAAAAATCTTTTTTGGCATCCACATCATCCTTCTGAGAGGAACTAATTTTTATTTTTAACTTCAATTCTTATTTGATAGATATATATGACCTATTATGTGTTTTCATTTTGTATACAAATAACAATTATAATGTCAAGACCTCATTTAGGATGTAATCTTTCAATTAGAACCAGTGACTGTGCATAAAAAGGTGGGATTTTCTACATCACTTTACATTTATCTTAATTTACTTTCATCTGCTATTCTTTTAGTACCTGGTTAGTATTCTGAAATTATTCTGTAGTTTTTCACACTTGGCTTCATGTCTGCTACTTCAACAGCAGCTTTTTTCCCCTTCAGTATTTACCAGTTTTTGTAACTTTTGGAGTTATGTTGAACAGTCAGACAAAGGAATCATAGAATCACAAAGTTGTTTGGGTTGCACAGGACCTTGAAAGGTCATCTAGTGCAAACTCCAAACCAAAATCAGGGACAACTTTCACTGTCCAATTACTCAACGCCCCATACAAACTGATCTCAAACACTTCCAGTTATGTGGCATCCATAACTTCACTGGGCAACTGGCTTCAGTATTTCACCACCTTCATTGTAAACAATTTATTTATTATGTCAAATTTAAATATAACCATATTCATTTTAAAACAATTGCCCCTCATTCTGTGAGTACAGGTAAAAAGTCTTTCTTCTTTTCTTACAAGTGTCCTTTAAGTATTGAAAGGCTTCAGTTAGCCTTCAGTGAGTTCTCCTCAGAGCTTTCTTTTCTCCAGGCTATAAAATCCCAGTTCTCTCAGCCTTTCTTCACT
The DNA here is from genome assembly GCA_900205225.1 of Saxicola maurus maurus. Taxonomy (NCBI): domain Eukaryota; kingdom Metazoa; phylum Chordata; class Aves; order Passeriformes; family Muscicapidae; genus Saxicola; species Saxicola maurus. Next base: position 39,931,568 of record OAMK01000002.1, read on the forward strand.
GTCAAGTTGTTCCAGCTTCCCAGTCACTTTTGTGGTCCTCTTCCTGACCTGCTCCAATAAGTCTATGTCCTTCTTTTATTGGCAGTCCCAGAGCTGGATACAATATTCCAATTCTCACAGCAGAGNAGTAGAGGGGTAGAATCACCTCCCTAAACCTTCTTGTAGCTTGGCTTTTATGATGCCCACGGTGGTTGCCTTTCTGGGCTGCAAGTCCACATTACAGCCTAATGTCCAATTTTTCATCAAGCAGTATCATTAAGTCTTCAGCAGCACTGCTCTTGATTCCCTCCTTCTCCTGGGAGTCNGAGGAATTTGGGTTCCCACCTGCCTTTTTTCACCTGTACTTATCTGGGCTTATTAAGACTGGTCTTTGACAGGTTTATGGTTTCTGCAATTAGCAGAGAAGCAGCCAGAGCAATGAATTNTTTGAGCTCTTCCATCTGCCATTCTTTATCCATGCTTCTTTTATGGGTGTGCAGATGAGTTTTTATTACATANGCTAATGTAAATGCAATTAATTATTAAGGTATTTAATCCTTCACTTCCTGTAGATTTGCAGTAGATGCCATATGTTTACAGAAAGCTGTTTATTTTCANTTTCCTTTTCCTGATAAATTACTGACCAGAAAAAGCTGGGATGCAGCCCTTCTCCCCTAGTACAAATAAGAAAGAGAAAAATACTTGCCAAAGAGGTGAAATTTTCTGTCTTGTTCATTGTGAGTAAAGATGGAAAAGAAATCCTTATACCTTCCAGCACTGACATTAACTTCTCTGAGCACTCATCTCAGGTTTAGATCATCTACTGACCTTATAAAGTTCCCACCAAGCTTTGTTCACCTGATCTACTTGAAGAATGACTTACCATTATTTTTTAATGCATTCTTCTAGTATTTCCTCAACACTTTGTTTTGTACTGACTTACTGTGTTTTCAAATTTATCCTGTCAGGTTTTAAGAACTTTTATGATTTTTTTTTCAAACTTGAATTTATTAATTTTCCTTCCCTGCTATTCAGCAAGAATGTTTTCCACAACACATTTTTAGACTTTATCCTGAAGTAGTATAAATTGCTTTTGAACCTCCAGCACAGATTCTTTTGAAAGCTCCTGAAATTTGAAAANGTTTTACGCTTTCCTATGCTTTCTTTATCATCTTCTTTGTGAGTTTCATAATTTTTTGTGTAATTCACAGTTTCTTCAAAATCAAACACAACAAACATAAATTCTGGCTTTTGGTAATTCTGGAAAGGCTTTGATTCTAAGTGGATTGTGGTCACTGCTATGGATCAGATATGGACAGTAATATTATCAGCCAGTGGCACTGACCAGGACCAGGTCCAAATAGACACACACTGACAAGAACTTGTATTTGCATTTTCCGATGTCGATCTGCTCCATTCCTGAACTTTAAAATTCCANCTAATTTTACTTTCCTTGTTTGTAGTTAGTAATTTTCCCACTATGGTCATCAACATCTGTGTTTTCTTTCTCTATGATACTGATGATTTTATTCAGCTTTAATATGCCACAATTTCTGTTGCAATTCTCATTGACTAACTCATAAAATGGTGCTAGTATTACTTTTTTCCTAATCAGCAAATGAATTTCAGTGTTGCTGACATATGGAATATCCTTCAATTTATTTTTGTAAATAAGAATATTCTTTCACCAGTCAAAGGAAGCTCTTGGCAGCAAATATTTTGCATCCAGTATCCTACAGATAGTTCGCTATATATATTTTTTCAACAGCTCCTATTGTTATTACTATGAAGTCATTAACTGCAAAGTAGTCATCATAAAATGCATCTCTGTTGTTTACTGGCAGAATGTTCAGGTGTTGCTAAAAGCCATTCACTTTTGAATGTGTTTGATGTAGCTTGCTTGCATTTCAAACCTAGATACATATAAGCTTGATGACCAAACCAAAAATGTTTCTGTCTATTGGCAGATACCACTAGTGCAAAGGCATATGTTACCACTTTCCATAGAACATTGAAACCAAAATTTCTTATCCTTTGAGAGAACTTTCCTTTGAGCCCTTTTTACAAGAAGTTGAGTGTGTTAGCCTGAAGACAAGGCTGTTCTGTTCTCTGAGCTCTTCTTTATGATTTTCTGCATCCCCCTTGCTCCTTTCTCAGTAACACTAATATTGTTCAAAACAGAGTTTGTTCAAACACATCTTTTGGGGCATTGCTGATCTTCCTCTATTATTTCCTGAGCTCCTCTGAGTAAGCCATCCTGGTCTCAAGAGTTAGTTCTTTGTATCAGAGGATGTAACCTATTTTCCTGGGTTCACTTTATTTTGCTGCAGGGAGAATACAATACAGTACAAAAATTTGTAAGCATTTCAACTAACACGTAACACCTACCTATAAAAACTTCTGAATTTATTTATTTAANATCTTTCTACTTTCTTGAGTCATTTTTCCACAGGGAACTTTTATGCTGTTCTGAAAAACCTAGAAACACTTCAGCATGAACTGACACCTTATTGCCTGATTTTTGTCTGGCTTCTTCCTAACCCATTACAAAGATACACATTTCTTTCTTTCCTTTTGTCAAGAGGTGCAAAGCAAGGNTGCTCCAAGGGAGGAAGCTGAGGGTGACCCAGCACAGGTATTGCCTTCCCTGAGCAGGTGAANTCCCTCAGCAGCTGAGTAAAGGGATTAACTGGGATAAAGCAAGGCTGGGGCTGGCGTGTCAGTGGAGTGGGACAGAGATGGGTCCAGAGGTGAGGCCAGAGACAGGACATGATGCAGGTCCAAAGGGCCCTTCCAGGAGACAGACTCTCCATGGCACTGGGGCTGGGACTGGGCACAGGGACCCTTTCAGCATTGCTGGCACCTGTCTGGCAACAATTGATCCCAACACCCATTAGTGGACAGGAGAAAAAAATCAACCTCCATTGAGAGGAGGAAACATCAGTCACAAGAACAGAACTATCTTAAAATACAGGAGACTAAAAGCTCCTCTGCAATTTAAGATAACAATTCAATTTCAATAGGATCAATTTTCATGAATAAAAGAACTATACAGCTGTATACTATTCTTATTATTATCTTCAAAACCAGCAGCTTTATGCTTCAGCTATGCTGACTGTTTTCATCCTTTTTATAACAAGCAGAGCTTGCATTAATTCTTGAGAAAAGGTGCCATCTAACTCATGTCCTTTAGTGTAGTTCAGATACTAATCTCATGTTATCTATGTATAATTTCTAAAACTTACAATAAAAATATTCTCTACCTTCTTCCAGCCCCAGAAAACAAAAAGAAAAGAAGCTGAAATATTAAAGGAGGAACTCTTAGTTTGCTTTATTTGGGGACTTTTTTTTTTTCATCTGATACCATAGGAGTTATTACAGAATTAGCATCACATGTTAAGGAAGATTCCATATGTAATAGTATGCCATATTTCATATTTTAACTTTACAGTAAGTTGATTTCAGCTCCAGCTCAGATAAAATAAATATTTTATTTGAAAAAATGGCAAGGGCCGGCGGGGGAATTGTTCTTTTTTAACTGCCAGGTGCCCACTAAGACTGTTCATCATTCCCTCTTCTCACCAAGACACANTGAAAACATATGACTAAAAGCAACAGGGAGATCACTCACCAATTGCTGTCATGGGGAAAATCATCTTCGGCTGGGGAAATGAATCTAATTTATTTGACAATTAATTTTAACAGAATAAGATAGAGAAAAATAAAACAAAACTAAAACTACCTTCCTCCTACCCTTTCCTTCTTCTCATGATCCTTTTCACACTTAGNACTTCTGTCTTCTTCCCTAAGGAGCCTGCTCTGGCACCACCTCTCCAGGGGTTGCAGTTTACCTCAGGGTGTATCCACCTGCTGCAGTGTGGGGTCCTACACGGGCTGCAGGTGAATTTCTGCTCCATCACAGTCTTCATGGGCTGCTGAGGAACAATTTATGTTGCCATGGTCTTCCCCATGGGCTGCAGAAGAATCTGTGCTTCTTCTGCTTGGAGTATCTCCTCCCCTGCCTTCACTGATGTCTGAAGGGGATGTTTCTCTCACATTTACACACTCAACTTTCTTACAGCTGCTGCAGTTTTTTACCCTTTCTTGAATATGTTATTGCAGGGACACCACTAGTATTTCTGGTTGGACCATATTTGGCCAGTAGCCAGTCTGTTTTGGAGATGGAAGAAGCTGTATCTGACAAGGGATCAGCTCCTGATCTCTTCTCACAAAGCCCCCTTCCTACCAAAATCTTGCCATGTAAGCCCAGTGAAATATCTTAATCACAATGTTCAATNAATGCATTTTAAAATCTGCCTATTTTGTCTACAGCACTACATATTTAATTTTGTCTGTCCATAATATATTTTAACTGTAACAAAATATTCTATGTAAAATATCTATAATGTATACATTGGCTATGGGTATAAGATTTATATATATATTTATATATTACATCTAGAAGTGCGTCTGTGNTAGGAATCTTTGTTGCTAGATCAAAATCAGATTTGGAGCATAAACCAGCTGGTCTCCTCAGAGGAGATTCAGCTGCTCACAAGGAAGTGCCTGATGTGGTTTGTGATTCCTTAGACTATGCAATACACCCAAATTGGACTGAGCTGTGTGGTACAGCACTTAAATGAGATCTGCACCCTGTTGAAGTAGAAACCTTGAGGCCAACATATGTCACAGTACCTCCAGTGACAGTAGGCACCTATTTTTATGCACTGCAGTTCCACTTTTTCTCTCCACTAGTAATACTGTGAAGATTTGATGTGCTAGTTCCAGTTACACATCCACATTTCAGAGGTTCAGAATTGGTGAAGATGAGTTCTCTCCTCCAGCATTTTGCGTATCTTAAGTTATAGCAATTCTCTCTCTAGAAGCATTCATTCTACCAATTGTTCCTCTCCCCTAAGTTTAGATTAAAAGGATTTAATAGGTGATCAGCTGGTCTGTGGCCAAAGCTAGCTGTACAGAGCCCAACCCAAGAGAGCTCATGGGATGGAGTGCTACTGAAAAAGCAAATGAAATGGAAATTGCCTTTCAATGTGCTTGCCATGATGCTGGTTTCTGTAAGACAAACTTTCAATCTTTTGGGCTAAACTATTAAACTACAGTGAAATTATGCAATATCATCTGAGAAAATAAGAAAAAGAGAGGGGACTAACAGAGGAAGTGAAATCCTGAGTTTTCCCCAGTTTGCAAACATCCTTTACTCTCTTTTGCAGAATATCCTTTTAAAGGTAGGAGGAACAAGGAATCTGGTACAAACTTACTCTTCCTTGTAAAGGAATAATTAGCAAATTAGGAGAAAAAAAGTATGAGTCATAATCTCATTTTTTTTTAAAGATATTAGAACACTGATTGACAACACACCCTCTAAGAACTATTTTCAGGAAATTATATGGCTGCTCTCTAACTTTTTAGTAGCAGTCCTATGATTTGTAAAATATGACGGCCACTTTCAATTAAAATGAAATTACCTAAAAATTACAAACTTTGGGTTTATTTCTGCTTTCTTCTAAGAAACGTTTTTAAAATATCATCTTTAAGTATGAATTTTCTTTTATGAATATAGCCATTTAAAGAGGGTGAGAAGGCTTAGGCCATATTCTTTTAAAAATTGTCAGTCACCTGCCTCTTCCTGTAAGATAAAAGGAAAGTATGGATAAAAGGAATTATATTACTTTAATAAATACTAATTTCAACCTGTGCATACCATCTGTGACAGGCAATAATATGGCAGTTTCATTTCTCATGCTGTAATGAGCTGTTAAAAGTGGAACAAAGCTAGTTATCATCGTATTTTTCAATTTGGCCAGCTGCCAGTGTTTATGACNTCTAGTAATTCAATCATTTAATAACTCAAGGTTTCAAACTGCTTAAACACCATCCAATTTAGTGTGGNTTTTAGATGACTGAGTCCAAAAAGTGATTTGGTCTGTCTTTTGTTCAAAACCTCCCAGTATTCCCCCTATTTCATTGAACATACTCTCATTTAGCTGAAAAGCTCCTTGAATATCTAACTGTAGTCACACATGACTATTCTGGACAGACAGATGCTAGATGTGGTAAGGACTGCAGCCAAGCTTGTGACTACTTTGTAGACAATAGATTAATGGAAGTAAATTTAGATACTAGATTTTTTCTTATCTTGAGGAAGTTTGCATCTACATCTTCCATACACTGTAAATGTGTCTGTGCTGGTTTTGGCTGAGGTATTTTATTCACAGCAGTTGTATGAGATTGTGTTTTCATTATGTGCTGAACACAGGGATGATAATGTAAAGATTTATTTTTTTTGTTGCTGAGCAAGACTTAAACAGAGTCAAGAACTTTTCTGNTTTTCATACTGATACACTGGTGAAGAATTTGGGGATCCATGGGAGGTTGGAGGAGACCCAAACTGACCAGGGGTATTCCAGACCCTGTGACATCATGCTCATATAAAGCTGGGGGGAAGAAGGAGNTGGGATGGTGTTTGTTTTCTGAAGTAACCATTACATGTCATGGGACCCTGCTGTCCTGGAGATGGCTGAACTCCTGCCNTCCCACAGGAATCAGTGAAATAATTGCTTGTTTTGCTTTGCTTGTGTGTGAGGCTTTTGTTTTCTTACTAAACTCTGTTTATCTCAACCCATGAATTTTCTAACTTTTACCCTTTCAATTCTCTCCTCTATCCCATTGCTGGTGGAGGGNGCAAATGGNTGTGTGGGGCTTGGCTGTTGGTTGGGGCTTAACCATGAAAATGTCTTAACTACNGCACCATGAGAAAAAGCCTTGTGGATTGTTTGTTTGTCTGGTAGGCTGGGGTTTTTCATGCTTTGTTTATTTGGTTAGGTTTCTTTCTTCCATTATCCACTAATAGTGCCCTCTGGTGCAGCCTCATCATTAGGAGATGCACCAATCCTGATGACAGACTCTTTAAGAAGTCAAACATCATGCCTGTATCACAGGTCAAACCAAGGGATGCCCANATCAGCAACAGGAGTTACCATGTGCTGAGATGTATGTGAGGCTTAGGATGTACCTTGGAGGGGAATGTCTGAGGGNGTTTCTGAACCCCTTGGGCTGTGTGTGTGGAGAGACCAGGCAGCAGCAAGGATGACAATATGCTGAAGAACACCAAAGATTCTGGGACTCTGTGGCCTCACCAACCAGACTGCCTGATCCCAGATTTTGGCCCTAGCCATAATCTCCCAAAGGAAGCTCTAGTAATTGTGACCACTCAAAANAGAATGCCTTCTATTCTTCTTCTGTGCCTCCTGTGGCACTAGCACCCAGAACAGCCACCCAAACACAGCTCCCAAGGGAAGCAGCTATCCAAGTTTCTGGTTGTAGACTNTGCCTGAATTTTCCCCTCATGTCTGAGGGCAGCAGACTGAATGACTGAGTGATGTACCCAGATAGAAGAAAAAAGTGAGGAATATCCAGAATTCTGAGATTATGATTGACTGGTGGAACCACATTTCTCTGTCTCTGGACATCTACCTTGCCTTCCCAGGTGCACCTATACAACAGATAGGAGGTCCTGGAGTTGGAAGNATTGTTTTGGAAATCTGGAAAGAACCCCATTCAAATGGAAGCCAGCAAATAATTTTTCCAATTTTCTAGGACAAGAAGGAAGACCCTGGTAATTATAAGACTTTCAGATTTACTTCTGTTCTTGGTAAAACTATGGATTGAATTATTCTGGGAGTTACTGAAAACAACACAGCCATTGATAAAAAAAAGTATGGGTTCATTTAGAAAAAATCATGTCGTATTAACTTACTATCTTTTTATGAAAAGTTTATTCTTCTAGTGAATGAAGAGAAGATAGTGGATGTGTTTTGTTTGTTTTCTCTTATGTCCAGTGGGAGGATGTGAGAGAATGCCTTATGTCTCTGTCTGAGACCACCACTGAGAGGGTATTCAAGTGCTAGAACAAGCTTCCCAGGAAGGTGGTCATGGCCCCAAATCCTCTTGGTGCCCCAGAAGAATTTGAAAAATGTTCTTAACTCACAGAATCATAGAANTGTTTGTGTTGGTAGAGACCTTGAAGATCATCTAGGTCCAACACCCAACCTGTACCCATCTCCCCCATAAGCTGCTNTTAAGTCTCCCTGGAGCCTCTTCTCCAGGCTGAACAGTCCTAACTCTCGTATTTTCAAAGGAGAGGTTCTCCAGCCACTTGATCATCTTTGTGGTCCTTCTTAGAACACATGGTTTAACATCTGCTTCCATCCACTGTAAAAATACTTTTCTGTAAAATCTATACCTTTTTACATACAAGCAGGAATATCCCACAACTTATTTTTGACTTCCGAGAATGAAACAGAAGTTATAAACAAAAGAATCATTGGACATGTTAAACCTTTCAAAATAAAGTATTTTGCAATATTATTAATTAAAATTAATTATCATTTTATCATATCTCATGACTACTTCTGATAATATAGTGTGTAGCAAAGATTTAAATGGTATTGAAGGTAATAACAACTCAAACACTGAAGAAATTTTATCTTTTGCAGTGCCCCAAAGACAGTGATAACAAAATGGACACTGAATGGCATGAACAAAAGTATTAAGGAAACTAAGGTCAACAAGAATAGTCAACATGCCTTCATTGAGGGGAAAACATGACCACCTTCTACAATGAAATAACTGGTATTGATGAGGGCAGAGCAGCTGTTACTATCTACCTGGACTTCAGTAAAGCCTTTGGCACTGTCTCTTGNAAGATTCTCAGACACAAACTGTTGTATGGGCCAGGTCAGCAGGTAGGGTGTAAACTGACTGGAAGCTGGTACAAGAAGGTGGTGATCAGTAGAACAATGCCTAGTTGGAAGGCCAGTCAGTAGGTGTGTATCCCAGGGTTAGATACTGGCTCCAGTGCTGTTTAACAGCTCCATCATTGATGGGGGTAGTGGGGGAGAGCATAACATCAGCCAGTTTGCAACTGGTGATGGGAAACCTGCTCTAGGTAGACTTGCTGGAGCATGGAGTCAGACAAGATGACTTCCAGAGGTTNCTTCCAACCTCAACAACTCTGTGACTCTCTGATGACTCACATCTTTAAGTTATTTCTTGCCAAATCACACAAATACAAAAAAGCCCCTCTATATAGCATGAAGAACTGCTTGGATTTTAGCTTTTTTCTTTTTCCCTTCTCCATTATTTCCATAATAGAAGAATCTTTTTTTGTCTTCATTCATTTTCTTCACCCTNCTTTTCTTACTTTTCAGTCCTCATATTCAATATTCTCATGAATTTCCTCTCATTTTCCTCTCAAAACTGCTTTCTGATTCTCATATTTCATTCTCNTCCCCATCTACACTGTTGCAAAGATTTGTCTGAATCTGATCCAACAGTCCTCTCTTTTGGGCTTTCTTGTTTCTGCTGTCCAAAACTTTTTATGATATGTACGATAAATATTCATGATTTTACATCATAGCATAACAAGAACTGTAACTTAATTGATTTCATACAATAAATTAACAAAATAAATTAATATAAGGGACTTCAACAGATAATAGAGTAGGCACTAGAGNCTTTTGGTAAGATTAAGTGAAATCAGTAAGACAGAGACACAGGCTTCCTAAAGCCATGATTTTTGCTTTCATGGGGATATAAATTAAACAGAGAAGTACTGTATTAGCATATTAATTAGTGCAGAGGTTCATCCACTTTTTCAAGATGTGAGTTGAATCATCACAGATTTCAGGATGCCTGCTATCCAAGTACTTTAACCAAGGCTAACTATTCAGAAGTGAACTGTCATGATATGTTTTTTCTTTAACTATCACCACGTTTAGGTAGGTGAATTTAGCTTTTAAATTCTCAACGAACAAGTGTCCACACAGGCCCTTTTGGAAATGGAGATAAGCATACTTNATTGCACATGTGACATTTGAGAATAAAAACACTAAAGATAATTAACTACACCAATGTTATGTAAAGCATGTTGACTGGGCAGCCTGAAAGTGCCTTAACCTCTCCAGCATTGTGTAGATATTGGTTATAATAATTCATGATGACTAGAAAGGCTGGCAGTGATGTTTAAGACAAAGTGCTAACACAGTAGCAGAAGCCTATGATAAGCAGAGTCAAATTTGAAAGCCCATGAGGACTGAATCACTGAATCCTTTGGCGCTTTCAAGAGTTCAAAGTGTTCTAAGTACATAGATGGTCTAGCCTATCACAAAATTTTGTCCATACTATTACAAATGGTGAATTTCTCTGAAAAAAAAAAAAGTAAAACACAAAAGGTATTGAGATCATTAACCCTTAGTAGACATATAAAANAATAGAATGCAAATTAAAATATATGTAAAAGGATGGGCTGTATCTTTTCACATACTAAGCAAGTGGAGGGAAACTTCCTTTTTTGGCCCTATGCTCCAAAAAAAATTATGATGAAAAGACTATAAAAAGTGTATTATTGATACTTTTCTGTATCTACTTGCTTGCTTGATTTATATTAAAAGNTTTTCTGTCTCCAGAAAACTTTCTAGACTGGTGCAACCCTCAGAATACTACCCATGACTGATCTTCCACGCATGGAGTGAAGGGTGAAGTTGTAATGGTCTAAGGGCAATCAAAAGAAATTTGGAGCCTTGGGATGGTTGATAAGGGATTCTAGGGCACAAGCTGTTTATTCTCTTTTGTACTTCCTGAGGGCAGCAATATCAGAAAAAAAACACAGGCCGAGTCTATTAAAATATGGCTCCATGGCTGGTGTCACCACCAAAGTTTTTGGATTTTTGACAATGGAATGATCTGTGCAAAGATCAAGCATCCTGCCATCAGACAGGACTCGCCTTTCTCACCAAGGAGGAGAAAGTCTTTGCTCAGGAACCAACAGAGATCATTGGCAGAGCTTTAAACTAGATGTGACAGCAGAATAGGACAACACCAGGTTTGTCCCTGTCAAGGTGTGGGATGATATGCNAAGGTTAGAGGGATGGGATGTTATTGAGGGCCTTCTGACAGTGGCTCTGGAAAGTGCTGGCCACACCAGAGCAGTCTTGCAGTCTTGCAGAGATGAGCCAGGGACTCATCCAGTGACAGAAGCCAACAGGAAAACACCAGGGAAATGTTTTGAAGGAATTAAGAGGTGTTCCTCTGGGAGGGCAATGTGGCAAATAGCCCAGTTGAGGTGCTTTTACACCACTGCATGCAGCATGAGTGACAAACAGGAGGACTGGAAGACACCTACCTGCTAGAAAGTTATGACCTCGTTGGCCTTCCTGAAAGTTGGTGTGATGAATCCCATGACTGAACTGCACCTTCAATGTCTGTTCATAAGGAGCAGATGCAGAAGGAGATGTGGAGGGGTTGGAACCAGGGTGATTAAAGGGATGTAGTGTGCCACTTATNAGGGAGGGCTGACAGAATGGGGATTGCTCAGTCTGGAAATGAGAAGACTTCAACTGTGCCCTAGTTGCAGCCTTTCTGTGTCTGAAAGGAGTCTAAAAGAAAGAGGGAGGGAGACTTTTTACAAAGGCATGNAGCTCCAGAAAAAGCAAGAAAGGCTTTGAATTGAAAGATAATAGTTTTGAATAAGATATTAGGAAGAAATTCTTCATTGTGAAGCTGCAGACAGGGGACTGGTTGCTCAGAGGATCATGGATGCCCAATCCCTGGAAGTGTTTAAAGCCAGGTTAGATGGGGGTTTGAGCAACCTGGTTTAATGAAAAATACCTCTACTTATGGAANTGGAGGGTTGGAACTAGATGATCTTTAAGGTCTCTTCCAGCCAAAATTATGATTCTATGATTTCTAATGNATCTACTTAGTCAAAAAGGAAACTAGTCATTCTTAAATGCACAATTACTGTNAAATGTGGAAGGTTGACAATAGTAATCAAAAAAGGCACGATAGTGATCGAAAAAAGAAAATTAAGAATAAAACCTGAAGTACAGCTAATTCAGCTTAAAGAAGACCACAAGTTGTAGTTCTGATTCATCCTTACCATTAAAGAAGTGTCAAGGTTCTTTGTGTAATCAATAAAAAGAGCGAAGCATCTCCAGAAAGCAATTTGGATCTTATACAGCGTGTCCCTCTGGAGATTTTTTATTTCTTTCTTCTGACTCTAAAGTGAGCCTGAAGTACTATTAATTTATCAGGCTTCTAAATACAAANACATAAATGGATTTATGCAGAAAAAAAATCTTTGCTTAGATGGTGCTTAGAATATTACAATACATAAAAATAATAAATTAGAATATTTGCATAAATGAAAATTTAGCTACTTCATATCTTGAAAACTGAATTATATCTACTTTTAATAAATATTTCAGTAATGTTTTTATTATAATTTTTAATTCAAACCAGCTCATATTTGTGCTTCAGAAGCACTTTTATTCTGGTAAAGATAAAACTCAGCTCAGGATTAAGACTTCAGTTATCATTTCCGTAAAATANATATCAATTTTATTTAAGGAAATTAATTGCTTCAATCATAAAATTGAAGCCATATATGCATTTTGGTGGTTATTTAACCTAGGTGGAGCTTCAGGACACCCAACTTGCCTATATTCAGATTAGAATCCGTGACCAGTTTTCTAGTGGTGCCNTGAATTTTTTATTTCACCAGGAATCTACACAAGCATTTACACTAATAATGGAACAAGTGAGGCATAAACTATTGTAGGAATCCACAGAATTTTTTAAATTTGAATCAGAAATGTTAAGTCTTTTTAAGTCTTCTGAATTCACCCACATGCCTTACTTATGTCACAGACATGTTTATGAGTGGACAAACAATACTGCTTTTAAATAAAACTATGCAAAAATAAGTGCTTCCAATGTCATCTGGCTTTTAGTAGCACACAGTCTACAGGACTAAACAAGAGCCTTCTCAATGAAATTACCCTCCTATATTGGACAGTATTAATATCTTGGCCACAGCACNACCTGCTTCACTTTACAGTACTATTTCAGTTTTGATGGGTTAATCTTTGCTAGTGTTCAGATGCCTAGCAAGATACAAGCAAAATCTCACCTACAGATGTCCCAAAGGACTGGCTNATACATTCTTCTAGGTTGCAGCTTTGTTCTCACAGAACACTGAAAACAAAATATATCCGTGTCTGGTGGAACTCAGGCTTATGTTCATCTAAGGAATTATATTGCTGCTTATACAGGCATACAGTGCCACAACAACAATAATAATAATAGCAATAATAATAATAATAATAATAATAATAATAATAGTTGCTGTCATTGTTATTGTTGTTTTCTGTCTGAGATGGATGATAATTTTTCAATAGTAAGGTGTATATGTGAGATCTATCCACTGTGCATCATACATGAGAATTGTTACACATAGCTGTTGCAAAAAGTTGGGAAAGAGAAGATATCCAGATGATGATGAAAAGCCTGATGAATTTTTCATTTTTCATTTCACAAACTGGAAGTTTNTGCATATAACGGAAGTAGAAAAATTCAATTTTTACTGCAGGATGCATGCAGCAATTCTGACAGCATCAGAGCTTTGTAGAGCAGGCAAAGAATAAGGACACCCCCANCCTGACTAGATGTGTGAATCTGCAGAGCATTAGCATGTAAAGTAACAACATACATCTATTAGGTTTAGGTGAAAAGGTTTTGGCAGCAGCTGGACTGCAGCAGGGGCATCTTCAGTGAGAAGACATCCTNATGTCCATAAGAGATGGTTCCACATGGCTCCAAGATGGATTCTCTGCTGGCCAAAGTCAAGCCCTTCAGTGATGTTGGTAGAACCTCTGTGATAACATTTGTAAGGAGTGTTACAGATGCTGCACATCAGCAGTTAANTATCAACATGTCAGTACACTGCCCAGTTTTTTCCCTCCTCCTGACTGAGCTTCTGACCTGAGAGGATGCCACAAATGCAGTATATAACAAACTGTGAGATCACAATGTAGAAATTGCCCTGAAATGGATAATTTNCAAGACATGGGATTTTCTCCTAAGAAAAGCAACATAGGCACAGCCTCAAAAGTTATATCCTTCTGTTAAATTTCACAACCACTAATGACTGAATAAATTGCTAGGAGAAAGCAGAAAGCTAGCCAGAAATACAACAAAAACAGTATGACTAAGTTAGTCTAATTTTCAGTGGAAAAAGGGATAAAAGCAATATTTAGGCAAGACAGTAGAAACAGAAAACTTCTATTTCTATGTAGGTTCCATTAGTTACATGAACAGCATTTTTTCTTCCTTATTAAGTAAGTCGCAATTTAACAAGAGATGACTATGATGGTAAACATTCTAAGATTTTTGTCCAGTTGAATTTGGGGCAATTTTTAAAATTGTTATTTTTTTAATCAATAATTTATGCTGAAAAATATCATTATGATCATGAATTTGACCTGCCATTGCCAAGTCCATCACTAAAGTACTTCCCTAGAGTGCCATATCTACACACCCTTTAAATAACTCAAAGGTAACTCCATCACTTTCCTGCACAGCCTGTTCCAATGCTTGAAAGCTCTTTTGCTGAAGAATTTTCTTCCTAATATCTAATCCAAACCTCCCCTGCTGCAACTTGAGGCTGTTCCATCTTACATGTTACCAGAGAGAACAGGANGAGCCCCACCTTGCTAGAGTTTCCTTTCATGTATTTGCAGAATGATGAGATAAACCCTGAGCTTCCTTTCTGTCCAGAATAAACAACCCCACGTCTCTCAGTCCTCCTCATAAGATTTGGTCTGTCACTGTTTTCTATGAAGACAATACATCTTAACATAATTCACCATTGTGATTCTCCATCAAATTCTTGATGAATCATTCACAGCTGATACATTTACTACATTAAGCTTTTTTTCTGGATGAGGGTCAAAGTTGTCAGCATGGCTTGCTCTGGATAATTTTTCATCTTGTGGTNTAAAGGATGATAAATTACAGCATGTGCAGATATTAATTTTTCTTAAACATCCTTTATGTTCCCGACAATAATCTTCATTTACATGTTAAACAAGTGTTTTAAGTCTTTCATAGGTTTGAATTTGGCAATGCAAATTGTACAACTTTTATATGCTTATTAGTAAGGGAATGCCTCATACTTTCATCTTTCTTGTGCTTGTCCCAGTAGAGTGGTTGGGAGCATAAAGGGCTGGCATGCAATTATTTGTTACTAATAGCTACTTACCCACCTGGGAACTTGTAAATAGCCATTTTATAATTACAAATATGTTTTATGCCTTAAAAGTACACCTGCCAATGACTTAGCCAAATTGCAGTACATGGGTCACATTCATTCTTCATGTTCATTATGAATTAAAAGTAAAATTAGTGTACATTTATGCCTAGACAGCAGATGGCATTCAATGGTACAAGCATAATGCACCATATGTCTGCAAAATGCTTTCNGAAAGTACTTGACAGCTCCCAAAATTAAAATATAAAATTAGATAATAAAAATAATTTATAGTTTGGATATCATTTAACTAAAAATATTTTAATTAAGCCACTGAAATTTAGTCCCACTCACACTTGGTGTCATGAGAATTGAAAAATTGTCAAAAATGTTTGCAAAGATAGAACACTNTTTTATATTCAGAAAGTAATATTTTCATTTCCTTGCTTTTATTTAAAATCTAAACATTCATGTTNAAAGAAAATAAGCTTCAATTAGTGATAGAAAAAATTTCATAATATTTTTTTAGCTGTCATATTTACATGTTAATTCTGCTTAAATTTAGAGTTAGGTCTACTTACATGTACTGCTTTCTTGTCCATAACCTATGGAGCTCACTATCATATCTGGGAACACCATGGCAAGTGTTAGCATTGCAATTTTTTAAGTGACAATTTAAATTCTTTGAAAACAGATGGGTCTGAAACATTTTTCTGCACTTACGTTAAATCCTATCCATCATAAAGTCTAAATTATTCTCTTTTGCTATAAAAGGAATGTGCAACAATCCTGATAGANAAAAATGTACAAATCACCTAATACAGAATTCAAGTCCATAGTTAAAGTTCTGTTATGNTTCACAGAGCCAGTGAGGAAGCCTGGTGGTCAAAAGATTAAATGAAAACATCCCTAGCCAAGTTGTAAATTGTGCATTTGGAAGACAGACAATGAAATATAAAATGGGAGTCTTTAGTCTGGGTTGTGGAAATAGCATGGTAGAAATCTCTCTGAGAAAAGAAACTGTTGTTCTTTTGTCACAGATTATTTAAAACATCTAGTATTTTCTGCTTCATTGAGAACTCATAAATGGAAATAAGGGTCATACAGACACTAGATGACAAAAAAAAAAAAAAAGGAAAAAAAAAGAAATTAAGTAACTTCACACGTAAAGTATGGGGCATTGTTGTGGCCATTGTTAGTAGATTAGCACCTCATAAAATAAAAAAGAGTATCTTGCAAAGTTACATATCAAAATAATGATAAATCTTTAATATGCATAAACCCATGTATTTTGTGTTTTAAAAATAATATTGAAAAGCATGTACTCTCATACTTTAAACTAGAAAATTTATTTAGACATTACATTTTGCTAAAAGACTACTATCAGATCAATGGCAGGACTTTATGTTAGGTGTTTGGTACATAAATGAAAGATAAAAACCCTGTGGTCTAAAGAAAAATGAAAGATAAAAGCCCTGTGGTCTAAAGAAAAATGAACATTTGTATGAATAAGTGGGGATAGATTAACAGATATATAAAGATGAAAACAAGTTTTCCCACATAATAATGACAATTTATTTAGAAAAAATCCGACTGAAAAAAGTCCTTGCAATAGAAAGGCAGAGATAGATGATTGAAGTCATCTTTGAATCACTGCTGAAGAAGTGAGCAAAACCAGTGGTGAGAAAATGAAAGGGACAGGGTAAACTCCACATAATTTGACTTAGAAAAAAAAGTAAATTTGTAAAAAGTTCTGTGATTTCATTGGGCTTTTTTCTAAAGTTCTCTTTAAGATAAATGCAGATTTCTAGATACTGTGTATTCTATATTTTCTCAGTGGTCGAGAGGAGATCATTAGTGTTATTAATGAACATTTATTAATAGATTTATGTTGCTTTTTAAGCAACTCAAGCATATAAAGGAATATATTCCACCTGGCCCATTTTTTGAGCCACTGCAGAGAAAGACTGATTTGCATCTTCAATTCTCACAAGATGTGACAGGTTGTGAATGCTGAAACTGACAGCAGACTGTGAGTAATAGCTAACTTTCCTCCTACATTGCTATTGTGTGTTTAGGAAATCAGACACTGTCGAAGTCAAAGAGTAAACAAAAGATGGCATTTACACAAACTGTCCTACAAGTCTTTTGCCAAGTTTTTCTTATTAGAAATAATAAACACCATGGACAGGTAAAACTGGTCAANGTGGCCTTCTACCCCTGCAGTGCAGAGAAAGATCTTCCAAAGTTCCAAGAGTGGTCATCTCCTCTCAGTGACGCCCTCCATGAAACAAAAACTGTCTTTTTCTGAAGTATTTCACAAATGACATGCTGTGAGTGGTTTATGCAGTTCATGCAGGCTATTGAAAGCATTTTTGCAGATGTTGCCCTCTACACTTTGAAAAATAAATACCCCTTTGTTGCTGAATTGTCACTTTTTCTCTAGGAATATTCATAATGAAAATAGGAGCTGTGATACACAAAGTAGTGAAAGTGGAAGCATCTTCCAATTAGACATCAATGAAAATGAATACACACAAATTCCTCTCTTTCTCTTTTTAAGTTNTAATCCAACAAGTGCTGTTTTATTCTTTGTAAACATGTAATTCTTGATCTCACTTCAAAGCTGACACTGTATTCTCTGATGTGTCTTTGCTCTCAAACATCCTCAAGTTCTTTTAACCCCATTCCTTGAAGTTCTGAACTCTGAAAATATTACAGGCCCCAGGNTTACAATCAAAATACATGTTCTATGACCTACTCTGATTATTTGCATAATAATTTCATTATCTAATGAAACCTAATGGATTTACTTGTTCTTCAAGTTCAGTATCTGGACCNGAATTAAAACACACTGTAATATAGATCAAAATATATAAAATCTTAAAGGAATTTGTAGTGAATCAAGACTACTTATTGACATAAAATTCCAATGTTACTTGTGATTACTCATGCCAGGAAGTGGATGAATAACCTTAGTTTGACTTTTATTTCAAGTTGTAGGCATTAGGCATTGTGACATTGCCTTCCTAAAAAAGCCCTTCAGTTCTATTTCAATTATTCTCTAAAATAATTTTATTTTAATCTGTTTTAACAAATAAAGCCTTATTTCTTGACTACAGGCATTTATAGCTTGACATCATTCTGTGGAAAATCCTTGGTTGTCTGAGACATCCTCTCAGGACTGGTGCATAAAACAGGGCAATCCAGATCACTCTGCCTCAGCAATCAGAGAAGTTTCCCTGTAGAAACTCAAATAGCATTAACTGCCCATATTTAGGTGATTAAATTATATTCTGTGAGGTCAAGACATCTGTTCAAATCACTCTCAAGCAGTGCAAACTCCTACAGTTGTTGTGCTGAATAGCTCCCTAGGCATTTTGCTGACTTTCTTGCCAAGGCATAGGATTCTATTCCCTAGACCTAGCACTGTCTCAGACCCCCTGAAGTGTACCCTGAAGGAGCTGTGTCTCTTGGATATACAATTTTGTATGTGCCAGCCCTGTACAGATCCCTTTCTAAAACCCAGAGCATCTCAGAGGACACTGCATACCTAAGTTTAGGTAACAAATGTCCCCAGATTTTCATAGTCTTGTCATTTAGACACTGGAGTTTCCTAGGGACACTTATGATATACTANTGTATAAGTGTTGGAAAGCAATTCCACTTTTAAGACTGTATAATGTCTCTAATGAATGTTTCTCTTTAAAACTACTTTTTAAAAATAACTTGGCTTGCAACTGTTTAAAGTTTCATTAAAGTTTTCAAGCATTTTTTGTGGACTGCATATAGTTCTTAAATTTCATAATTCCATTCAATATGTCAAAGATATCATAACATAAAGAATATAGTTCCTCTGCTAAAAGTTCCCCCCTGAAATATGAAAAAAAAAAAGGTCACCTGCCTTCTGTGATGGTGTGACTACATGGTAGACAAAGGAAGGGCTACAGATGTAATTTANCTGGAGTTCTGNAGCCTTTGACAGAGTCCTTCACAAAATCCTTCTCTCTAGATTGGAGTGATATGGATTTGATAAGTGGACTATTAGGTGGATAAGAAATTGATTGGACAGGCATACCCAGAGGGTAGTGATCAACGTCTCAAAGTCACCATGGGCATCAGTGACCGTAGTCTTCCTTTATTGACTTCTAAAAATCCTGAAAAATTGGAAATTTAGCAACAATAAATGTAAAACTATCACTATACTTCCTGAGTGTTGGGTTTCTGAAAGCTGCCTTGATCCATGCCATAATTTAAATTAGCACAAAGGTGCTGGTAAACAAACTGGATTGCAATAATATCTAGGAAGCATTATACTGGTTGATTAAATTAAATTCCCATCAAAGTTAGGAAAGGAAAGAGTGTCAGCAATCTTTCTACTGGCTGTGTCTGGGGAAATCCCCATCAATCTCTTTAGGATAGAGTTATAGCCTATGCAACAAGCTGCCCAAGCTTGCCCAAGCAATTAGGAATAGTCACAGTGGCTGGTTTGTAAATTGTTCGTCTATATCTAAAAATGTATCTAAAGGCACATTTTGTTAATACATTCTAAGAATATACATATCTATGACAACTCTCCCAGCACAGTCATCTTCCACTGCTCCTGCAGCAGANCAAGATTGTCTTCTTTCAGCAACCCTACTGTCTGATCTTTTCTAAGCTATTTTGTTTCAGTTTCCAAAGTTTCAAACAATTTTGATCTTCTGACTGAGCTCCTATTACCTTTGTTTCAACATCCAGCTATTCTAGACACTTGGGATCATTTCTAATAACATTTTGGCTTCATGGGCTAACATTTCCACTGCTCTGGATAATTTAACCCTATTTTTTACTGTGTTAAGTGACCAGTTTTTTTCTGAAATCGTACTGCTCCTAATAATTTCTATTGGGTGTTTTGTTTTTGCTATACTATTCACTCTACCACCTNAATTATTATTTAACATTCCTTATGTGTTTAAGATGAGATGGTTGTGCAGAAAGTTCAAGTAAGCAATGCTTCCTCTAGGAGATTATTTGAATCGGTTTTCCCCCAATAAGTTCTTGGGGAATAATGAGAAACATATATGTGTTAGAAAGACACTTAAGAGGAACATGTAATAAAGATTGTGGAACAGAACTTGCTAGAGGGAATTTGTATGAATTAACATTAGGAAATGCCTTAACTAGTACAATATTAAACTCAATTTTTCCTGTAGGTAGAANGAGGACAAAGCTATTAAGAAAATGATGTTCCATTTTTAAACATCACTGACCTTTCCAAGAATCATGTTTTGCAGTGGGTTTACTTCCACGTTTTCTTACATCTGTTATTCTATAATGTATGCAAGGAGAGAAAGGATCAGATTAATGCAGGCATAACTGACTCATTATTCATCACTTAGACATTTTTTTGTTCCTGGATAATCTCCAACCTGATTTCTAACTGAAAAATGTCCACAATTTAAATTTCTTAGCATATAAGACTGTATAGATTAGAGTGCATATATACATACATAAAATATATGTAGATTTAATTGTTTTCAAGCAGTAGAAAATCTAGTAGACATAACAAATTCCCACAGGCAATTATTGCTGGCGACACTAGTGACAGTACAGTGTTTAAATAAGATATTTACAACTCTGCTTTACATTTTTTAATTACAACAGCTTACAACACAGCACTATAAATACATCTGGAGATGAAAGGTGATTGCAGGTTTCTAAAGTTCATTAAATAGNTGACCTCAAATCTTTAATTAATTCAGTCATGACATACTACAATCTATTATTTGTATGTGATCCANTTTGGATTTATTACTAGCCTTTTCTTTACTTTAAGATTTTTGATAATTTTAAATACTGTTGAAATTTGTATTTAAAGTTTAACTNCAATTAAAAAAAAAGTCTTGTCCTNTCCTGTCTCATTCTTAAATTCGTCCTTTGATTACATTTGATGAGACAATCTATATATGGCGACTTCAGGAGTTTGATAGATCTATTCTGGTATCTGACATAAGAAACTTTCTCTCCTGTTGTTATTTGAAGCAACATGTGGAAGAACAAAAATCACAGTTTAGCCTCACGCAGATGGTCTCAGATACCAAGCTGTCACAAGTGGCTCTGACACATATATTTGGGCAACTAGCACTTATGTGCTTAATATTAGGTAGGCTGAGTTTGGTCTTGGCCTCCAAAACTTAAATTCAACCCATTTAATTTTCTGAATTTTTGTGTCATTTCATAAATAATGTCTTGTAACCCTACATAAAAATATTAATGTTAATTGCAGTCACATTAATTTGCATCTCATTTAGAGGAAGCAAATTTTTGTAACACAGGAAGAGCAAAATGCAGGATTCTTCTTTTCAACCCACTAATGTCTTTGAAGTTATACATGCAAAACATACTATTATGTAGGTTTCTTACTTTTAAGATCATCTGCATGATTTTAGCTCAGAANTTTCACTATGGATTTCGTCATTTAAAAGGTGAATACTTCAGATATGAGTATCACATTCCTAAGACCTGTGTTCAAGTTAGTAATAAGAAGACTGAAGATTTGTATAATGGGATATAATGGTATTGAGAGAAATTGTCAAACTGCTGTTTTCAGGGCTGTCTACTACTGTAGCACATAATACCACACAGATACAGAAAAATAAACAATAAGTGCTATCTTCTATCAATATATTCATAGTACACATGCCATAGGATATAATGTGTAGAAAGTATATATAACTACATATACCTTATATAATTTATANACACACAATCCAGAAATTTATATACACCCACATATAAAAATGTTTGTCCTGTTTGTCCTANTACAAATGTGGCACACCACTGTTTCATTTAGTTTCTTGAGACTCTGACCCAGTTTGCCACATCACTCTACAGCTGACAGCTAGGAAACCAAGAAATGTATCTGACCATGCAAAGAGACAGTCTGGAGACAAGACTGCAAATTTTTCAGCTTCACACGAGTAATGGAATGATTTGCATTGGAAGGAATCTTGAAAAATAATCTAGTCCAAACCCCCAGTTATAGGCCAGGACATCCTTCACTGGGTCAGGTTGCTTAAGCCTATTCAGCTTGATTTTTCAAAAGTTCCTGTGGTGGGATATCCACAGCTTCCCTGGGCAATCTGTTTCCGTGTCTCACCACTCTTGTCACAACAAATTTCTATTNAAACCTGTTTCAGTTCTGTTATTACGTGCCCAGGTAAAAATAAAGTCTTCTACCATCTTCCTTATAAACACTTTTAAGTATGAAAAGACCACATTAAGATGTCCCCAAAGCCTTCTCTTCTCCAAACTTAACAGCTCCAATTGTCTCAGCCNTTCCTCACAGGAGATGTTCTGGGCTAGAAGTCCTTATCTGGACTTGCAGGTTCATGTCTCTCTTGTCCTGGGGGCCTCAATACTGGATAATACAGATGAGATCTCCTGAGAGCAAAGTAGAGGAGGGAGAATCACCTCATTCAACCCGCTGGCTACATTGTTTTTTATGAATATGTGGATATGACAGGCTTCCTGGGTGGCACACACACACTGCCAGAACTCGTGTTCAATTCTCCATCCATCAGCACACCCTAATCCTTCTCTGCAGGACTGCTCTCAATCCACCCATTCCACAGCCTGCACTAGTGATGGCAATTGCCCCTCTCAGGTTCAGGACCTAATTCTACTGCTCCAGTAGATACTTGAAGAGCATCACCAATATTGATCTTCCTTTGGGCCTAGAGACATTGATCATAACAGCTCTTTGGATGCAGACTGTCAGCCCACTATCCATCTAAACACTCATCTCTTCCATCCAGGGATAAGAATTTTCTTTGCAAATTATTGTAAAAAATGTAACATACCTATGTAGGGAGTGGTAGTCAGAATCCAAAGAAGGAACTTTGTTGTGGTGGGCCCTCTGTAAAAAGCATCTCTTTGCAGAGAAGGGACAGTTTTAACTCCTCACAGAAATTAGACAAAGTGGAAAGATAATGGAGAGTACATAAAAAATAAAGTAAAAGCAATATATTTTTGGAAGCCATGAATNTTGATAGAATTGTGATACTTTTTTCCATACTGGTGCTGTGATATTATAAAGTAGAATAATCTGCATTTCTTCAAAGCCCATAGAGAAGCCTAGCCTGGGTATAGAGGGAAAATATCAAAATTCGTTGGGGAGCACTTGCATAAATCTCTAGACACATTTCTGCCTAAAATCAACAGGAATTTTAATAGAACTACATCAATTTCCCAGCAAGTGAGCAGATGATCATGTGGCTTTTTGAAACATCTGTGTGCAAATGTGAGAATGAATGGTTGCAGGAGACATAGCAACCTAATCAATTTTTCAATAGGAGGTCATTGCAGAATTGGAGTCATTGTGACCTTAGATCCCCTATCTTTTGGTAAACAAATTCAACAGAAACTTTGGCTGTATTTCACCATTTAAGAGAGAGAAAAAAAGTTTCATTTACTCAGCTATTTGTCAAAATTGCTCGGAAAAAAAGTAAAATCCATGCCTATAATTTGACTGCATCAATAGATTGCTCAAACTTTGTCACTTCTCACCAGCTAAAACATAAAGATAAAAAAATCCAAAAAAAATGCCAGAAAAAAACCCAAGCAACAGAGGCAAACAAAACAAAGCTGTGGTGTTCTCTGTCTAACAAAACATGCAGTAATGGAACTAATCTAATGTTCACTTCTGATCTGAAATTTTTCTGAAGTGAAATGAACCTTTATAAGTTTGTTTCTTATATAGTTTGGTAAAAAACTCTTTGTTACTGCTTTGAAGAAAAATCTGGAGGCACATGAAGCAACCAATAGATTCTCACTTACCACTTTGGTTAATTTTAGTTGAACAAACCAGTCACAGCAAAATAGAAAGAAAAAAACACCAAAAAAACAATGTAGGAGTGCTCGACCATTTTTAAGTAATGATCACATTTGCTTTTTCTTAAGTTGAATTTCCAGAAAGCATTGGAAATAATGTGTTAACACAACATTTTGCTAATATCTGAAAGTGTCACTTAGATGGCTTTATCCTTGATAAAAATGTAGAACATTTTCAAAATGTTATGTGGGTGTATGATAAGACTAATGGTGAAGTAGTACTAAATATGAGTAAGACTATAGTAATAGGGCATTATAATGAAAAATAAGTGCAGAGAAAATAATACTCCTACATAGTATATTTTAAAGATTTTGTTCAGCTTTTGTGCAGATATTCATAATATATTTGTGTATAGATATGCCTACATGCATACAGATAAAAGTATATGCCTGCATGTGTGTATATATACTACAAAACAGGGATGAAGTAAGGTGATCTGCATTATATAAATAATTATGACATTGGCACAATAATACTTACTCATTAAAAATGCAGCTGAAGAGGAGAAGCATTCAATTAGCAGAAAAAAGCAAAAATATCATGACTACAATAGCTGCAGTGTAGTAACATTAATAATAGAATAACACTGCTCACATAACACATGGGCAGAGGAGACCACACTGCAGCTTACAGAAAGGTTGCAATACCAACATACCCACCTTACAGAAAATGATGTCTGGAGGTGTGAAGTTCCTTGTAAGCAAAAGACAGAACCAGGAATACCACACAGGACTCTCGATTCCTTATTCCATGAACGATTTTTTTGGTCCTTGATAGCTATTCATTCAGTTCTTGCCATAAATTTAAAAATAAATCACAAATATTCGCAATAAAAAAAAAAATAAAAAAAAAATTGCCAAACATTTTTTTCAAGTCATAATTTTTCACAATCTGCCAGTTCAGTTGTTGGCTTAATATCAGTTTTATCCTGACACTAAGACAAGAAGCTCACATGATGAAATAGGCATATGAAACTGAATATCTAACTTCAATCAGAAATTTTATAGAGCATTTTTCCTCTATTGTTTGATATACCCGTGTATAAGCATGACTTCCTTTGCCATAGGTTTACAAATCTCACTCTATACATATGAGTGTATGTTACTCAAATGAGAGCAGGTACAGAAATTATGAAACAATGGCTAAGCTCAAGTGATCTTTGTTTTTAGGAAAATAGTATGTTAGACCTTCTATTCATAAAGNCCTATGGTGGTTCAGGAAAAACTTATACCACTTTTTGCATAAGCCATTATGTTCTAGGCATAGAAAATATAAGCCAGTCTAGACATAATGCTAAAAGACTTTTTTATACCACAAAAAAAAAAAAATTCCTTGTTACAAGAATCTGTAGTATCATTTTCTTCAATAGGTATTTTTATGTAGATTAGAAAATGAATGTTTTTTCTCATAGGTTTTCATTATTTGGTAATTTTTAGTAAGTGTGGGAAATGTATGCTACTTACACTGCTTACATGTTCCAAGGTGCAGCATGCTATTTTATTTTATTTTATGGATTTGACTGGGATAGAATGAATTTTCCCTAGTAACTGGTACAGCTCTGTGTTTTAGATTTAGTGTGAGNGCAATGTTGGTAACACAGTGATGTTGTGTTTGTTGGTAACTAGTACTTACTCTAAGACATGAACTTTCCAGGTTCCCATGTTCTGTACACAAGAATGGGGAGTTAGCACAGCCAGGACAGCTGACTTGAACTGGCCAAAANGCTCTTCTATACCACATAAAATCATATTTTTATTATTAAACTGTTCTAACTTCAATCCATGTTCTTTACTTTTTTTTTTGTCTCTCCTCCCTATCCCACCACAGGGGCGGGAGGGAGGAAGAGGAGTGAGGAGTGAGCTCGTGTGCAAGTGAGTGGTACTTTGTTGATGGCTGGGATTAAACCAAAATATATACCTGCATTTCAGTGGCCTTTATAGACTGAAAATACTTAGCACTAAACTATGGAGTTAATATTAAATAAATTTATCTTTCTTGAATTTCAATAACATTTTTGATCACCTTTAATTTTACTATCCAGTGATGCACAGCATAAGTTTAGCTGTTCTTCAGTAGTATTTTTCTAACTAGTTTCTACATTCCATGTTCNCTCCTTGGGTTTTAGCTCTTCTTAAATTTAGTTTATTACTTTTGATTTGTCACACTTTTGACATTCTGATTTCTTGATTTGTGAAATATACCCCATTTTCTAAGTGAGTTTTATTTAGTTAGATATTTCCAGGTAGATTGAAAAGTATTTTGTGGTAAATACTTTATGCTTTGTTTTCTCTTCAGAGATTACAATACTTAGCTGTTTGTTAGGAACAAAATAAGCATAGCAAAAAATTGAGTCTGTCATGAGATAACACACTTTTAATATTTCAATGTGCAGTACCAATTACATATAGNACTTTATTTTATACGGAATTTGTAAGTGCTTGAAAAATATTTGTTTTAACTTCATGGAATTTCTGAACCCTCCATTTTTGCAAAATGGGGCCCAAAATATCCAATTCAGTCTTCTTTCATTTTATTAAAAATGCTAAAACTAGTACAGTTTGAGTACTGAAAAGTGTCTTTGTGACTTTGCTTGTTGCAGGCCACATGTTATGTTTCTAAGATTAGGACTTGCTGGTCTATATTCATTGTTTTCAACAGATAACTCCACTCAAATCAAAAACACATTAAAAAAATACTTTTTGCATTGTGAATTTTATCTGAAAAACAAATACACTTACAGAATACAAATGTATTCTACTTTCTGCCGTTGTTTAACAGACCTGTAGTTCTGTGATGATTGCAACCACTTAGAAAGTGGCTTCATATGTCTCAGTTTATTTTTCTGCAGTTAATTTTTTACAGATCACATATCACTTGTGTTCAGAAGGTTACAGACATGATTTGCCTCCAGATGTCAACAGATGTGTCAATATCACACTCACCACATTTTTGTTGCTTATTTCCTATTTGGTTTTTTTGTTTTGTTTTGNTTTGGTTTGGGTTTTTTTGTTTGTTTGTTTTCTTTTGTTGTTTGTTTGTTTTTTGTTTTTTGGGTTTTTTTAAGTCTAGGCACAGTGTCTTGCAGACATTGTTGGTATTTTCTCTGTCAAACTTTTACAGAATGCAAAGAGACACAATTGTGGTGCAACGAAACACCATCATCTGCTATGGTGCATGCTTCTGCCAAAAGACCAGCTCACCTAGAAACATAACAGCTTTCCACACTTTTAACCTTCCATTAAGTGTATCTGGATCATTCTGACCAGCCTTTATTAATGTTATTAATGCAGGCTTTTTCCTAATTTTTTGTTTCTCTCATCATTGACTGACAATCAGACCTCAGGGATGAATTCCAAAGGTGCTAAGTACCTGTGCTTCACATTGATATCAAACTATAGATCACTAGGATTTATTTTTAACATGTAATTAATTTAATTTGCAACCTAATTTTCNCAGATCTTCTGCAATACTTTTAACTATTAAGCCAAGAGACAGCTCAAAAGGTGGTGAGCAGTATTTTCTACCACCAGATGAAGAACTTAAGATGAACATGAAAAATATTGCAAGTAGAAGTCATGAGGAATCTCAGAGGACTATAGCTGTGATACAAAGTTGTTATCCAGCATATTTTTTTTGCTCCACAAAGCAGAAGTGAGGAATTTCANTGTCTCAGTTTTCTCAATTCATCTGCCTAGGAATTCATATACAGTCAAAGGAATTAGAACTCCTCTTGGGAGTCTGGTCTGATACAAATCAATATACATTGATTTATTAGTTTTTTCTGCTTTCCTCCTCCTTTTCTACCTCAGTAGTTTCTCCCTGCCAGACATCACAATTGCTTACCCTTGTAAGGTCCTGTATTTATGTCTTCTATAAATCTGTCTCCTCATGGACATTTTTAGACATTCCTTTCCNTTTCATTGATACAAAGAGTTCTCATTAAAAGTTTCATGTCCAGATTTCTCCACACCTTCTTGTTTTTTAAAGATGTCCAGAATTTACTATCAGTTAAANGCTAATGAGGTTTCTCAGCCAGTAATAAGGAGAAACACATACATGTTTTATTAAATCAAATTCTTCTGGATTCTGTAATATAGTTACTAAACATTTGGAAGTCCTCACTACAATTTTCTTAATCTAGACTGCGAATTCTCAAAATTATAGACCGATAAGCAAACCACAAGGGAAGTTTCTGAAGAGTTGCAGAGTATTCTCCTTGAGAACTGGTAAGTATTAAAGACATGAAAAGTGGTTTCAGACATACTGGGAGATGTGTCCATCTATTCTGGATAATTGATGTTTTATTGCCAAAGAGGGCAAACTCAGAGAAATCCTGTTCTTATGCTTGGATATTCACTTTAATAACATTTGCACATTTTCATGGTCATATGTTTGACTACAGAAGCCAAAATTTTTGAGGTCTATACCATTGTAAGCCATATGATAAATCTAAACTCTTGGGTAATTGCTAAGCGTAATAACCCTTGTGACAGTTTTGTCCTTGAGACTGATGTTGCCCTTAGAGGTTAAGTGAGCCCTTCAAGTGATCTCTCNTCCACATTGATCTGATTGAAAGAGAAACCTGTAAACGTGCTTCCAATCTCTTTATCTTCAATGCTGTGGTTAAAAGAAATCCATAAGCGTTATCAGCATCTGACTCTTTTCCCAGTCACATTGGCAAATTCCATTAACTTTACTGGATGTCGCTGACATCAATCTCTGTGGACTGAAGTATTGAACAAAAATGGCTAAGCTTTATCACACCTTAGTGCCATGGTGTGCAGATGCATACCCAGGACACAAGAACATTCATCCATTATACTCAGGTCTTGTTTCTTCTCAAGAATCCTTATGGCAGGGAAAAACAAAACTAAACAAAGAGAAAAACAAAAAAACAACAACAACCCAAAAAAAAAAACTCCCGAAAAAAAACAACCCACAGAAAAAGAAAAAAAAAAAAACAAAAAAACAGGCCCAAACCATTTTGATGTTAGTTTAGAATGAAGTACAATTTTTGTTCTGTTTAGTTTTTCCTTTCGAAATGACAAACTATCTTTTACTTTTCCAGGACTCTACAATGTTTAGGAAAAGAGGCAGAACTCACTTCAAGAAAAGGAATGTTTAGGAAAAGAGGCAGAACTCACTTCAAGAAAAGGAATGAAATCTTGAAATCAGAGAACAAAGGAACAAAGTCTAACAAATGCTCTGGAAAGGAGATATAATCAAATAAAATGAAATAGAAAAAAAAGCAGAACATTTGAAACTGAATGANTGTAGGAGCATGGATTGCAAACAACCTTGCTCCTGATGAGTTGCAATTGTACTAATTACCAAAGAAGGAGAACAGCCTAGCCCTTAATAGGTCACAGCTATGTCTAATAAGGATAGGTGTTATAAAAGAGTGGGTTAGCTGGTAAAGGAGTTTGATGAAAGGGTGCTTTGCTGGCTGTGCTGTGAGGAGGAAGGATCAGGCTGTTGTGTAAGGGACAGGAAGGAGTTAGCTGGCTCTGCAGAAGGAAAAGGAATGGAGAGGAGTCAATGCTGNGTGAGGCTGTCTGTGAGAATATGCACAGACAAGGTAAGAGAGTTCTTACTGTAGGATAATAAACAGATAGTACCTGTCAGTTTGAGACCACAGTCCAATGGTGCTAAGTACCCATGGCAAGTGACTACAACCAAAAGGAATGAGGTGCAGTGAAAAGGACTAAAACTTGCCAAAATTATTCCAATTCAAATCATGATATTGGGGAAGAAAGGTGAAGAGAGAGGAGGGGAAATTGAAAAAATGAAATGCTAAAAAATAAAAAAGGGAAAAGTTCTGAAACCAAGTGAAGATAATAAAAGTGAATGGGATGACAAGAAGTGCAGGGAAATAGACTGAAGCTTGCCTAATTAATCCTCGTTGAAATNTCAAGATTTCCTTCCCTTTTCTGAAAGGAAATTGTGGAAAATTGACTGACTGAATAAAGAAATGTATAGTTTTCTCTATTCTTTTTTNGTGGTTTTGATGTGAATGATCGAGTCAACTTTTTTTGTGTATGTATAAATTCTAGAGGCCTCTACTAAATTTGTTGCATAATTTCCTATGTCAACAGCATCTGAATAGCTGGTTTTTTGTTTTTGTTTTTTTTCCCTCTCTCCTATAAACATTACTGTTTCCTTTTTACTTGAAATAAGTAAGCAAACACAAGAAACAAATAATTACACACACCCTTTTTACATCTTAGTGAAATGTAGTCTNCTGCTTACAAAGAATGATGACAAGAAGACTGCCAAGAACAGAATGTGCAAAGCAGGTTACTCATGTTAAATCAAACATCATTGATTAACTCCACAGTAATCCTGAAGTCAACTAATATTTACAACAATCTGCCACACCAGTGATTGATTATGGCTCAGCTATAGCCAAATAGAAACATTTATNGAAAGAAAAAATATGGAGCTATAGGAAGAATGGGACAACACACAGAGACATGCACTCACACAGAGATTCCCAAAACTAAAACCAGGATGTCTGCAGGCAGCAAGTACTATTTTATTAAGAAATCAAAGAGCTGTGAAGGCTTTTAGCAAACAAAAAAAAATATAAAATGCAATGAAGAGAGAATGTCTTTATCCCTGTGCACCAGGAAAAAAAAAATGGCCATTGTTATACAAATATTAGCTTTTCCTTCATTCTTCCTGTAAACAAGTGCTATTATACTTGATATATCTTACAACCCAAACTTCTCCAATGCTGGTTTGAAACTCTAGTCTGAATTAGTTAGAATTAGTTAATTTGGATTCCTATCTATATGTTCCAGAAAAATGAACATCAGGTAATCCTGAAATCAGTTGTGCAATCTGACCAATAAACTACAAATAAAGCTATTTTAAAATCTTTGTTTCAGTGATGCAAAACAGTTCATCTTCATTTCACTGTCTTTGAAAAAAGAGTAACCATTTATTGTTACACTAAATGGATATGGAAATGATTTATAATCCTAGTTTACCAAGACCATTTAACCTTTCAATATGTTCTTCTTCCAACCTGTCAGCTTTAAGCTCATGCTCATTTCTGCTACAGTTTTAAGGCTCAGATCTAAACTGGGACAAGCTATAACCTTTTAACACAATGTTTNAAAATTCATCCTGCATTGAAAATGGTTATGTATAAAAGAGAAGGCTCACCCTCTAAAGATATTAATAAAATAATAAAAGAAATAAATGTGCAGTTCAGCTCAAAGAGATGACAACTGTTGCACATTTAAACAGTACCTGTGGACTTGGTCCCATTTATTTGAATTGCCACATGTAGGAAATATTTACCAGTAAAAACANTACAGAGCTGTGTTTCAGGAATAATCCCTGGTTGAGTGATGAAACATGGCTTGTGGTCCAGTTTTAGTTCTTCAAGTCAACAAAAAGCTTTTCTCTGATTTCTCTCATCAATGAATTATCACTGTTGTATCAAAAGTTTTTGTATACATCCAAAATTTAACCTGAAACTGAGGAAAAACAAACTAGTTGGAATAAATGAAGTACATGTATTTCACTGATAGGACAGCTGAAAATTTATTTTCAGGACTGACAATTTTTATAACAGTTTAAATTTTGTCCACGTAAAGATTTTTCTGCTATTTTAGCTTCCGGGACAAGTGTTAATAACTTTAGTCAAGTAATTGCAGCACTGACTTAATTGACATAAACATATCTCAGTTTTTGACTCCATGCTGAGATTATTGTGGAATTTATATGCAGAGTTTACCAATTCAAAGGTTCATGACTTGAAGGAAACATGCTGCTCAGGCTTGTCTTTCCATTCTGTTACAAGCAGGTCAATTAACCATTGTTTTCAATGTCTCCTGAAACTTTAATTTAAGGACTATATTTCTGATGTTTATAAAGTAATTCATTCAGACTTTAACCAATTAAATTTAGTTACCTCAAGCTGAAATTTTTATGGTGCTAGGGCTACTTTTATCTTCCAACAAAATACTTCAGCTATTTCACAAACCTAAGGAAAAACCCCATGGGCTTCATGTTTTTTGGTTTTTTAATGCTTATAAGAATTCTGGCAATCTACTATTTGAAATGCTTTTATAGCACCAAGCTGTATGATAGGGATTTAAAATCTGTCAGCAAACTGAGTTTTGCATACTCTACTTCTTTTTTGACATTCTTGTGAAAATTTGTCCTTGTTTGACCTATTTATAAGCCTGAGAAACACTGTGGTTTGCATATTCTTAGGAGAGACATCCAAGAGGTTAAGTGTTAAAACCTCCATAAGTTTCNGTAAGTACTCTAAAGATTTCTGCAGCTATTAGAAATGTGTAAGCTGCCACTTGACATCTGGCCAAGCATTACAGATGCAAATCCATCATTCTCTCCTCTAGTGACCATGCTGGGTGAATCTGGGATCTGATTGCAGAAGAGAAAACAGGAGAGAAATTAAAGTCTGGGGTTTTTTGTTGTTGTTTTGGGGTGTTTTGCTTTTTTTTTTTTTTTTTTTTTGCTTGGTTGTTTGTTTTTTGTTTTAGTTTTGGGGGGGGAGGGGGGATGTGTGTGTATTTTTGGTAATTTCCTGCCAGACAAGAAATATGCTAACTTTGAGCATGCTTAAATAAAAATATGCAATTCTACGAGTTTAACATCAGTTGCTGCTCAGCTTTGGGGAGTTTTATCTAAGGGTTAGTGGTTTTATTATATTTCTGTTAAAAATCTCAGAACCCTAAAAACATTGAATCTGGAAGTTAAACTTTTATAGAATTTAGAAACAATGGGAAATCTAAAGAGAAGGAACAAAATNCAGGCTCACTTTACAAAAAATTACTTGCTCTTGGAAGCTTAATTTGGTAACTTATGCAATCATCATAAAATGTCATTAAAAGCTTCTGGATACATTAACTGTCTGAAGAGAAAATAGGAGGCATAACATTAGAGATGATTTGCAAATCAGTCATCTACCAAGTTTTGAGATGCCAAAATTTGGATCAGTCTCACAGTCTGACAGCAACTAAGTCTTAATAATTTATTTAAAATGAAATATCCACAAACTATTTCATATTGTCATTATCTATAATAAAATATGTTTTTGAGTGTGTTTATAAAAATAACTGCATTGCATTAATAGTATTTTAATCATAAAAGGAGTCATGAAAGTAATGATAGTATTTTGTTTTCACTAATAATTTTAAAAAAAGAAATAAGAACATTTTTGANTGATGATCTAAAATTGAATTTNAAAAAAAATCACCATATCTATAGNTTCCTGAGAAAGAGTTTCACTTTATTTTTAGTTTATGCCTAATAATGAGTCATAATTTTTCTTCTGTGGGACTTTTGTCTTGTGTTATCATTTCATTAGAGCTCATAAGAAGATTGGTTTAAACAACATTCCTATCAACACATACATGTTGATTATTTTGTGTCATATTTTGTGTTCCCCAGCTAAAGTAAGGAATAAGACACTATTTCAAATTCCAGTGTTTTTCAGTCACAGAGAACCTGAGTTTCCAAAAACGTAGGTATTTTTTCTCACTTCTGCAAACTGTGCCTATAACCAATGCCATAAAAATTATTCCATTTGCCTGAGCTCACTTTGTTTCTTTACAGAGGCCCTTTTAAGACTGTCATTACAGTAGTGAACTTCTCCCCTTTTCTCATCTTTTNGTTTTCATGATGGTATCAATTTAATGGATTTAGTGGATAGCAGAGGGAGAAAATAGATTTAGCGAGTTATGTAGTGGAAAAGGTTGTGGGGGGAAATTTGAGCCACAAAATTAATAGCAATAACAATTACTATAATATTTAATAATAATTTTCTATAAATACAACTAAAGTTAATACTAAATAACTTACTATTTATTATATTATTANAATAATATTAATATCATATTAACATATAATTATTGATTTTTATGAATAAAACCATAATTATATACTTATTATATCAAGGTTTGCAAAAGAGAAAAGCTCAGAGCTGTGTTTATATCTGCTACTTAAAAAGAAAAAAAAAGGATAAACCAGGAAAAGAGCTTTAGTCTGTCTTCTCCTAGCTGATGGAGCTACTAGATAGCAGACATGCTAGTTTTCACTTGTTCCCTGTCTGTTCCTGCCAATCCAGCTTTCTCAGCTGCAGCCAATTAACTACTCAGTGGTTTCACTTGTTCCACTTCTCCTGCTCCTGCTATTCCAGGTTTCTCAGCTGCAGCCAGTTATCTAGGTACTCAGTGGTAAAACTGGAGGGAAAGGACTCCACCAAAAATATTTTCAGGCTTTACAAGGTAATTGAAGTGAAAAACGNTTTTGGCTGAAATAAAATCACAAAACCTGATCTCCTACTTTCAAGGTAAAAGGTCTAGCCAACCTAGCATAATTCATTTTCCTAATCTGGGCTGTTTAATGAAAATGGCTGGGATTGTACCACTTTATCCTTGACAGATGGCTACCTGAATTTGTGGTGAAAACCACTGGCTGTAGAGTCTGAAAGAAGGATAGACAAACAGGTGTATGAATCAGGACAGACTCTGTACAGGAAATTCCTCACCAGGCTGCATTCTCTTTATCTGTGAATGGACTCCTAATGTGGACACCACAGGCATCACAAGGAAGAAGACAGAAATACTGTGTGAATTGATATGTGCTGTCGTTGCATCTACCTCAAAATATCAAATTAAAACAAGTAAATTAATTCATGCAGACCTCAACTAATTGGTTTCTCCCATTAGCTCTAGCTCTTTGACACACTGACACCCTGATCAATGAGTTGCCATCATTTCTTAAGGATCTGATGATTTTANTCTGAAGAGAATATAATTTCTTCTTGCTCCCTTTCGCAACAAGAAATCAAGTCTTAGAAGCTAAATACAGCCTCAGAAATTATGCACTATCATGTTTTGATCTTCAGCATACTCATCCAAAATTGAAAGAGAATTTACTCCAGATTGTAAATACCTAAATTTAGTAGTCTACAATCTAAACCTGTATCTCATCATTAAATATAGACTCATGCAATGTGGAATCCCACTCCTTGTTANAGAAGAATAAAATTCCAAACAACAAAAATTATTGAGATATTGGAAGGAAACATTGATGAGCTAAGATCAAAGTACCCACATTACACAATTTAAAAGTTCAATGATTGAGAGGATTATACAAAAGCAAATTAGAATGTATTTATTAGGTTTACATAAATGCAATGCATGCATTTAAATATATAAATGGAAATAATGGAATAAATACTGAACTTTTCCATAGAGAAAAATTCACGTCATATTAATACAGAGAAAAAAAATCAACAAAAAGACACTTGGGAGTAAGAAAGANTCAAAATGCTTGGAAAAATGTCAGTATGGGGAAAAAAATCAACCTAGGTGTTTATTCACTACAAGGAACTTTTCTTCTCATTCTGCCATATGCTCTATCACGATAAGATGATTGACATGTTTCTTTTAAATTCCTGTATGTATAGCTATTTCCAAGTATAAAGATAAACATTTCTTTCATAATTTTTAAAATACAAAAAATGGTGGAAAAATCATCATCTACAGAGATTTAATGAGATTAGGTACCCATGGGCATTTAAGCATCTGGTAGATACTTCCTTCCTCTGTATGACACAAATATACCTCTGTGCAAATTCTTGAATGTAGAACTGTTGCAAAGTAGTCAAATGCAATGTAGGAAGTGAAAATTAAACTGAACTGCAAAATCTTGGTTAATCTGAGTCGTTTTTATATTATTACCAATGTAGGACTGCAAATTTTCATCAAGCTACTGAAAGCAGGCCTAGTCTTGTCTTAATCTGAGATGATTTTAGCCAGGCTAAGGTATAGNAGAAATTGTCTAACAATGAGGTGAATATATCCTAAATTTTCCTTGACTTAGTCCTAGTTTATGGAAATAAACTAGTTCAATATGAACAGGGTGTGGTATCCAATTGAAATGTGCTGTAGAAGTGTATAGAAACAGAATGATAACAGAAGTCAGATAATATTTGACTACCCATTTATTACAAGTGAAAAGATCCTGAATGTAAAATGCTAACCAAAACTACCACTTAGGTGTTGACCTAAAATGTATAAAAGATAAGATAATTGCAAACATGATCAATTATAGATATAACTCTTTCAATTAAGTGTGTATCTGTGCAATTCAGAGATTGTTGTGAAGGGGATATTAAAAAGTGATAAACNATTTTCAGACTTCCAAACATAACTTCACAAGACTAATATCGACTAAGAACACATATTACCAAAATATAGTTTTAACATTTTTGTATTTTAAGTCATAGATTCGTTAGAGGCATATCTTACACTATCTTTGAATATCCAGTGTTTGAAGCTGGTGTCACACAGCCCTGATAGCTACAATCCTTGATAGTCTTAATCACTGACCTGATCAGGCTGAAAAGCCCTGCAAGGACAGAATGCAGAAGAGCAGAGNGCCTGAATTCTTTGACCTCATGCCACGTTTTGAGATCTTGTCCTTTTATTAGNCAGCTGAATTCCTTGGCAAATCCCAGCCTCTGGTACCATGTTTGGTGGAGTGAGATAGAGGCTGCTGTACCATTCCTAATAGGTGCCTTATCATGTTCTTTCACTTGTTTGTTTGTTTGTTTGTTTGTTTGAGTTATACTAGATTGGAGGCCTTATCTTGACCATCCTAAGAAGCTTCTATTAGATTTTCCTTGGTATGCTTCTAATTTAGGAGTGAAGGAAGCATCTGCTTTACCTAAAATCCATAGAATATACTCATTAATATTACCTCAGTGATGAAAAGAACTATGTTGAACTTATGCCTCAGGTCTGAAGAACTTTGAACATAAAAAGAAGTGGGAGAAGTTTCTTCTGAGGGCATGAGATTGACACAATATTTTTTTTCCTATCTCTTCCTTTTTTTTTCTTTTTTTTTTTTTTCTGTTTATGCTGTCAGGTCATAAAAGTGAGATATGATTATTTAATAAAGTATAGCAAGCTTCCATATCTGAATTTGGGTACAGTTTAGTGTCTCAGTAAAAGAAGATACTAGACAACATACTTTTATTTGGAGCAGAAAGGAACATCAATAATGTCATTAGTATTTGTGTCTTATACCTCATAATTATAATTAATTATAATTATTTATTATATATATATATGTATATATATATGTATATATATATATAAAATTAATTATGTTTTTAAACTTTTAAGTCAAATTTCCATGAGATAATAAATCCATTATTAGAACCTGACCAAAAGTCTATGTTTCACAAAGAAGCATCCATTCAAATTTCTTACTCCCTGTTTAAAGGGTTCATCACAAGTTGGAAGGTGCCACATCAGTTACTATCAATAAACACCAACATAAATTTATGCCAGATCAGGAATCATGTTCTCCACAATACCTACAATTTTCTCTGGTTTCTTCAACAAAGGTCTGATTCTATGTTTGAATATGATTAATGTTAATCTTATACAGGTAGGTGGTCTGATACTATATATATCCAACACAAATTACCTCAGAAATCCATCATAAATTTATTTCCTACTTGTTTTTTTTTAAAAGATCTTTGTTTTTGCCTAATAACACATTCATTTGTGACTCTTAATGGTCTTCCTATAAACTGTGGATAAATGTCTTTTTTACACTGNTTTTATGATTTATTATTTCATTAGGTAAACAGGTTTACTGCTTAGTTTGTCTTTTTTATATATGACCTTAAGGGAACATTCACCATAACATTTCAATAACTTGAAAGATGCAACCGAAAATGCTGAGCATCAATGTGCAGTTTTTTATTTTTATTGTGTCTGCTTTGTTCTCATTATCTTGTGCTACAAAAATTTATGTGAAAGAGCAAGGAACACGATACTATTCTGTTATTTTATATTTCACTTTTGGAATGAAGTAGAAAGTTATTTTCAGGATATGTTTAAATNTGAATGATTAGGCTCTTTGAATGGGTTTATTTGGTTATCCTGAAATGTTCTTTTCAAAAAAGGCAACCATTCCTAGAGACAATAAATCATTTTTTACCCTTCAAGTTTTACNCTTTTACCTCTCCCCAGTCCTGCTGGTGAGGGATGAATGAGTGGCTGCCTAGGGCTTGGTTGCTGACCAGGGTAAAACCAAAGCAAATCCTCATTATCTCAGCACTAGGGAATAAGTGCTGCAAAAAACAGATGTACATTACCATATTAGCAGTTTATCTACAGCTAATATACACTGTTACAGTATTTAAGTCTTTTTTTCACTAGTCAACTTACAACAAATGAATGATCATTAATTTAAAAATGGCTTTGAAAACTAAAATCAAAGATGGCAAAATTGTCTTTTTCTTCCCCAATGAATTATTAGACGAGGAAGAGCACTTGTAAATAATTGTTAACATCAAACTCTCAGTTGCTACTGTTGCAAAGGCATAGTTTACATTTAGAAATTATAAATGCATTTTTTTTGTAAAAAGAACACTCTGATGAATCTGGTTTTTTAATAATTTTATCCTTAGAATTAATTAAATATTTTACAGTGTAGGATCTGATCTTCAAGGCATTACCCACCTGAAAAATCCTTGCTATGCAAATAATTACATTTTTTGGTAAAATCACTGGCTGCATGAGTAAAAAGTGTAGGATTGACCTTTTTATTATGCTGCTGCCAGCTTCACAAAATGGAGAAAAATCTAAGAGCTCAAGGCTTCAATATGTCAGTCAAAATTTTTCCATGGATTTCAGGTGAAGACAAGCAGGGTCTCAGGGACATCAAAAGAGCATTAACTGTAATCTGTATTACTGACTCACAGAAAACTTTGACCCCACTCAGTCTGGAACTTTGTCTCTTGAAAATATACCAATTTGATCTTTATTGAACATGGTGAACTTTGCTGTCACATCTCACCTGGAAGATATGAGCCTTTACTCTTCAAAGAACAGAACACAGCAGGTTAAACACAAACCTTACTTCAGTCTGTGGAGTAAAAATTGAATATTTATTGCCCCTTGTTAAATTTCACAATATGAATGAAAAGTGCTCTCAGGGTTCAGAAAGAAAGGCAGCCAGACCTGCTCATTTCCAGACTGTTCTTTTCAGCAGCTGTTGGTCCTTTGTACATTCTTACACTTAAAAACATGTAGTTTACACAATGTATTTTTATACACATGACAAAGAAGGCAAAAATTAATTCTGGTTTGACTGGTGCAGAAGTTTGAGGTGCAGCAGTAGTATCTAGCATGTCATAGTGCTCTAACTGTACCATTTTTAAAACAACCTTGAAAAGAACTTTCATTCAGTTTTAACCCTTTTAAAACTGTGATGTTGATAATCTCATGTAACCTTATAAATCCTGAAGTCACAGAGCAACAATAATCAAGGCCNAATCATTTCAAATCTCATTAAACCACATGTTTCCTTTGAGAAAACCTAGGTAAAAAGAATAATGGTTTTCTTAGCAGCATTCTGTTTTTCTTCACAACAAAGAGTTCATGAGTTATAGTCTGCCAAGGACAGAATTCCTACTCTGCACAAAATAGTAGTTTTGAACT
Organism: Saxicola maurus maurus; assembly: GCA_900205225.1. Lineage (NCBI taxonomy): Eukaryota > Metazoa > Chordata > Aves > Passeriformes > Muscicapidae > Saxicola > Saxicola maurus. The sequence goes on from OAMK01000002.1 coordinate 39,971,037, forward strand.
ATGTAATTTAAAAGATAGCCAAAAGTGCTTTGCTTGATACCATCTGGAAGGAAATCCATACATTACTTACTATAGAAGAGGAAAATTTTTAGTTTTTTTTTTTTTTCAGTTATCTTCTTGATTAATGTTGCTAATATTACACTGAAAAGATTATGCTGAAGGTTGTAGAAGCTACACATCACTTTACTTGACTTATCTAAAAGANTCTTAGCATTAATGGAAACAGTAAATAAAAGACAACTTATTTTTTTTCTGGTTTACACCTCCTTTTGTGAAGAAGTTACCAATATTTGTGTGCTTACAGTGTATGAACCCTGTTTGCATCAAATCAAACATAAGAAATATAGAACCTTTTAATTTAAACAATGAAAATATAAATATGCATACATAAATTCTGCATTTCATGTTTGATTCTCCCAGGCAAAGAGAAGACATGCATACCCTAAACCACACTGAAGAGGGACTTTTTGTGTTTGCTTTTTTATTTGCTTTGTATTGTTCAAAGCAGCAAAGTATTTTCAGCAACCTTTTCAGAGATACACGTTTCAACATTCAGCTGTATCAAAATTAAGATATAAAAGAATCCAGCTATTCAGTAGAAAATAAAATTCGGTGAANGCAAAAATTCAGTTCTCCAGTCAAATTTCTGAATTCTGTAACTCCTGTCTCACTTCTTCCTCATTCTTCAGGTTTATTAAAAAGGTTTTCATTCTTCTTATTGTTTTGGCTCTGTTTATACTGAAAAGACAAAGAGCACTACAAAATCCCCCTAATTTTGTGAATTTCCTGATTTTTATGCTTCGGTTTGAATGAATGATTTAAGNAAAATGTCACTCACTGCTTAAATTACTTGATTAACAAGTGCTCAGTCCTTCTCAGAGAAAGGTGCATGCCCAGGTCAGTTGAAAAGTACCAGATGTACAAAGCAGTTAACAGTTTCAGAATTGAGAACAGTAAAATTCTTAAAAAAGAAGTCAGAATATATAAGAATGTGTCTAGTTCTTATACTTTAATGGTATTAACTGAGCAATAAAAAGCAAGTTGACCACCTTTGGTAATTAAGTAGGAAGACATTCTTACCTCTAAAGATGACAGAAAGTGTTGGATCTTCTTAAGAGTTTGGGGGGTGTGAGGGGCAGCCTACTGTTCTCCCACTTCTCCCACCTGATTCTGAAAAAATGTTTGAACAGNATTTAAACAGGAGACATCATACATAGATATTTAATACCAAATGTTTGAAACCTGGCAAAACTCATTGGAAATCAAAAATCATTGGAAAACAAGGTCGTAAAAACTGAGATTCTGGGAACATTAAAATAGACATACCACCTCCAACTCCAACTAAAAATAGTCCCTACCTATCTCACCTATGATGAACTAGAACAATAATTAGTTTTCCAGAAAATTGTATGCTGGCAGGAAGATTTACTCTAGTCATCAGTTAAAACTGCATCAAAAATAGTTCTATAAAACTGATAGAGGAAAAAACTCCCTTGAAGTCCTCAAATCTCATTTCCACGTCCTTTAGAATATTCAGGGCTTCCGCTTTTGTGAAGTGCAGATTTCAGTCCTGATCTTTTAAAAATAAAATTTTTAATTATTAATATTTTTTATCCATAATATTTTAGTTATAAATGCTCAACTATTTCCTATTAACTATTTCCTATATTAACTATTTTCCATGTGTAAAAAAAAGGCAATTAAGAAAGTTCCCTAGTCAATTTAATTAAAAAAAAAAATACAAATCCCAGAACACTGGTCCTTCTGTGTTCNTATTCTTTTTGATGCTAAGACAAACTGGTTTTAAGTTGTTTGCTAAACAACTGCTGATGAGTGAGTGACCTACTGTTCTTCTGCAGTGGGGATGTCTGTTCAGCTGGTGACTCAGACCACAGTGCCCAGTGAGATAAGTAAGCTAACAGGGATTTTGGCTGTTTATAGGACACTTTTCTTGCAGTGGGTGCAAAGAGGATCCAGGAACTCTCCTCCAGACAGTGGGACTGCATGGCAATGGTGGTGTCCTCACAAGGCCAGTGTCCAGCCTCAGCTGGAGTAAGAACCCTGGCACGTTGGAGGTCATGAGTCCCACACATTTTCAGATGGAAGAGCTGCCTCCCAGGGCTCTGGGATCTGCTGCTTTATCTGGAGAAGNGTGCAGTGAGAGTGATGGTGGCAATTGGGAGGGAAGGCAATCAGACAGTGAAACATCAGGGAGGATGAGTAGGAGGTTTGTATGATCATTGTAGAGACTGCAAAGGNAGGAGGCTGAGCTACAGAATGAAAATAAAGAGGGACAGGGAAAGATTATGCAAGAATAACTGTGGATGCACTCCCAAGATATAGATGGATGGGGATTTGTGATCTCTGTCAGCAGGAGAAAGGCTCCTTGGCTTCCATATCTGAATTTAAAGAATTTATTCATTGCACTAATAGCCAAGGAAAGAGAAGGAACTTCATTGAAATGGGTTTCAGAGCCAGCTGGGCCTGAACCAAGAATTAGTGCTGAGAGGAAGCAGCCGGCAATGGTGTTTGGAGACGCTGTTCTGCAAGAGATAAAAGCACCCACCTGCCAACCAGAACTGCTGCCACAGGAGATTAATTCTTTGATTAATTTGNATCAGAATGTTGCATAGAGGATGATGAGTCTCATGCAGACTTTGGATTTTTACTTATCCATGTGTGCACCTTTAATATTGCCGAGGGAGACCTGGAGTAATCAGAAGTGAGAGGTGAGGACAAAGATGTTTTTCCCTTTGGATCTGTGGATGATGGGAAAGCCTCAGGCAGAGGTTCCTGAGGGAACCTGAAATAACAAGCAGATTAGTGGCATTGTCACAAGCAGAGCTTTGATTTTTTTATGACAGAGTTTCTAAGGAATAAGGACTGCTAGTGAGACATGAGATCTATTTGACAAAGTGTGGATGAATCTTATTGAAAACAGGACTCACCAGACTGGTGATGAGGACCATAAATCATTCATGTCNTCAGATGGCAATAAGAGCTTTCAGTTATGTGAAGAAAGGTAAGACAAGGGTGCATATATAGGGCAGGGTGAGGGGTGTAAGGGAGGTCTTGTGAAGGATAAAGAGCATTAGAAGCTGACCTACCTGAAGTTCATGTGCACAAATTCATACAGCCTGGGAAAATTAACAAGAGGAATTGATATTCTATGAGTAGATGAAGAACATATACAATGCTGGCCTTGAATGTCTTCAAGACTCAGCTGAATAAAGGCTTAAAGAAATAGTATGAAATTAGTGTTGACCATCCTTTGAAGTGAAATTCTATTATAGACTTCTTGACATCCCTTCCAACTTGGGTAGTTTTGTAGTTCTCTTATTCTGATAATCTACTGGAGGCTAACTACTGAATATAGTACCTTCAGTCTCTTTAGCTCAGTGTAGTGAGAAAGTAGCATAATACTGTGCCAGACTATGCAAATTATCTACAGGATAAATAGACTTGTTAGAACATGCTTTACTTCAGTAAAGAGAGTGATTCTTGTACATAACTTCCTGGGTTTGAGATTAAGCTTGTAGTTCAAGCACTAAAGATCTTAAATGAAGCCAAGATTATAGGACTGCAACTTCTGCATCAGAACTCCATATTCGACAAGCTATCTAGAACTGTGATATAGGCTTTACACTGGAAACCATCTTATCTCAGACAAAATAATGGATATTTGTACAATTTCAGTAAATTTTTTGTATGAACTCTGAAACAGCTCAAGTGGCTGGGCCTCCAGAAATACCATCACNTGCAAATTCAGTGTAAAATACTACTTTACAGTTTATCTAGCTTCACCTTTCAAAATCAATNGAATCTCCAACATTCAATGTTCTTTCTTTGTGAGGTATTGTTTGTACCACATTAACCCCCTTTCAAATTTATATAAAGTCTCACATTCAGGATGGATGTGCCTGGTTTTCTGCAGATAATATGTGAACTGCACTAGTTAATATCAGTGGTGATCCTCCACTATTTCAAGAAGTCCTGGAATTTATCTTGGTGAGCTGAAATAAACTGAGTTCTATAGAAGTGGAAAAAAACTTTGAAGACGGATTTTCCCACTATCAAAAATAAAATGCATGTCCTAAGCTAAGTTGAAATTCACCTTAATAAAGNTGATAATCTTTATTGTTGCCAGCTTCAATAGGCAGTTTCTGGTTAGATGATATACTTAAAAATGCTTAATACTCTGCATATGAGCTGTCCCAGATGGTAAACAATAATATTCTCATCATGACAGCAAAGCCAATATTTAAGTACTTTTAGAGTATGGGAGGAGNCTGGTATAAATGTTGTGTATCTTCTGAAAACAATTTTTTTATATTTCCTCAGACAAGTAGAAAAAAAATGAATATTGAAAGGCCAGTGGCAGTAGAAACACTGTTACTGTTGCTTAGAAAAGCAAATAAACAAACCATACCCAAAGTCAACCTTCTCCCACAACTTTCAAATTGTGTAACANTATCAATTTAGAAACAGAAAACTGCATTTATTGGAAGTAGAGAAATCTAGCTCTACTTTCTACTTAACCTCTTACTTCAAATAATTTAATCACTAGAAAAAGTAATCAGCATATAGGCTTTAATTTCTTATTGATCTGAAAATAGGAAGTTATATTTCCATTTTCTAAGGATGGAAGCCATGCAATTTGAGATCCCCCTGAGCTATCTTGCCTCATTTATTTGAGTTAATATAGCCAGTGNAGTATGGAGACCTGTTCTGGTGACCAGATCTGTATGCCAAATTTAAGCAGGGTAAAAATGCTCTTCAGTTTTACTGTCTGTGAGGGACATGACTCTGTCCCTCTTCTCCCCTCTTGTCCAGCTGTGTCCTGCTTGGGGAGTCAACATATGGAAGACATGTGGGAATGAGTCCAGAGGAGACTATAAAGATGATCAGAGGGCTGGAGCCCCTCTCAGTGAAGACAGGCTGAGAGTCAGGATTATTCAGCATGGAGAAAAGAAGGCTGCAGGGAGACCTTCTAGAAGCCTTCTAAGGGGAAAGAAAGTCAGAGAGGGACTTTTTACAAAGGTGTGTGGTGACAGGATAGGGGGAATAGTTTTAAACTGAAAGAGAGCAGGTTTAGATCTACAATTAGGAATAATGTCTTCACTGAGAGGGTGGAGAGACACTGGAACAGATTGCCAGGGAACTTGTGGATGCCCCATCCCTGGAGGAGATGAAGGACATGTTGTATGGGACTTTGAGCACCCTTTTCTAGAGAAAGGTGTCCCTGGCCATGAGTGGGGCATGCAAGTTAGATAATCATNAAGGTCCCTACTGTTTTTACAAATAAAAAAAAAAAAAATCTAACTCTCTAGACAATGAAAATAAATTAGATTCGCATAAGGAAATGTATGAATTTGAAGACTTTTTTCTTTAAAAAAAATTCCACATGTATTCTTTGAGGAATAAACCCACAATGCATTAGTCACATATAATTACCATACTTTAGTTCTATTTAGAACCAAAATTTAAAAAAACAGGAGGGGGGGTTATTTTTCTTGGATGCAAAGAAGTACATACATTTACTCATATACCTCAATTGAAAGCCTATTTTTGTTTATTTCCATATATTTTTACACCCAAAACTAAATGAATACTAAAACAAGTAGATAAAAAAGGAAATTTTCATATCATAAAGTACAAGAGAGTTTTAATGGACATAATTCTTAATACAGTTCTGTATGTTTCAAAGCACTTTCATTAAGACTTTACATTCAACAATTCCCTAATGATTTTATGCCTACTAAGTTCCATTAAAAGTTTCCATGAAGGAAAATGCATTACATTAACTCATATCTATTTAATATTTCTACCTCTTTAAACCTTGTACCCTGTAAGACTAGTGCATATTTTCTGAGACCTCTTATCCCAGCTTAGCTATGGTTTAGTAAGTCATATGTGAATCNTACTGTTCAGCATTAGACTAGCATAATTCCAGGAATGAAGAAAACTGAAAATTTAAACATATTTTTTCCTCATTCTGTTTGGAGGAGCTAGTTTAGGAAGTTATTTTTGTTGAAGCACATAGGTACATCACAAAGCAATACAATACTTGTCTGATCAGTGATTTTCCCCTTCTCTGAATAGCCTAGCAATAAGGGTTTGATCCAGAGACCTATAATGCAAAATAAACCTACACTTAAATGGGATGGTGACCATCTGTATATGCAGGATAGAAATCTTGCTTTTAAATAAATATCTTCAATGGAGAAAAATATATGTCTGGTCCATGTTCAGTAGTACTTGAAATGAAATCTCATTTTGGCAATGAAAAGAAGTAAACCAAGGATTTACTTAAANGACAAGATGCAAGATCTAGAAGGGTGTATTTTTTTAAAGAAAAAAGGAGATATTATGCCATAAGTTTTCTTTACCTTCCCTTACTCTTTACTAAGCCCCTAAGCTTTCTTTTCTTGTGGTTACAAGTAAGCTTCCATTATTGTCAAGATTTTTTTTCTTCGTTTCTTAGCAACCCCTATTGTATGGCTNATGTATCACTGTGGTTTTCTTGCTAAATAACAAGGAGCACAGAGACAGTTCTGCACCCATTCAGACCGTTAGACTGCTGCTTATATCTAGTAAAACTCTAGCCTTTTTTCATATAATTTTTATCCTGCAGATGAAAGCATAAATTATTGGATTTTATATTGTAAAACTGACTCTTACATGTATGTCTCTTGTATTCTGGGACTTTTACTGAAATTTAGGATGAGATTCTGCCATCTTTGTTGATCTTGCAGTAGTCAGTCAAACTATTCAGACAGAAATCCAATTATGGTGAATGGCAGTGGAGAGAATAGACTTTTTTATATTTAACTTCATAAGACTATAAGAATATATTTCCTTATCAAAGAGTTCTCCTTTCACAGCTCATGTGCATTAAACTGAATTTATGCAGGGGACATTTCAGAAAGATCCCAAGTCCATTTTATTTTCCTATGCTGAATTTGTCCTTGGGGAATACTCAGTTTTAGTTACACTGACTAAAACATGCTTCTGCTCTGGCTTTTTCATATTACTCTCTAAAGGCTAAATATACCTAGAGGATAAACATTTCATTACCTTGGAGATTTTCAGACGATCATACTTTCCAGAATATTTTCAGTCACTGTAATGATCCTGGCCAGGCAGCTGCTGGAAGTAAAGGGATTAGTGATCCACAGAACAGTTAACCTGAGTAGGTGCAAGCCTCTGCNGCACTATGCTGCCTGTCCAGGGAGGTCTTCAGGCTCTGTTGGGCTGCTCAGAGCTCTTGGCTACAGATAAACTTAGAAGAAGGAGCCTCCAGACAGCTTTCACTTGGTCCTGGCAATTACATCACTTATGCCTTGCCATCATCTAAAATTTCAGCAAGAAGTTCTGTATGAAAACACCTGTTTTCTTTTAAGGAAATATCCCATGAGACATCCGAGTATCTATGCAGCATGAGGTGGGAATGTCCATCCCCTGAGCACCTGATGCTGCATGGATGCTGCCCTAAAGGGTTCTTTCTACAGATTTTCAAGGTGTGTAGTATTTACTTATCTATATTCCTCTTCTTATTCTGTTTTAATAGACAGATTTTATCTTGCTGTTGGATCCTTCTTATTAAAAGTGAAAAAGAAACCTGCAACATCTCTGCCTCTTTCTCAATACCCAGATTGCTCCTGCCTTTCACTGCTATGGAACAGTCACTAAATATTTCTNTGCATCCTCTATGAATGAAGAATTATAAAATTTATTTTTAATTTTTTTTTTTTTTTACTTAAAAGGATATTTTTGCCTTCCATTCTTAGGTAATCTCTTATAAAAACCGGCAGAAGCCTAGGAAAAAAGAATCAGTTATTAAATAATAAAATTTAGAATCCAAAATAATTCATCCACTTTATGAAAGGCTAGATAGAGTGATGCTTTCAAAACCTCATTCCAATCTCTTCCATCACTTATGTGGCGCTAGATCATGAATTTCTTNGTTGGATTTGTAGACACCCAATTTGCATTGTGTAACAGGGTATTGTTTTGAAATATCCAAAAANACTCATTTGACTTTCTTGGCAGGAAGGAGAAATCAAACCATTTCAGTCTGAAGCAGTAAAATTAAAGAAAAATATTCTTAAGCATACTTTTAACTTCAAACATTCAACCAGCTAAGTGAAAATCCAGTCTGCATCATTCTCTATTATTTAGCCTTCACAGCATGAAATCAACAGAAACCTTAAAATAGGATTTGAAATAGTGAGTAGCATTCTTACTGGGTGCAATCTCATAACTATTTCTAAATTTTTGTGAGTGTAACTGTAGTCAGAACCCAGCAAAATACACTGTAGGGAAAATCCAACGCTTAATTTTATTTTACATCATTTCACAGTGTGAAGTAGCACTGAAAAAAATTGTATTTCATTTTAAATGAATCTGACATGAGTACAATGGCATTCTGTTTTAGATGTGTGTAAGTGAGAATAGGTCACTGGATTNTTAACCCTCTGTGTCTTCTTACTCCAGAAATATCAGTTAAGAGCATTGCTTGCATTTTTAGTGCATAAATTTTGTTGGAATTGGTGTTTTACATATAATTACNAATATTTTTGTGTCCCAGAGCTTTTTTCAAAACCCTTGTTTTTTCAAAACCCGTGTTTTCATTGTGAAATATTAGGAGTTAATTTCCTTGCTTAAAAGAAAGTGTATGTTGCAACCAGAGATGTCTTAAAGTACCTGAAATGTTCACACAGTGAGGCAAGGAAAAAAGAATCATTTTGGAGGAGCATCTAGAGGCTCATCAGTTTACACACAAACAACCTAATGATATACAAAATTAGGTGTGGCAACAGAATCAAGTCCTAAAACTAGCAAGAAACAAAATGGATCCTAATGTGGGTTAAGGGAATTAAAGGGGGAAAAAAAAACTTTGATGGAAAATTTGTATAATGAAGAATGTAAACTTTTTCACCACACTTCTACTGACTGCTTGTTTTAATCACAGTAGTTCAACAGCATTTTTCAAAGAATGACACAAACTGACAGTCCTCTATGTAGATATGGATTCACACTGCTTATGTTTCATAAAGTAATAGAATAATAGAACATTTCAAGATGGAAAGGACCCATAAGGATCACTGTATTCAGTGTAAACTTGCCAGCAGTTCGAAAAGAAATACAGTTTGAAATATCTCAGATNCTCTGTATCTCAGTATAAAAGTGAACCTACACCAAGCCTTTGGTCAGTACGATCAAGGTTACCTTGAAAGTTGCTCATGTCACCCTAAACTAGGCACCTTCATTTGGTCAGCTGAATAGCTCTAAAGCTCCATTACCCATACTGATTAGGGACTTTATTAACTTGTCCACATATATAAGCACAGTGACAGCTGAGATCTGCACTATTCTGTCAGAATGGTACATGACTCCAGGAGACCTGTCCTCTCTGGAAAGCCAGATGGTGCATATATGTGGGAAAGCATCCCATCTAACACATGCTTCTAAGTTATTCACAGACACATAAACAAATGTTTCATTGACATGCTTACATCATTCTCTTCCTCAGTATGCAGGTCACCAGGAATCCTATATGAAATTAATTTTAAGTTAGGAAGGAATGTTTTTTTTCTTACCTTCACTAGAGAACTTGACTTCCACAGCTCATATGTATCGCTATTTAGTTATTTNGTCCCTGTATGTAAAATTGTGACTATTTTCAGTTCCTTTTCATTTAACTTAATAAAGAGGTTTATGTAACTATTCTCAGTTGATTTACCTTTTAATCCCTGCTGTCTGCATATTATTGTACTAGTGGGCACAGAGCAACTTACAGCTTCTCAGGTCCAGATGTGTCTGTCGTGCTCTCAAGCCATATCACTCTTCCTACTCTGTATTTAGGTTTCTACATAAATCAAACAAGTCAAAGCAAAATAAATGTTNTGGTATTAATACAGTAGTATTAATCAGCAAAGAAGTCTTCCATCAGGGAAAAAAACAAGCAGAGTCTGCTCTCAGATGTGAAGACAGGACCTCTGGATAAATAATATGGAATCATACCTGAGGAGTTCAAGAAAATGTCAAGAGTTTTTGTTTGCTTTCAGAGAAACATGCAAAAGCTGAATAAATTTTCAATTTTTCAGCAAAGCGTGATTACATNGATTTAGAGGGAGGGAGAAATGAATTTTAAAAATGGACATTTCAGTCTGAGATATGGAGAGAGAAAGCAAACTGTAACATTCAGAGAGATTTTCTAACCTTAACCTCGAGCTAAAGCCATCAGGACTTGCTCAGTAATGATGACAGCACATGATTCATTTCACTTATTTCATCTTGCCAAGGACAACTGTACAAAGATAGGGGGGAGGCAGTAGGGGCAGAAAGCAGTCTATGCTTTTCCTTTTCTGTGACATTTCATAGGTGCCCTGAAAGTTAATATTTTTTTCACCAAATTCTGCAGATGAAAATGCTCAGGAAACAAACTAGAACTCAGTAATTGTTCTTTTTTTCCTTCTTTTTACCTTTTTTTTTTTTTTTTTTTTAACAATAGAAATAGGAAGAATTGGGAAAGTGTGAGAAATTCCATAAAAAGCTGTTGGTTTTATTTAATAACATTAGTCACAGTGAACAGTAATTCAAGTGGATGTTAAATAGTTGAATGTTATTACATAAACTTTTGCATAGTAGCATAAATAAATGAATCTCTGTAAGGGTATTTTTTCAAGCGCCATTACGAAAACATTTTGTGATACTTCCTGCTTTGAATCCTTTACCTTACCTTCACTAAAATAATTAATAGCTCAGACTCACTGGTGCCAATGCTATGTTCTTCTCACTAATGCAGCATGGGAATAACTTTCTTACATATTTCTTATAATGCTGTTTTTACTGAGGAAGTAAAATATTATCCCAAGTACACAACTAAGAAATTGCATTAGAGAAATGTCAAAGCCCGAAGCCTACAATGATTTAGACATCAAGGAACAAAATCTGAAAGTCTCTTAGTGCCTAAAAGCTTTCTTGGCCAAAGATTCAGTTTTTCTTAATGTGGTGATACAGGGAATGAATGAAATTGGATTACCTACCTTTTTGACAATTCAACATTTGAATATTCAGCTTTTCATTTGACAAGTGGGGGAAAGAAAAAAAGGAAAAAAAGAAAAAGAAAAAAAATTAAAAGCAACAAAAAACCAAATCAGGCTTTTCTTAACAAAAATTTGCAGCTGTGTTATCTTCTAAAAATCTTTCTGGGATTCAGTAAAATTCTACTCATATTTGCTTTTAACAAAAATAACATCATCATTAGCAATCATTCTTCAGACCTGCAATTTTCATGTTNCCATAGAATGTGAGACAAAGGATATAAGTCATAAGACTCTTTACTGATGATATCTTCAGCTTAATCTTCCTGATTCCTTGCAGAGTTCCCATGGACAGATGAGAGCAATATAGAAATGTGCTGCACTGGAAGAGCAAACTCAGACACTTAAAACAGCTTTGTTTGCCTGATGCACACCTGCGTTTTCTGAAATAGTCCTTCCAAGATATGTGACATTGGCAACATAGAATCGCACAGTATGACCTTGTATCAAAACATGATTTGCTGTCAAACACTGAGATGATTTCTGTAACAATTTCTGTTCCGTCTAAACTTGTTTTTAATTATTTTTCTGTGGTGCCTATTTGAGAAGTCGATCATTGTCATGCAAGCAGTATTATGGGAGAGTCAGAGATTTAGCAAACCCCTGATGTGTGTTCCAAATGGATATGAGATTACAGAGGTTCAAGAGCAGCCCTTTTTTGCATACATTTTGAAATGCTCCTTGAAAATTGATAATTCCAGAGCAAGCACAACTATGTGAAGATAAGAAACAAGCTTTCCCACATTATGCAAATTCCCCCCAAGTCAGAGAATGTCACTTCACTTCTGGAACAGAGAGAGTTTGCACATTTGAACTTCACAGAGTTCATCTCAGCTCTCTGTCCTTTTCTTTCCTCCTCAGTAATTATTCTTAGCTGTGGTATTGTAACTCTAAGATATGTGTGAGCAAGTGCATACATAATCAATCTTCACTTAGGGTTTCTTTGGATTTTTTTAATCTGTCTCTTCTTCCCACTAATGAGTAGGTTATGACATTTAAATGTGCTTATGTGTACAGTTCAAATCAGTCATTTTTNGAGGTTAAGGAGTCATGGGCTGCAGCAAATGAATCCTATGACTGAGACAAGCTTTTCTGAGTGCAGTTTCCATTCTGTGTCGTTCCAATTGCTGAAAAATAAACACACCTGTAAAATAAGGAAAATTTATTTTTACTGACAGTTGGACTATTTACAATTCCTGATGCATAGGTGTGGTAAAAACATAAAATGAAACTGTTTTATTTTAAAATCCAAAGAAATGAGAGCTGAAGAAAAAAATTGCAAATGCACTTCAGTAAGACATCATGCTCCATGTAGTGTACCTGAAAGCCTGATAGTCATAGAGCATCTTGCCTTCATACATCTTGGAGNAAAACATTAGATTGAACTCCAGCAAAAGTCTGCAATAGAGACATATATCCTTCAATCTTTGGTCAGATGGATTTGTTTTGATTAGTCTCCATTAAGATCTGTTGCAATGAATGTTTGTCTAGGGGTGAGGGGGAGGTTCCTCTGGAAAGTGGAAGTCAGAGGTCAGTTTTCCTGCTACATGAAAGAAATAAGTTAGAAGTAGAAAGGGTGAGACAGCTGTGGTGGTCCTGCTGTGGGTAAAGGTAATATTACTACTGAAAAGATTTTACACACCTTTTTGCTCTAGAAGGGACAGTGAGATTTTCTGGGGTACTAATGGTAGCAAGGGAAGTGTTTAGGATATAGTCTGCTCTGGCAAGTGCTAGCCTAAATCCTCTCATAAAATTGTAACTTCTGTAAAGTCAGTGGCAGCTTTCTCAGTGACTTGCAGGGAGGCAGAATTTCACACATGCTCTGAACAGCTTGGTCTTGAGATGTGAAGCAAANACTACCCAAGCCAAATAGGTATTGTCTCTCCTTGTCTGATGATCACTCCTTTTGGTGGAACTGTCTCTACAGTTGAATGGGATGGAATAGTATAAAATGGAGAAAATGGAATTACTTTGCCTTTTTTTCCTGCACTAGATAACCAGAGGAACCTGTACATTGGGAAAAAAACTGCACAATTATAAATTCTACATACTCTATTTCACTGAGCTGTTTTATTGAATATTCGTCTTCTATCAGGACAAAGTTTTGGGGAATGTGATTATAAGAATTCAAGAGGGCTGAAACAACAGTGGACTTCAAGGTTATGTCAAAGCATCTAATAATCTTCCCAGTNTTAAAAGACTGCTACTGAAAATTGAGAAAGTGAATATAAACATAGTAAATCTGAAGCATTGCCTACTTTTTTTTTATAATTTAGTAAAATGTCTAATTCAATCAAGAAAAATAGTTTAATTTTTTTTCATTCCTCANTGAGAAAAGTTACTTCTTTCAAACTTTTAACAACTAAAATTTCTCCTGTAGTTTCCCATTTAATGAACATACACTGCAGTGAAGACTTATACATAGCAATATAGAAATCCATGATAATTCCAGTTACTGAGTGAGGCAAAGTAAAGGGTATTGTTACCTTATAATTTATTTAAAACAACACTTTCTTCTGCAGGTGGCCTGTTGAACTCACATGTAATACTTCAAAGANAAAGAATTTGCAATGAGCAATCAAAAGAAATTTCCATTATTTTTAATCTTCACTCCTATTACCATTGCATTATTCTGTGAAATTGCAAGTAAAAGACATTAGCTTCTATGAAACGTCTATGAAAGTTTGGGGTTTTTTTAAATTTTAACCTTGAATGTTAGAATACAATTACAATATTTTAATGTAATAACTCAAAATGCTTCATTATGCCAATCAAGAGATTAGCTTTGTGGAAATAAAAGCTGAGATTACTTCAAATTTCAGTATCATGCCTTTGCAGGTCATTTGTCCTGTGTAATGCAAAGCTGTCTTGGAGTAATTTGGGCAGCACCTTTGGTTACAATGACCAATGNTCATCTGAAATAATAGCTCTGGTCTTTATCTGAACAGATAAAGAAAATTGTTTTCCTGATGGATGGCTGGATGTCTTTTATGTGTTATTATTTTATAAATGGCAAGAAGAAACCTCAAACCTGCTCCTGTCAATTAGAATACTTTATATGTCTCATTTTTATTTCTTTGGCAGAAAGTGTAGGTANGAATTTAAAAGAAAGCAGTGTACACATATCTTCAAAAAACATTAAAGACCTTAAAATTTCAGGTGTAGGCACAGTCTAAATAGAAGCACATAAAAACTAATCCCATGAAGTCACAGGAAAACTCAGGATCAGTCTGTTAGACTGATACTCTTCTACAGTGACAGAAGAGATGATGGATGTCTACTGAATGCAGGAAAAGGNGTAAAAATGTAGGGAAGGTAAAGACAGAGTTTGGAGTGTTTGAAGTGTTCACATGATATTGCTGTAATTTGTGGAATTGTGTTTGNACTGGATTAATAAAAGCCAATTAACTGAAAATCATTGTCTTCCCAATCATGACACTCAAGGCTGNTTACATTAAGAAAAAAATATATGTTCAAGTACTGTATCTTTCATATTCAGTGTATAAGGTTTGGTGCACTTCAGGAGGCTTAGAATAATGTTCATAAATTGCTACTAAATCACCATTGTATCATTTCCCAAAGTATATAACAAGAGAGTTTTTTCTGGACTGTAAGAATACACTATAAGTGTATAAAATATAAGTGAATACTACAGACACAAATNCCAAGCAGGTGAGAGATTTCAAATAATGCAGAAGAGCTGTTGAAATGAAACCTCAGAGACTTTTAGGATTTTCTTTTTTTAAATATGCACCACTTCCTCCTGCCTACAAAAGAAGGGAAAATTGGGAAAATCCAATTTTTAAAAGGAAAATATTTGGCCATAGTTTGTAGTTGCTCTTGTATTGATTCTAAAAGTATATGTGAGCTTGAGCATATCTAACCCAATTATACAATTTTTGAAAAGCAGAATGTGGAAAATTCTTATTTGTCAAATCCTGAAAATAAAAAGGAAAATGATAAATGACCTGCAAATTACAGAGAAGTTCAGCCACTTTTTCCATNAAGAGTGTAAACTTATTTCATTTATCCAGATGATTTAATTGCAGATTATTTTCTGAGGTGTGAAACTGTGCTGTTACTGTTTATTTTTCCACCAAAAACAACAGGGTGCCAAAAATGAACACCAAAAAAAATCTAAATAAAAGCATAGAATACCTAATAATCTATAATAAACCACATACCAATTTGAAAGGAAATGGAAAAAATAAAACACACAATTTAAATAAAGGCATACATACTCTCTATAAAACAGAAGTGAAATTTGTATATTTAAGAGCTGAGACATTTGAATAAGTAAGGATTTTTTTATCACTAGCACCCATATTATNTTATGAAAGAAACTCAGCAGCAGCTAAGAGAAATGTTAATCTGGTATTGATGGCTGCACCCGTCTAAGGTACTTTTCACACCTCAGTGATTGATTCTATGATGTTATGAATTAATCTGCAGTGTCAGTTGTCTATTCCTATTTTTCTCTGTCATGATGACATTCCTCTTAGCACAGCAACCACTTGCCTCCTGATGAATTTCTGCTCATTCTCTTTTCAACAGAGACTCAACATTTGTTCCAGAGCTAAGAAANATTTTTTGAGACTGGGTGCTCAGGATTATCAATAAAAGATAAACAGTGCATCACCCTCCCAAATACAGAATTTAGAAAGCCACATATTAGTCTGAAATCTGGTCTCTCTAATGAAAATAAAAATTAGTGATATGTTAAAAAATGATCTGCTAAAGAATCAGCTACAATATATTATAAAAATGAATGGCTGTGCAGAGGTCATACATATGTGACATGGTCCTGAGAAGTAGTTGTCCCTGTCTGGCCTCATCAGGGCTACCCCTGCCCACAGCCCAGGATCCCAGGGCACCCCCAGAGCCATCATCCATCATCCATCATCCCTGCCCCAGAGATGCTGCAGCAGGGCTGGTCTCCAGCTCCCCCTGCCCTGTCCTGTCCAGCCATGCCCCTGCTGAGCCAGGCCCACCCTTATATTCTGGTGCAGCCTCAACCTGTCCCCATCCCCAGGGACATCTTTGGGAGCTGCCCCACTGCCCCTGGCTGCCTGGCAGCTGACAGTGCAACCAGGACTGTCCCTTCTGTCAGGGTCTGCCCTGCCTGCTCCTCTACCACTCCTTATGTCTCAAAGTGCTTCCTCCAGCCCAGGGNTGACTCCTTGTCTAAACCCAGTGGGCCCACCTGCTCTTCTGAACTCATGAGCAACCTGACATAGTCACTTTAAGCTCCAACACCAAGTGCCCCTCTCACATCACATTCCCAGGTTGTTCTTCCTGCCCTTGCTCCATGTCCCCTGGTAGAGTTGTGTGACAAGCCACAGCAATTAAACCTCCCTTCTGACCCAAATCTGTGTGCCCTGTGCTCAGACTTTTGCTGGTCCAAATTTCAAATAGTGTAGGACGTAAATCTCCTCACCTCTCTAAGGCTCCCTATATATATAAAATGTACATTTATAAATGTAACACTGGTTAAATTCATAGCAGGTTGACTGGCCTCATCCATAGTATCACATTCACAAGACTCCAGATCAAGGTTGTCTAACCTATGTGCCATGTTGTTTGGAGCCTGTTAACTCCTACCCTCTGTGTCAGAGACCAGGGAGTTTGGGCAGAGTACAGAACCAGAAGCCGAAGCTGTGGGAGGGTGACTGGGAAACAATTCAATGAATCTCTTAAATCTCAAGAGAAGACTGAGAGGAGGTATCATTAAAGCACATACATATCTCAAATAATGGTGTCAAGAGCATGGTGCCACTTTCTTTTCAATAGTGCCCAGTGACAGGACAGGGACCAATGGCCATAAACTGAAACAGAAGTTCCACCTCAGCATGAGGAAGAACTTCTTTGCAGTGAAAATGGCAGAGCATAGGAAAAGGCTGTCCACAGGTTTCATGGAGTCTCCCTTTCTGCAGACATTCAAAACAAACCTGTGCAATCTGCTCTTGGCAGGAGTGTTTCACTAAGGAATCTGCAGAGGCCCTTTCAAACCCTAAAAATTCTGGATAATTCAGTGTATCCTGTGGGCACAGTCCTCAGAGCACCCAACCAGGAAACCAAGTCCAGCCTGTGGATGATGACAGGTGCCAGTCAGGAGCTTAGAAAGGGTCAGAAAACTCCAGGAAGAAATAATTTTTTTGCATGCAGTAACATCAGTTTTAGGAAAAAAAAAAAATCTTATGGCCTTTTTATACAAATTCTCATCTGACCAATATGGNTCAGTCTTTACATCACATAACATTNTGACTTAACGAAGAAAAGATTGGTATTATGGAATAACTTGTGCTAGACAGCATTTGTACAGTGAAGAGGAAATTATCCTTATCCCTTATATGCACAGAGTTTGGAGTTAAGATGTGTCAGTGGGTCAGCATTCAGTGAAAAATGGNGATTGTTCTCTCTCAAACAGCTTTCACTACAGCTAAAGGCTAGGGAGTTCAGCTTGACACTGTGAGGCCCATATTTTATTATGCTTGTCCATATTTCAAAGAAGAGCTTAGAATACATGGGTTTGTCTGGAAAAAAGAAAACTGAGACATAGAAAGGACAAAAAATATTATGAAAAACTATGGTCACGAAGAGGTGACCTTTNTCCTTCACTCAGAACAGAAAAGTAAATAATTCAACTGAGACAAAATAGTAATAGTAGTTAAGAAAAAAATTTAATCAGTCACATGATTAAAACACTAAATGAGTTTTTTAATAGTTCTGGATGCTGTAAAGGTAGCAAAGAAATATTTTAAGGAATGGATAGAAAAATACATGCAAGAAAAAAATTACTTACTTAAACTTACTTGATTCTGCTTTCATTAAGAGACAGACTAGCTGATACTTTAAGATCCCTTCCCACTCTACTTAACAACAATCCTATCACAAATGAAGGGATGTTTACAGGGTTTTTTGTTTTTGATTTTTTTTTTTTTCAGAGCATGTTCAAAAAATACACTTAGGTTTAATTTTTGATTTGCCAGTTTGGTTTTTTGGCTTGTGTTCTTTTGCTTTTGATTTTGTTGTTGTTATTTTGTTTTTAAGATGTTTTTTTCTTATTTTTCTAGCTTAGTTAAGATATTCTCTCCCCAGCCCAATATGAGAACTTTGAGTCAGTTGATGTAAGGATAATATCTTCCAACTATTTCCATAGAAATGCTTGAATAGAAATTTGAGTCATAAAATATTAAATGGGCCAGTGCATTTGGTTTCTTGGAGGAGCTGTGTGTGAGATCAGAATGTCCAAGATCTTAAGTCAGTGTTCATAGCTTTCATTGCACAGTTCGTTTTATCCCAACAAAATGCTTCNAAGTTCACATCTGCATCAATCTCCTCGTATTCCTTGAATGTTTAAGTAGAAAAATAAATGGGGAAATAAATTCTACTGAGTATAACTTAATAAAGACTCAACTAAGGNTCTACTTACATTGTTTATGCATTTTTGCATTTGAAAATGCTTGGGAACAAAATCAAAACTAGTTTTGTCATTGTGTACAGAAGCATTTTTCNTTTTTTTTTCCCACTATGTAAATAAATCAATTTTTCTCTGCATATCTCCATTCCAAGGGAAGACTGCTCACACTTTCTGTGCTGCACCATCAAACAGTGTCATATTAATCAAAAGGTGCAATTCATTGTATGCTTGGTGTTCATTCACATTGAACCCAACATTGCCATTTTAAAGCTCAAATGGGTATTTTTTACCCCTCTAAGAAAAGTCTGGAGTTACATTAGAGTGTAAATTTCCATCCAAGGTTGTAACCTTGCAAATGAGCAAATGGCAGAAATGCACATTTTCCTTAATAGAGCATAGGCTACTACCAGAGGCATTGTATCAGCTAAGAGTAGCTACAGTTTAATCCCAGCAGGCCAACTCTTCTGTTCTTGTGTTGTCTGTGTAAAGAATTATAACCTCAAGTGAAAATAAAAATTCTTGTTCCATGCAGAGGGCACCATTATAAAATTAACTTAGTAGGAAAAGATTGTGCTAAAGGTAGAATGTGAGTTTTTCCTTCCTTTTTGATTCCCAAGGAAGTATATCAAAATGTTAGAATATGATTTTGCTGAAGAAATGGTAAAACATTCTAATTTAAATGTCTATGAGACACCCACCAGTGCAATCACAGAAAATGCAATCGTAACACTGGCAAAACTTATCATTTGCTTTGAAAAACAAAATGGAACTGTTATTGCATTAAGTTTAACCTCAAATCTGTCTGTACACTAATTTGAAATCCTAAAGGATAGCATGCTGTCTGCAGAACTAAAATAAATTGGTGTATTGTAACTGGAATTTGCATTTAAAAATTGTTTGGGGTATTTTTTGGCAACACAATCAGAGCTGTTCCACTTCACTGAAATAATTCAATATGCATCCTACAATAGAAATAGCATTTCCTAATGCAAGTAACCTTCTCAATGCAAATCTACACAATCTCATAAAATATTAAATTGTATTCTTCAAAGCTGAGCAAGATAAGTGATGTTGCTCAAATGTGAGTCTTGTTCTACACCATATTTCTTTATTAATGCAACATTTTTCAACTTTCTGAATATGAAAGAATTTTCTTGCATTATATGTTTCTTGGTTTTGTTTGTTTTGGTTTTTTGTTGTTTTNTTTTTCATTTTTCTGGAGGCAGTCCACTTCATAACTTGCCTATACCTCCCAAAAAGTCCAATAATAACTATACCAAAATAAAGAGTAGTGTTAAATGTCTGAGGTTTTTTCCTGTGTTATGGTACTGTTATTGGTCCACATAAAACTGTCTGGCAGGGCAGCACTACTATCAGGCTGTTTCAAAAGTCCCTAGGATGATGTGGGAAGGAGTATGTGTATGATCAGACAGACATATTGCTGTCCATTAAAAGTTTTGAAAGGAATCACTAGAGAGCACTTAGCAGAAGCTACAAACATCCTCAGCATTGAGCACATAAGGTTATNCAAACCCTTTAATGCCATCTCCAGAGACAAGCCTGAGAAAGCTGATTGAGTTCAGAATATTTTAGCTCTTATGTTGACAAACTGATGCTACTAGAACTGTAAAAATGAAGTTTAGATGACAAAGTTGGCAACAACAACATTTTTCACAGCAAAGGAAGCATTACCTGCTTACTATAACTAAAAGAATAAGAAGAAAATGGGATATAAAGTAAATCTCAAGCTGCCAAAATTTGAAAGAGCATTCAAATCACATAGTCTGTTGATTCTAACTTGTTTTCAGCAAGAGTTTTTACATAAGTTGCACCTGATTTTCTGAGGCTTTTGTTTTGTTTGCATTAACCTTGATTGAAAACATGACAATACCAATACTGGAACAGCATACAACATAATGGAAATTGGCTTAGGATTCTGAAGAATTAGTTTTATTTTGTATTACCATAAACTCTAAGATGTCTAAGACTGTTTGCCATTTTTATTCTGCCTGAAACAAGAACTAACTGTTCTCCCAAAGAGCACCCACCAGTGACATAAAAGCAAAACATTATTTTTGGTATGGTGTTCAACTCTCTCCCCTCTATAGCTGAAATTTCAATATAATGTCAGTATCAGTTTTGGTTTTTTTAAATCATTGCTTCAATGAGCTGAAGGGAAAATTATTTAACACATATACTCAATCTTTGATACATAATGCATTTTATCATTTATNTAGTTTTTCTTGGTTAGAAAGACAATTTATTTTTCTAGTAGACCCTTTTATCATGAAAAATAAACTTAATAAATGTTTTGTAAAAGTGGAGAATTTATGTCTTTCATATTTTTTCTCTATGACTATATATCTATATATATGTGCATGATATGTGGCAGGAANTGATTCTATGACTAGGCTGTGGAGACATTTGGGAATCCAGTAACATGCAAAAGAACATCTGCCTTGATATCTGTCTTTCTGCCTTAAGGTAAAAAATTTAAAAAAATATCCATTTGTGAAGAATTTCATGAACAATTATCATGAAGTGGCAGAGAATTTCTAGTTTCTTTCCAANAGAGAAAAATTACAAATAACACCTTGTAGCTGTGTAGCTATTTATAGAAATTATATGTCAAGCACCATTATTTGAAATACATCTCTGCCATCTGCTCCAGTCCCAGAATTCAAAATGGGAAGATTCTGCANTTATGATACATGAGTCTAAGACAAAATGTGAAAATGTGTCTATAATCAAAGCATTCCTGGTCAGCCTAGTCTAAAAAAAATTATGTTCTTATTAGTCATAGCCCTTACTTTTACATCACAGATAGGAAGATTTTTNCACCTTCCAAATATCAAGAGAACTTTATTAAAATGAAAATTTAATGCAAAACTCTATTACAGAGTGGAAAAATAAATTTNAGGCAGGTTTACTGCAAGGTTCCTAAAAGAGTGTTCTTCAGTGTTATGTAGTATGAAAAATACACAGGCAGATTATTTCCTGCAGGAGGTTACCATGTAATTTGAAATATCTTTCATCAATTACATCTTATATTTTTTTAAAAATCCATTTTATGCAAGANATTTATTATCTTGAACTTGATATTCTGCCTTAGAACAAATCACTTCATACAGCTGATTATATGAGTATTCTGAACTATAGATACAATATCCACTCCTGCAATGACATCATGAGCCACAGGAAATTTTCTGCTTTCCTTGAAACTACAATGCTACATCTATGCTGAATCAGAAATTGACAGGTCTAGACCCATAAGTTCCCTCACAAAAGAGGAAAGACATCTGAAATCTACTTTAATTTTTTCTTTAAGTGCCTTATTGTTAAAATTTTAATAGGTTCATGTTCATGCCATAGACATGCTAGACTAACAGTTTCAATAAAATAGGGTCAAAAGAAGATAACTAAAACCACAAAAGAAAGGTAATCTTAAAAAGAAAATAGGGTAGGTAGATCCTTTTTAAAAGAGAAAAACCTGAGCTGAAGTTATGTATAGTGATGACTATAAGAAGAAAAATACTGCAACAAAAATAGAAATAAACTGTGAATTTACACAGATATGGTTTTAACTTCTGTTTAACCTATGATATTGGGTATTTTCATGAGACTGATGCCTTTTACTAATGTTGTAATTTCCATAGCTTTTACAGCAGAGAGGAGAGAGCAATTCAGTTGTTTAGGGTTTAGTGAGCTTTTTTAATTATTCCCATAAAGCTTTAACATAGGGAAAACTTAGCTCCACAGATTGGAGCAGAAAACTAAACATGGAATAGTTCTGACAGATAAATATACCTCTATGTGTATATGTGGTTAAAACACAAGTTCACTGTAATTCCCTAGGCATAAAGTTCAGTTTCTGAAAAATTTTTCTTCTAAGTCACTTTTCTTCTAACTCCTAAACACCACTGCACTTTCCTCATGCATCTGTATTAGTGACAGCATCAACAGGTCTTAAAATTGCACCACCCTTTTATACACAATTTCCTTATTCTTAGTGTTGAAGAGCAACTCAACATCATAAATCATACCTCAGTCTGTGTAGGAAACCTGAAAGCTGTAATTCTTNCAGTATGCCTCACAGTGTAGTGGCATGGCAGGGGTTCTTGGGAGTGGGCTGAGCCCTTTCACACAGCAATAGCTAATGAGCAGTGGCTTACTTCTCTCTGTCAAAATGAAGAAGGGTTTGTGCAAGAACAATATTTACTGGCATTATGTGCTACAGCTGCTGTGCTCCCTTCCCCCTTCTTTACCCATTGTGTGAGATCTCAGACCCCTATTTCAATGCTCCTCGCAGTGTGAAGAACTCACCTTCATTATCCCCATGAAAGGGCTCCAGCTGTGTTTTCAAAGAAAATGGCTGCAACTGCATTTCACTGGGAATTCAATCTTCCTGTGGTTTAAATATTTTAGCAGTGAGAATACCTAAGGGTTCTCTAGTTATATTTTCAGAAAAAAATAACAAAACAAACCATCAGTCTCTGATTACTGAGAAGGCAAGCCCTAAAACACTAATATAAAAATACTCAGAACTTTGAAGCTGAACACGAAAGCAACTGCCAAACTATTGACAAGGATAAGTATCAGTACAGCAGGTTTTTCCTCCCCTTGTGAGTTTTGGAATCTGCACACTAAAATACCCAGGAGGTTAATATTAAGTACTTAAATCCCTTGGTAAATCTAAAAATCATAGAACACAGCAAATCTGAGTTTGCAGCTGCACCTTATGTTGTTCTTACTGTGATCCTTCACTTGACTAGCACATTCAGTTGTGAAAGAGTCTGATGTTTTCCATATTACATTCTCTTCCTATGTAAGGATACTGCAGCAAATAAAAAAATCTCATTTGTTCATCAGCTGGGTTATTTTAGAAAGCTTTGCAGTGGTATGTAATAAACTGTGTATGAACATGGCTCCCTCTACTGACTGCCTTTAGAGACTCCAAGAATTTGTTTTACCCAGCTTATTTTATGCCTATAAGTTTATAACAAAAACTGTAATATTCACAAAACAAATCAAAATTCTGAAGTTTCTTCTATACTGAAAAACAGGGATTTTCTTTTCCTTGATTTCTTCTCTTCATATTATATGCTCTTTGGCCAAAACATTTATTCCTTTAAGTCCAAAATTCCAATTTGCTGTTAGGGCACTCCTGCCAGTTCATCAGCAGCTTTAAAGAGCCTTGAAAGGCTGTCTAACAAGTTCATATGCAGAATTATATTTGCAACATAGTGTCTGCAATCTCACTTATTAAAAAATTTTGAAACATAAAGAATTCATATGTTGAAATCTAATAGAAAAAGAGATGGATAAGGGAAATCTGTAATTAAGAGAGTTGTCCTGGAATAGGGCATTAGTTAATACAATATAACCGCTACCAAGACCAAAAAAAACCCCAAACAAAAAAAAAAACAAACACACAACCAGCCAACCAACAAATCAAAAACAATTTAAAAAGCAAAAAAAAATTAATGAAACAAATGACAACAAT
Organism: Saxicola maurus maurus; assembly: GCA_900205225.1. Taxonomy (NCBI): domain Eukaryota; kingdom Metazoa; phylum Chordata; class Aves; order Passeriformes; family Muscicapidae; genus Saxicola; species Saxicola maurus. The sequence goes on from OAMK01000002.1 coordinate 39,995,068, forward strand.
CCCAAAAAAAAACCCTAAAAAACCACACAAAATAACAAAAAAAATCAGCAAATTAGAGAGAGCATCTTTCATTTCATGCTTAAAACATCATATATACTTATGAACAACTACTTTAGAAGAGTTTTCTATCATTCAAAGATATCATACTCTAGACACACACATTCCAGTAATAATCTAGGCTTCCTTTATAGTCATTCCAGGGAAACAGTTGATGTAGCAAGAATGGGCCTCTGGGGGCATATTTCAGAAGTCTTCTTTACAGTAGGAAGAATTAACCAAGCTGGGTGATCTGTTCAAGGGTAGGAAGGCTCTACAGAGGTACATGGAAAGGCTCAATCAATGGGCCAAGGACAACTTAATGAGATTCAACAAGGCCAAGTCTTGCCCTTGGGTCACAACAACCCCTTGCAGCTCTACAGGCTGGGGACAGATAGGTTTGAGAGCTGTTCAGAAGAAAGGGACTTGGAAGTGCTGTGTGACAGCCAAATCTGAGCCAGCTGAATATGAGCCATGTGCTCAGGTAGCCAAAGAGTCCCATGGTGTCTTGGCCTGTGTCAAGAACAGTGTGGCCACTAGGACCATAGAAGTGATCTTGCATCTGTACTTGGCACTGGTGAGGCATGCCTTGAGTGCTTCAGTTGTCTTCAGTGAGAGGACTAGAAGAAATGCTTTTAAGCTGAGACAGGGGAAATTCAGATTACATACTAGAAAAAAAAAAATTGTTGTTAACATGGTCAGACATTTGAATAGGCTGCCCATGGAGGTGACATGGTTTAGTAGTTTAAGTGTTAACGTGGTAGTGCTGGGTTGATGGTTGGACTTGGTGATCTTAAAGGTCTCTTCCAACCTTGGTGGATTGATGGTTCTTTAATTTCTCAATTTTCCTGAAAGTTAAAAATCTTTCCAAAGTCTTTGATGTAGATGTAGTAACTCAGCGATTTCTCAATCTAAATTGCAAAGCAAAGCTACATTGTGTCCTCAGGTAGAATAGAGAATTTGCAGTGGCCACTGTATTCAACAGTATTACTTATATACTGTTCATTATATTTTGCTCTTTTATTCTTCAATGACTCTACTGCCATTACATTGTTTTTAGTGTGTCTGTTACCATAGAGATACACAACGTGTTCCTAGCTGTCTCTTTTCCTATCAGTTAAGCCTTGGTTAGTAATATAGATATTGGAAAACTCTCTGCTTAAAATGCTTCTAAATTTTCTCTGCATTACATGAAAGCCTTGGTTCAGGTGATAGCTTAGGATTACCGATCTTTGACTTTCCCATTCCTTGGGTAATTTATCTGAGTTTTTGCTAGGCAATTGTGTTACTTGAAACACTAGTCTGTAATACCAACAATGCTGTTAAGCCCTCCTTGTGGTGGTGTCACTTTCAGTCGTTCTTTATGCCTGCACTGCTTGTGAAAAGAGAANTTTTAATACCCATCAGATTCTTCTGCATCCATGACAGATACAGAGTGTGGAAAAGACAAGAGCATGTAGTGATTGGACATGAGGAATNGGTTTAAACTAGAAGAGAGCAGATTTAGATTAGNTATTGGGAAGGAATTCTTCATTGTGAGGACAGTAAGGTGGTGGAAGAGCTTGCTCAGAAAAGTTACTTATGTCCCATCCTTGGAAATGTTTCAGACAAGGTTGGATAGAACTCTGTGCAACATGATCCAGTGAAAGGTGGCCCTGCCTACAGGAGGGGATTTGGAAGTAAATGATCATTAAGGTCCCTTCCAACCCAAATCATTCTATGATTATATTCTAAAATGCAGGAAAACTCAAGTGGAGTAGTGTTAGTACATAGGGGTCAAAAATGGGTCAAAATTAAAAAAAAATCCAAGGCTATATATTCTCATGAAGGCTCTATACTTATTTATAATTATTTCATAAAGATGCAGTTTAAAAAGAGATCTTCTGCAAGTTNAAGTTCAAAAGGACCTAGTTAAGTTTAGACTAATAGAGAACACATTTTAGAAGTAAAATAACCTGCATTGAGGATAAGAAATGTCTAGAAGAAAAATCTCTAATATACATGATTTTTAAAATAAAAATTTACAAGATAATAAAAATTACAAACTTATTAATCTGCTCTGTATTCTTTCATTATCCTCAAACTCTATTTCATTAAGTATAACATGCATACTTTTTGTGACATAAAATACAGGCATTTTATAGATTCAGGGATTATCAATAACTATTTAGACTAATTCAGAATTAATAACTTGGACTATAGGACAGAAAGTAGTCCTACATATCTGAGATTCATAAATGAATCCAAGAAAAATAAAAAATGCAATATGAACTCAGTCAACAACAGATATAAAATAATATTTTTTTCTTAGTAAAACTGTTGCTTTCAACAAACTAAAATATTCTTGCAAATGGTGAAAGCTTTGGTCTGAAAAAGGTGTTAGTATCTGAAATTGTATGACATATGCAGAGGAGGCATAGCATTTCATTTGGCAAGCTGGATCTAGATCTTTAGCAGATGTTAGTAAATTCTTCTCTACTTTTAATCTTAGAAAAAAGGAGGAAAAGTTAAATTTAATCCCATTACTGAAATTGTAACTATACATGCACCCTTATGCAAAATAGCATAAATGNAGATATCCTGATTAGAGGCAACAGAAAAAAATAGAGGAACATATTTAGCAATGAGAAAACTTGGAGAATNAGTTGATAAAAATATAATTATAAAAACAATATTTAAATTATCAATGTAAATAAACTTAGTCTCAGGAATGGTATTGAACTAAGATTACTTGCTTCTTGTCATGTGGTGAAGAACACACTAAAACACCAACTATATTCAAGAATAGAATAGCATATAAGGACACTTATGCTACTCTTCAATTATGTTTCAAAGAAAGTGATCATTTTTGCAGAGCTAAATTAGGTAACTGCATAACTGAAAATGAAAATAATTTCATTCTGGTAATATGTTAAAAAGGAGTGATGGAGAAGAGATTTTCATAGGGGTTCTTTAAATGGATGAAAGAGTCAAAATGCAGAAATAATGTAACACTCATTTTAAAATGACACCAAACCCATTTACTTGGCACATTTTCACAAGGTAAATTTTAACTTAGGCATCTGATCTGGAGCTAAATGTGATCATTGATAAAATCCAAAGGTTTATTTCAAAACCTCATTTTACCCTGTGCCCACATAAATTCATGGAACTAACTCTTTTGAACTAGGTCTAAAATAGCTTTCACAATGCTTTGTAGGTGATGGCTAAAGATGCAGATTCTGCTTCAGGGATAAGAAATAAGGGTCTAAATATATTTAATATATCTCATTTTAAAGATGTACATTTGGGCTGCTCCTTTAAGGTTTCCTTTGCGGTAATTGTAATACTAATAATACTTCAGAAATTNCATATTTTGGATGCCTTTTTTGATCCATGGACAAAGGGTGACTTACATGATTACTTAAGATGATATCTGCATTATAAGATGACCTGAAAGATGTAAGGATACTGTTTAAAAACTAATGGGTTTGATGCTTGTAATGAGAAAATATGTACCAATGTGAAGACACCCTCTTTCGTTCCACACAAAGGTAAATTGNAAATGTTCTTAATTTCAAAATATTTAGATGAAAGTTCAGTATAAAGACTCATTGACAGAAAGCCACATTACAATTTCCAGTGGTGATTTTTCATGCCATGTGTACTACACTTTAAAAAGTGGAAAAACAGAAATAATTTCTCAGTAGTTCAGAAGTTAACATTGTCCNGGTTTACATTCAACATTACAAAGATGAGTAGACCTAGGATATTTGTATTTATCTTGTCACTAAGTCAGAATAATATTTCATCAGATCCTTATCCAGCAGTCTTTTCTGTATCTCTGCATTGTCCTACAAAACTCATTTAAAAAAAAAGAAGGGAAAAAAAGAGTCACCTTGCTTCATGAAGTGTCATCTCTGATGCTATCAGTCACTGTATTGTGCTAAGCAAGATGATTTTATGAGCTGGAGAAAACCCATGGNTCATAAACTCAGCAGAGGTGAGTGAGTTATGAGAGTCGTTCAAATGTGCTAATGAAATTCCTAAAACATCAGTATGGTACATTAGTCTTCCTAACATTTAGCTTTATTAAGCACACAGATCAATGGGAAGCTGTCTTGTATGCCAATTGTTTAGCTTCTTTAAAATCCATAAATTCTTAAACTCCTTTTCTGCCCATAGCAGAGGAGAAACTTCGGTGGTNGAATTTCAAACTGTGGATAAATCTAAGGATTTTGTAGGTGTACACGGGAGCTAAACCAAATTTGTCAATTCTAAGTTGTCATTGTGAACACATTTGTTCATTAATAGCTACCCTAACATTATCCCCATATAATGTTTATCTACTGCTCTTGGCTTCCATTAAATTTGCAAGTGCTCATGTGTTCCAGAATCAGTTTTGGAACTGCCTACACACATTTCTCATTTTTACCCTTGTGAAAGTGGAATATGATGTCATGACANATATTGCCAAGGTACTGACACTTTCGCAATAAAAAAGTAACAAAAAGTTTTCAGACATAGAANTATGACTTTCTGAGAGAGATTTGAAATGAATCTTCAGAAAAAAAANCTAAAGAAATTCTAAATAAATTAAATTCTAAATAAAATAAACTGCATTTCTATTCTGAAAGTATCAAATTTTAAACATGAATAATCTTTGTCATAGAAATATGTTTATGTGAAATGCTTATTGATTGCATCAATAAAGAGAGATTTGGAAGTTGTATAATGCTTTGCATCTGAATGTGAAGAAATTGGTTGAAAAAAGCAACTAAGGTCACTTTGTCCATNAGGGAACAAATTAGTTACTCAATAATGAAGAAAATGCTCACTCAGCATACTAGCTGTAAACAATANACCATGCTATTCTGCATTTTGCAACACAAAATACACGTCTCAGTTTTATTCTTACGTGCCTTCCTTTTATTCCTTGTTCTATTTTTTTAATNATTTATTCTGAGTAAAAAACCTAGCAACAGCAGCAACAAGAACAACCCATAGAGGAGAGAAAACCGCTGTTTCCTTAGATATTTATGAAGAGCATGTAACAATTCTCCATTTCAGATGCCTGCATCCNCTAATTTAAATTTGATTTAGGTGTTCTTAAATGAAGAATATTAGAAAGTTTAGTAAAATTCTGGAATTACANAAGATCAGTAGATTAAAAAATTACCAAGTGACAAACCTGAACAGTTGCTTTTATTTTTTTTTTTGTTTTGTTTTATTTTGTTTTGTTTTTTTAATAGTTCAGAAATAACCAACTTTGGATATTATAAAAATTGAAAGAGTCAACCAAATCTAACAATGGATACAACAAAGATTTATGAATCACAAATGGTGCTAATTATAGTAATAATAAATAATAGATGTAATCAGAAGAGTCTGAAAAATTAGTCTGGATCATTTGACAATTTCAAAGTAAAGGATCATACTCCAATGAAAGNGCTGAAATTCAAAGAAATATATTCAATAGGAATAAAAAGACAAAATTGGAAAGCAATGATTCTGGAAAAGATATAAAGATTATTGCAATTTTCTGGGAGTACCAATTGCACTGTTGGTGGAAAAGAATACTGAAAGACATAAAAAGGAGGATCACAAGAGTAAAAGGGGTGATATTATCTCTGCTCTGCTCAGTGAGACCAATATACAAAGTTAGCGTNCATATTTCTAAAAGATGTAAAATTGCAAAAGGTACAGAGAAGAGACATTTCCAAGAGCTGTAAAGAATGGCTCATGGTGGAAGATTTAGAGCACAGTCTGTTTGGTTGATCAAAAAGATTAAGTGNTTTGATTGCACTCATAAGTACTTCTATGGGGGCAAAGTGCCCATTGCTAACGGGCTTCATTCTGGCAGAAAAAGGGCTATCAAGGACCCATGCCTGGAAGCTGAAGCCAGATAAATTCCAATTAGAATTTAGGCACATCTTTTAACTGCAAGGGCAATTAATCACTGAAACAAGGTACTGAGGGATGAAGTAGATTTCTCTGTCTGTGGAAACCTTTAAATAAAGAATGGTTGCCTTTCTAGGAGATGTACTTCAGCCAAACACAAGTTATTGTCTACTCAAATAAAAGTTATTGAGCTCAGAAGAGCTCAATAAAACCGGGTAAAGTTTAGAGTATTTTAATTGAAAAGAGCTAAGATTGATGATTTAATGGTGCAGTTTGACCTTACTCTGGAAGATTTTGTGGTGGATATCCTTAGTCATTTCTGTACCTCTCACAATATGTTTACATACAAGAATCTTTGGCCAGAAAACTCAATCAACCATGTAAAAACCCATATTTGTTCTTCTTTTACATTTGCAGAACAGGTATAGTGTTTACNAATACAGAACTTTGTTGGTTTTATTGAAGTGAATAAAAAGTAATAATGATAATATTTTGCAATCGTTTCCAAATATATATGCATTTCTAATGTACAAATAGCCTAAATCAATATTAATTTTAGCAGATCCACATACAGTTAAAGTATTGAAAAAATAAAATAGAAGACTGTAGAGCTCAAAGCATCATGGGTATGCACAGGATTAACTTTACCAAAAATGAAAAACACACGTTTGAAGTCAAATACTGAAGTCAATGGAACCCATCACAGTTAAGTATGTGTATAAATCTTTGAAGAATCAGTGTTTCAGTTTTATCCCTGTAATGATTCAACAAAATTTTGAATACATGAGGGAAATAGACATGCATAATAAAATACTGTAATGTTTAAACTACCACTAACAAATAAGAGATATCTTTAATGGCACGCAGGTTAAGTAGAATATAGGTTTGGGCATCAGGCAGCTGGGGTTTCTGGTGAGTTTTGGGGGAGACTTGGGAAGCTGAACAAGGACAATCAGGGCTGGTGGTGCCTGCAGATTCCAAATACTCAGCAATCCCCTCAACTCAACATCCCCCCTGGCCCCTGAAAACAGGGTACAAAAACTGTGAGCCATCCATCTCCAAGTCCTTTGCTACTGGGTGTCCTGCCTCACCGAGAAACAGGTTAAGGGTTTTCTTGAACCTTTGTTTCTTTGGCAAAGTACTTAGAGAAACCCTGGGCTTTGCTTTATCTTTCTCCTTGTTAACTTCATCTGCATCTGAGCTTTGGCTTTCCTAACTTCACACTGCACACTTGGGCAGTGTCCTTTTATTTCTACCATCCCTTCTTCCACCTTTTTTATGTTTCACTTGTGCATTTGAGCTCAGTCAGGCAAACACTGTCTGGATTGTGCAGGCTTTCTGCCACATTTGCCTGAACTTCTGCAAGGAACAGGTTTCTTTTGCACTCTGAGAATCTTGTTTCCTCAAGATCAATTATCTGTCCTGGGCTCCTTTGCTCCTCAGAGCAATTTCCCATGGAATCTTTCCAAGCAGACCCCTTGACAAGCCAAAATCTGCTCTCTTGAAGAATGTCTCTCTAATTCTGCTACCTTTCTACTCCCTCCCTTCAGGGTACAACCTCTCCAATTTGCCAGCAGTTACAGCAGCCAAGTCTGCCATTAACCTTCACAACTCTGGCCNGCTTCAGGATTAGTAAATCTAGTGGCACACATCATCCTATAGATTTGTTGAGTGTGTAAGTCAATAAATTGTCTTTTACATTCTCCAGGAATCACCTGGGTTGCCTGTTTTCAGACACATTGCCTNTGCAGGATGTGCTGAAGTGGTTATTTTTCCCCATGAATACAAATGCCTGCAGGTGTGAGATTTCCTTTGCTGTTTATACAAGGCTTTCTAAATAGACACTATCCCACTGTTAAATATGAAATCTGGAAATTTATTTCTGCAACAAAATCCACAATTAAATGTTTGCTAAATACTAGCTTTTCCTAGAGATAGTATGTCAGACCAAATGATGAAGGTTGCTAAAAATTGTAGACTAATGAGATGATATAGGCATTAGAGAATTAGTTTTTAAAATTTTGATAAAGCTAATTGAAAAATTTTATTTATCTAAAATAATTGGAATTTTTTGTTCTAAGTGCAAATGAAAACACACACAGTTAAAAAAAAATTAAAAAAAATTCTTTAAAGAAATACAAATTAGGAAGATAATACCAAGAGAAAAATAATGAGGAGCTGTGTGAAGACCTGCCATAACATGGCACTATATTCTACACTCCTACCTTAATATATATATTTCTCTCTATATATAAATATATAAAAAGAGAGAGAGAGAGAGAAGTAAACAAACAGTAAGGTCCTTAACATACACCATCCAACAATAAAAAAATCTGTGAAACAACATTACTTATTTCTGTGTTCTTAAAATTATGACTCAGACTCCTATTTGAATATCATACAGAGATGACAGTGTTTGCAACAATTATGTCATTTATTTTCCTTTGTTCTGGACTTGCTTTGTGATATCAATTCATTTTATTAATTGACTTACCTAATATTTATGGTAATGTGAGAGCTAAATTTAGAAAACAAATGGGATTTCTTTCATATATAAGGGCCAATATTGTGCTATAAATACATGGAAACTATAAATATTGTGATTCACATGACAGGAATTATCTTCTCAGCCCTATACAAAGGTAAAAAGGAAGACAGAGGCAACATGACAGGCAAAATTGCCCTTGATGGGGAGGAAAAAAATAAAGATAACATCCTCCTTCACAATAGTCTCAGGCTGGTTTAAAGATATAGACCTTATCCTGTATCCTTCAAGAGTCCTTTGGTAGATGTCACTGAAGTGGTTTCAGAAATAAAATACATCATATATCAGCAAAGAAATATGTCAAAATTATTTTATATTTAAATTGTTGTAAGACATTTCTAAAAACACAAGTATGACCACAAAGTACAGCAACTGCATTCTTATTTATTAAATATATTTTTAGATACTGAAAAATGCATAGTAAACCAGTCCATCCAGCTAGTAATTTAAATACATAAACACTTAATACACATCAATAACACTCTAAGTAAAAATATAACTTGAATACTGAACACAAATAAAATTCTTTCCATTAGAAAAGTATCCCAAATAGCTAATCTGCCTAAACAGATGTTTTGTTGAAACATCTTTCTCAAAATATCTTTTCAAAACTGATAAGACTATTTTGAATAATGCATTCCACCTCTAGTTCTGAAAGGAAATTTACATTATAAGACAGATATATTGTCAGTCCTCACATCCAGTTAGAAACCACTCTTACACTCGTTTTGCAGAAAATTAATTGCTTATGTCACAAAAGATGATATNCATGCATGTGCAAACACACAGACAAAGGTCTTTTCTCAGATGGAATGTATCTATTTTTAATATCACAAAACACTATTCATATCTTTATTTCTAAATTAATTCTGCACATAATGCTTAATATTAGGATGAATTGGGTTCATTTTGTTCAACAACCTCTTGCAGAGTAAATAATGACAGTTGTGCTGATGTTGAAAAATGTTTCCAAAGCTAATAATAAGTTCAGTTGAATATTGGCAATATTAGAGGCAAAATGTTCAAACACAAAAATAACTAAATTAAAAAAAAAAACTGTGGAGAGTGGATGAAAAGGGGTTTTGCACCAGTTGTACCAGGTAATTAGGGTTAATATCACTTCACCATTATGGAGTTTTAAGGATAATACATTATCTCTGTACCAACTTTTTAAAGTGTGTCAGAGAAAACTGTTACTGCAGCTTTTAGAAGAAGGCANGTAAAGAACATAAGAATTGAATGAAATGTATTCAAGATTATAGATATTATGTGCCTATATCTCAATTATGACTATTGTTGCTGGTTTTACTAACACATGAATGATTAACTGGTTGATTCTTACACTTTCCTACTTAACTCAGAAGGTAAGTATGTGACACTACGGTACTACTTGAAACACTGAAAACTCAAAATAAAATCTTTTATAGAAATTTAAAAAAATNCTCTTTTGATTTTTAATAGGTAGAAGTGTTTTATTGTATCTTATTGGAACTGTGCAATTTCTGAACCAAATTTTCAAAACCTTCTCATTCAAATATTTTCTATTGTTATTTTTCCTCCCAATCTTTAGAGCACAGTTATTTCTGTCCTTAGCAGAGCTAAGTGAGTACTTTTTCCTGCATAATTAACTTTAGGACAATATAGGTTACTGACAATGAAATCTCTTTGCCAATGTTAGTCATTAAATCCCTAGAGATATTTCTAAAATATAGCAGATCAAAAGATGGTAGATTAGCTGTGAATTCTTAAGAACAGCAATCTCAAATATATTTGTAATGGATTATATGTTTGCCCATATGCACTGAACATTAGCTATTAATTCTTGATTAAATTTTTCAGTTTTACAGTAATACTATTCAGAGAAAACTGAGAGAAAAAAATTGTATTTCTGAAGCAATGAAGCTCTTAGCCTGTGTAGCACCATGACTGAAATAAAGTACAAAGTAGCTGCTAATTGCTGACTCTTCACAATTACTCTCAGAGATATTAGTTCCAAATTATTAAAGAAAATCTGAGAAATACTCATATATGTATTGCAGGAGCTGTCTGGGACATCTGGTCGTAGAAAGTTCAGTTCTTCCAAAAGTGACTGAAAAACAATAAACTTTTAATATGTAAAGTTGATTTAAAACAAACTAGACCAAAACAAACCAACCAAACAGAAACAATAAAGGGAATGTCCATGGTCACTGAAATGTTTGCTGTTTTCATATGTGAAAGATTGGTTGTAAAGCTGTGGCCAGATAATGAAAAAGTATTTATGTCTAGGTTCAGAATGAAACTTATATAGCTTGTATTTAAGTATTTGAAAATTTATGGTTCAAAAAACTGTGAGTCATAGTAAAGGCATAATCCATTTAATAATTCAATGATAAAAAATATTTGCTAAAATAAATACTTTATATAGTATCAAAATTAAATATTTGGGGTATCAAAATGAATTAAACCCAAAACTTAATTTAATATTTCCATTAAATTTTCATTAAAACAACATGCATATTCAATATGTGCAACTTGCTGTAAGTTGTCCTCTTACAAAGCAGAACAGAAAAGACTTCCAAACAGTTTTATATTCAGTGTTTGCCCAATGAAGCTTATACTACTTTAGAGAGTCTGAAATGTGTTTGGCAGTTGATAAACAAATACAGACAATATTTCTTCATTTTGTCTAACTGATGATTAACTGAAATTATTCATTTTGACATGCTTTAGGTTCATAAAAATTTTAAGTGACAAATGTTGCCTCNTTATTTAAGCATGCCTGCAAAAGTGGTACTTGAATAACTATTTTTTAATGCAATGTTACACAATTTATTACAATAACTTTTGCAGTTGTTGATAATTTTCTGTGAAGGATTAGGTCATGTAATTGGGTTATGCTGCCACGANGCCTCTTAACTCCTTCAGCTGCAGAAGGAAGCAAGGGCAACAAAGGTCAACGAGGCCAAATTTTCTGGCTGCCCTGGAATCCAATTTCATGCCTAGATTGTAGACAGCACAGCAGGATTGCNGAAGGGTAGCCTTTCTGTAGCCCAGGAAATATGATGTTTTGTCATTCCTTGTAAAGAGCCTCAGGCTTTGAATTGACCTGGCAGCGCCGTCTCTCAGGACTCGCTCGCGCTTGCCTCGTCCTGAGCTGATGCCCTGCTTTCCCTGTGATGGTAATTGTCTCACAATCTGGTAACTACTGCTGAAATCTGCTTCAAATTATANAGCAGCAGCAAACAGCCATTCTGTGTGAGGGGAATTGCTGGTGACACCAGCATTAAATGTGATGGTGTGCAGTGTGCATTTAGGGTGACATCGGAAGCTCCAGTTTATGAAAACAGAACACAGTGGTCAAAAGCTGATTGATGCAGGAGTACACCTGTGTACTAAAACTAACTTCAGAGAAAAAGTAGAGAACAGAAAAATTGAAGCCCAAGGCAGAAGATCTCCCCACCATTAACAATAAATGTCTTTTGGCAAAAAGCTCAGGACACTGATGGGTTGTTGTAGCCCCCCACTTCCTACTAAGGAAACCGATGATCTTGGCTTTAGTACTTAGCAAGGCAGAAGGGAAACATAACAGCAGAAGACAGGAATTCATAATAGGAAGCTAATATTTAGTAAGTGTTTGTATTGAGTAGGTGTTTTCTCTCTTCATTTTAGCTTTTATTAAGTTAGCTTTGCAGATATTGAAATTTTAACCGTAGCTATTTCTTGCACTATTTTTAGAGTTCTAAAACATTTCCAGGACATAAATTCTTAACCCCATACATAGCATATGTGACCTTTTATCCTGAAAAAGGCTATCATGACTGTTTCTCATCTCTGGTCCATGAAAGTGTTTTGGATGTCTTCTTCCTAGGACTGTGGAGATTCTCACAGNTCCCAGACATCAATTTTTGTATACTGCTGAAGCTTGGTAATCTTGTTGACTTATATTGTTATGCAACTTCTGAACTTAAAAAAACTGTACAAATCAGGCAGTATCCAAGTAGGCATAAGAAATTTATTACTAGTTTGTGTAGAAGACAGCTTCAATTCAGTAAAAACCCTTCATTTACAAATTAAGGGGAGCCCAAATTAAAAGCTAATTAAAGATTTTTAGTTGAGGGATTCAATAATTGTTTTCTTTTTTTTTTTTTTTTCTAGAAAATGTACTCTGTTGATAACTAAGATACACTTCTCCATAAAACTGGTTTAACAAAGCATATCTTGCTTTTTATCTGGCATGGGTACAGTACAGTAGTGGCCCTTTCTAGAGAGAAGGGAAGAGATTANCATGTCCTTCTCTACTGACTGACTAAAAAAAGAAACAAATCTTAAAATTAATATNTCAGAGGGAGATAATTTCTACTTGGTCAAGCTCTTAACTGCTGCAAACTGAGGTAGTTTTAGAATCAATGAGCTATACCATCAGTCTCTAATCTGTATCACAGGTAATTTTGTAAATCTATATATGTGTAAAAAACAGAAAATATTAAAACTATGTTTACAGAGTTATTTGGTCTAAACATAAGTTAAGATAGTCCAATTTATCAAACATTATTAATAACTCCTTTCTATAAATGTGTAAACCAAAAATAAATTTTAATAAAGCTTCTATTTATTTAGCATTTTCCAAATAAATGCTCTAAATGTTGCTTGTTTTAGTTATTATGTCATTACATTTAAATAAGAAGAAATTAATTTCCATAGTCTCAGTAATTTTAGTTCTGTATTTTTAAGAGTAATAGTAGCTTTCCTATACTGTCAAGTAATGCACTGGTTTGTTTGCCATAAAAGTGCTTATCCTTACTGGGTACATGTAGTAAGGCAGCTCCTCTGCTCCTAAATTCTCTTCCCATTGTTCTGTGGATTTGATATTGTTCCAGTCTTCCCCTGGTAAAAGTAAATTTATTCATTCAAAGAATAATAAAACTTCAATATAAATAACTCCTAGTCCCAGCTAACTTCAACACCCAAAATGATGCAAAGATGATAGCANATGAAAACCCTTCCCTAGTTATGCTAAAATCTTCGATTCAACTGTTGTAATCTTTCAATTCTTTAAGTCTTCATACTGTCAGGATAGAGAGAGACTTNACATTTTTGCATAAATGCAACACAAAAATCTGTGTGCAGTAACTAGCCNACAGAATTGAGTTGGTATTCATCTCATCTGACTTGAGCTAATTAAAAGTTCTATGCATCATCTAAATTATTTTAATGTCCCGTATAAATTAAAGAGAATTAATAATATTCCAAAGGTTACTTACTGTACATAAGCCATCTGAGGAAACTGTGGGGGTGACTGCTCCTTTTTACTGTCCCTAGAGGTAANGCAAGCACAGAATTTTTGGCTTTTTGATTAATAGGACTAGATGAGATACCTTTTATTTTAACACACACTATAGTGAGATCTGGACATACTGTGGCTGAGTAAAAAAAACATTCCTCTCAAGAAGTGCAATTTTCTCCAAGGCAAAATAAAACAAAGATCACCCACAATNTCTTCCATTAGATGGAGGTAAAACTTGTGTCTGAGGAGATGCTGCAGTGACCCTCACTGGAAGATTATTGTACATCAAAGGGTTCATGACCCACATAACCCTTTGTGAACCCTTTGATGTACAGGGTGCTGTCCTTTGCTGTGCTGAGCTGGAGGTACAGCCTGGCCTCCAGGACCTTGTGGTGCTGAACAAATCTCTTGTCTCCAGAATAAAACTGGCCAGTAGCAGAGGCACTGCAGGCAGCANAATTATGTTACCTCTGTGGCATTGCCTTTACCTAGTAGTGCAGCAAGAAGTTCTCATGAATATCATGTTTGATAGTAGAAATGATGAATTTTCTTGGAAGAAAATTCTGTGGCAGCTTGAAGAACCAAAAGGAAGTAACCCTTTCCACAAATGGGGTCTTCATGGTGTGCTGCCTGAGGATTGGAGATGTTCAATGATGCATCTCAAGGTTCTCACCTCTGAAAGAGGTGACTGTCTATTATTCTCTCTTCCTTTATAATGCAAGCTCCAATAAATACAATTTGAAGTGAAACTTTACAAAGTCTGTCTTTCTTTTTTTATCATAAAGCCTCAGCACATCCCAGTGTAAAATAGATGATCAAAATTTTATTGTATAAACACAGAGAAAAAAANCACATTGTCTAAAAATTTAGAAGTGTGCAAGAAAGTATTCAAGACATTTTCATTTCCCAGAAAGTTCTTGTAATATATATTACCATTGCATTGTCTGCATATTTTTCAAGTCNTGTATTATGCAATAAAAAAATAACAAATGGTTTTTGGTTCTGTGTAAGAAAGAAAAATAGATCTGCAGATTAATATTTTCAATATATACAGTTTTCTATCTGTGTAAAAAGGTTATCTTTATGAAAGGATGCCAAAATAGCGTTCTTCATATTTGCTGAGGTTTCTGGCAGCTTTTTAACTCCCTGCAGAGGCTCTTACCATCATCATCTGCACAAAAAGAATTACCCTTCTGGATAAAAATAAAAAGATCTGTTGACTCAAGGAGCAATGCTGACTTCTCTGATTACCCCTTGAGAGACTCAGGTTGCTATTTTAAGTAGTGTTTGATCTGTTAATTGAACATAGAGCATTATATTTTATGTATTTGCAATACCATGCACTGCTGAGAAGTGCATTGCAAGGGTTTTCAAAGACCTGATGACTTCATTCCCAAATGCAGCCAGTGGGTTTTATTCATGCTGCAGGAAAAAAATACACATGCAACCAAATGAGCATACATACAACCAAAACAAGGTCATTTGCCTCTCAAACCTTCTCAGTGAACTGTTGAGAGTGGAGGATAAACATGAGAGTCCTCTGGGAGAAAATAACATTTTCTGGTGTAAATACCTGGCCTGTTCTGTGTTTCAGCTATGGCCCTTTTTAGAGCAAAAGAGTAAAGAAAATTGTAGGAGGTAGAGTAATAAGTGAAATGAAGTATAAAATTGCTCAGTATGTTGGCTATAAAGGCTTTAATGCTAATCCTATTATTTCTCTGCTCCAGTTGTTAAAAATTTGAGATTTATTTAGCTCATTATCTGAGTTTAGAGTCGCTTTCGCTAAATTTGAAGACATTAGAGTTTTACTAGCACAAATACAGAATTTTCTTAGGGCTTTCTGTCTATTCAATGGGAAGATAATTTCAGTTGATAATTAGATAATCTCTGTTGAATTTTAAATCTTAATTGCTGAACCATTCTTGTTTTAGCCTGTTTTATAAGTAGATATTTACTGACCATTTTCCTCTTTATTTTCAGGAGATGCTGTGACTATTCTAGAGAGAAGTAAAATATAAATTAATTTAAGCCATGTCTTCTTTAACTGAACAACATTATCAACCTTCTGTGAAAGTACAATTTTTAGCATCAGATTTAGAATGAAACAGGAGCTGATAAAAGAGTAGGTATAGTTGCCATCTCTAAAAGTTTTACCCAAGGGCATAAGGGTTTTCATGGTTCCAAATTGGCNGGATTAATGCATAGACTGAAGGAGAGTCCTTGGCAAATGGATAAACCATTAGATACTTGCTGAGACCACATGGCAGAGATCTCTGATAAGAATAGTAACAAGCTAAAGAGAGCACAGACAGTCTCACTTCATTGAAATAGTGGTAATTAAAAAAAAAAAAGAAAACTACTGAAGCCAAGCCAGAGTGCTCATCTTCAATACAACTCAGCTCTTGCCACCTGTAAACAACAGATATTTGAGACTCTTGTTACAGCATGCTTGAATATATGGCTACAGTAAAAAACTCACTCTGACTTATTATAGATGAATTAAACCTGTCTCCTTAGAGCTGCAATCATAGGGTGAAATATGACCTGTCAAAAGCTAAAATTAAACCAAAATTTTACTGTGTAATTGCATTAAAAATGTTAAATTGCTCAATTGTAATTATAGTACTAAATTGACAATGTAAATTAAACTTTTTAATGGCTAAATTCCTCTAGATGATGATGATTTTTTCATTACTACTACTATTATTTATTATATTTGCTATTCTTTTTATTTATGTTTATGCTTCCCACTCACATTCAGTTTTTCTAAAGAGAAAGAAATGTCATAGCTTTTTTTCAACCCCTCCATAACATATTGAGNTTAAGACCTTTCAGAATTTGCGAGGCTGTAGAGGAAGATTCACCTCAAACACAGGTTCTTGCCAAAATTTACATGCATACCATTATATATGATTGAGCTATATTGTTATACAAANGTGCACAGAAAAAAAGCACACTAGAGATCACTTTGATTATCACACACTATCATATTTTAGTTTGAAATTATGTAGTAGAGCTTCTTGTAATGTATATTTATCAAAATTATTTAAAGAAGATGCTGACTTAAAACAATGAAGTAAACAAATTTACTTTGAGAAGCTAGTTAGACTTTTTTTTTCTAGTACAAATTTTGAGGACTTGATAACAACCAGAAAAGAAGCAGCATATTATTTTCTTATTGTTATTACCTCTAAATTAGTTAAATTGCTGCTGAATAGAGTGAAACATATGAGCTCTGAAACAGAATGTTTTGAAGTAGACTTTTATGCAGTGTTGAAACTAGAACACTAAATTTAATAAGGCAACTGTTTCTATCCATAAACTTTATGTGAAGTTTTGTTATTTTGTTTATTTGCTGCTGATAAAAACAACTCTTGAATAATTTTCTTCAGGACAATTACTCACATTTTGGGGGAATGGGTGGACAGAGAGGCAGAGAGACTGAGAGAAAAAGAGATGAGGAGAGGGAGATGCAGATTTCTTTCAGTTAATATTTATACTTTCTGATTTATNATTTAGAAATGATGAGGTGGGTTGACCCTGGCTACCAATTAAGTGCCCACCAGCTGCTCAGTTAGCCACATTCCTCTCAAGAGGATGCTGGACAGAATAGGAACAAAGAAAGCAAGAAAACTCTTATGTCAAGATAAATTCAGTTTAATAAATGAAGGGAAAGGGAAAAAAAAAACAAATAAACAAACAAAAAAACACAAACAGGTAAAACAAAACCAGTATGTCAGCACCTTATATGAGTAGAGTATTGCTAGGCCAGTCTCAGAGAAAAACCTGACTGGGAAATGCTCCTGGCCAGCCCCTCCACATTTCTATTGCTGAGCATGACACCAGCATAGAACATCCCTTTTCTCAGCTAGGTCAGCTCTTTTGGCTGAGTTCCTTCCCAGCAACTTGCCCATTCCTGGCCTCCTCACAAATCTCAACCACAGACTCATATGGTTGCTTATGAATAAAATTTATTGTATCAAAGCAAGACCCACTACAAAGGCTCATGTTGAATAATGCAATGGTAGCAGCTTGAAATCACATAAAAGTGAAATAAAATGGAGGAATACTGGTGAGATTGGCTGATAACAGGCAGCTAATGGAAGGTGTGTTACAGAAATCTATAAAAAGTGAGGTAAAATATTTATTCAGAACATGGGAAATATAGCAATGACTATTGGTCTCATCAAAGCACAGAAGGAAAAACAGAAAANCAAATAGCAATAGTGCTTAGTTTGTGTGTTCAAGAAGCAAGTGCTGTTGTTGATTTTCTGCATAGTTTGGTTTAGACAGGACCAGATGAGAATTTTTTACTTAATTGCATTTTTCAAGCCATCTGTTTGCTTTCTTAAATAAATATGTATCTAGATATCACAAGGACTGTTGACAAAACTACTTTTAGAAGGACCTTCAAGGCATTACTGTCATTGCACCACTGCTTTTTCACACAAGTAACTACAGAAACAGTAGGTGATGTCAATTCAACATAATGTTCAAGTCAGATAATCAAAAACCAAACCAAATTACCTTTTGCAGAGAGAAATAGGCACTTCCTGAGGGCAACTCATCTAATCTTAGTTGCATACTACAGGATGTATCAAATGAGCCTCTCCCTGAAGGCACAGATAGTAATTGTTCTTTGCTCTTCTCCAGGCAGAGTGACTTACACTACAACTGGGAACTGTCTGATGTTTGCTGTTTACATAAGTTATAGCTCATCCTACTTCATAGAGAAATCCATATGCAAATCCTATAGTTAACTTGAACACCAAAATTGATCATAGATAACATACTTGTTGCTTGCAAATCAGCATAGCTCTGCTGCCTCAAAAGGGAGCTATGTTGACTAAGTTAAATGCAGACATCTAAATCTTAGAGATACAAGTTGTATGAAATGATTTGCATCTCATGCTTTTAAACTCAGAAAGATTAATGTGGTGTTTCTCATTTTGGGGGCTTCACTGAACAGCTATTACATCTACTACAGGCCTTATTTTCAGGAATCTGTGACTCACATAAATGAATAACTGCAAAAAAGATTGAATTCAATTGTATTCTCACTTGTTGCAAATTCCAGGGATTCCTTAATTTATTCATGTAGCAGTTAATTTGCCATTGAAGTCTGACAGACATGCCAAGCTGAGCAAAATTATAATTTACTTCCCCACTATGAAGCTCTCTGCAAGGCTAAACAAANGCCTATTTTAAGGTTTGTGTGGGGAATAGTGCTAGTAGATGGGATTTGCTTATTTCCTGAAGAACAGTTGCAGGGAATGATTTAAAATTTTGTTGTCAAAAGGATAGTTTTTCCTTTAGCTCTTTAGCCTGAGACTGTGTACACTATTTGTACTGATACATTTACAAGTATTTAGGGCCTTTTCAAATACTTTTTGAAGCTCTGGAAGAAGAAATTAATATGCGTGCCTCATGAATTTTTCAAGCAGATCAATGTATTTCAACAAAATGTCACAGAAAACCCACAAAGATTCTAAAGTGAAGATCATACTGGGATATTCTGAGTCCACAAGACATAGGTGAACTTTCTAAGAGTTGCTGCTTTTGCAGGTTCTCAGCTGACTTCTCATTTCAGTTGGAAATCAAGGTATGTAAACATAAATTTAAACACTATATGATTTATTTTTCTGCCTTTTCCAGGTTTAAAAATTAAAGCTGTACAACAAAGGGCTTCAGGAAAACTACAAAAGATGCCATAAGCCAGAAAACCATTTCAGTATGCAGCATCTTGGTTTGTTTATTTCACTAGATTGTAGTATAATATTATTACCTTCATATACAGAATATTTCATTTTATCCTGCTGTGAAATTAACATGTAAATATTGATATCTTTTGTGATTGATACAGAGAGTGATAAATATGTTAGCAAATATAAACTCTGTGAAAGGTTTTAATGGAAACAGCTATTTCAGAAATAATAAAACTCTATGTAAGTTTTACCAATAATCTTCATACAGTGTAGAACTGCATCAAAACTATTTATCTATAAATGCAAATAAGTTTGAAGATTTGATCACACATATTAAAATGCAAATAATAACACTTTAAAGTCATTTTTGAAGGNGAAGGTTTGAATTTTCATCTTTCTCCTTCTCTCTCCCCCTTTTTTGTCTCACTCCTGGTAGAATAGAAGAGAAATGATTTATTTTTTCATGGTGACTTCCTTGGAAAGCATTATTACTCACTGGTGTACAGCTTCAGTACATGACTGTCTAAGTGAAGGCATTTCCATCACAGTGTTCTCTCCTTGAAGAGTGACTACCATAGAATATTATTGATTTGCTTAGTGGATGATGATTCAGAGGTTAGACAGCTCAGAGTACAGCTGTTTTAGAAACTTTATGTCAAATAAACTCANATATGATTCTGTAGATGAAAAGCTCAGGCATTTTCTGCCCCCTAGTGAAAATATAATCTTGATGTTTTGTATTTTATTTGTACAGCAANTATTTCTTTCTGACCCTAAACCAAAGAAACACAAACCAAGAAAAAGGAATAAATTTTGCAATTGTTACATAGTATATAAATGGTTCTCTTTAAAAAAAAAAAAAAAAAGTCAAAAATAATGTGCAGGCACAGCCTCGTTTTACATGCTTTAAGTAAATTTAAAATATTTTTTTTTTTTGTTATTCAGCTCAGTGTTAAGTAACATAAGCCAGAAGCCAAATATTTGCATGATTTCATCATGAAATGTCATTTCTCTTTTGTATTTTCATAGAAGTTTCCAGAGAGAACTAGTACTTTGCCTGGAGAGCAGTTTATCCATTAACATACACACCTAGGGTAAGAAGGAACCCACAGGTCAAGGAAAACCTTTCAGATTCAGAGGTCAGGTGCATTTCACACCAGCTGGGTAAATTTGGTGTAGGCTGTCATTCAGGGGTGGTGCTGAATCAGGGGCAGCTGCAATCCACATGGTTATGGCTTGAGCTGTATCACACAGCCAGAACAAGGCCAATGCAAATGCAGGAGTTTGCACCTGCAGCTCAGCCCAGGCACCACAGTTTCTGTGTCAGTGTTCCTCTTGCTTTAGCAGCCANCCTACCAGATCTACTTTCTTAGCAGGCTGGCCAGAAGCAACTTGAGAAAGTTGAGAAACTGCAAAACAAAAACTGGGATTAAAGAAGTGGCACACATTCAGTTATAAATGTTGGGTTTAGGGTAAAGAAGTCAAAAGGCTCTTGGAACTCCTGCTAAACCCCTGAGTGGTCTGAAATTCCTATTCCAAGTCATGCAAAAGAGAGACAGAATTCATTGTCCTCCATATGCTAGCTAAGCACTGAATCTTTTTTGCTTTATCACAGTCCGTGATATTGTTTTGCAAAGTGCTTTGTGCATATAGCAGAACTCCAAAAATTTTAATGCAATAATTTTCTTTTTGTAAATTGAATTCTTGCTTTCAAACCAACTCATAGTATCATGGCAATGTAGATGTTAAAATGAAGTGAAAGCAAATTATTCAAAACATAAATTTTAGAATGTTTGTTGCTGTATTTCAAAACCTCCTTAAGATTATTAAAGCCTTTGTTTCTGAAAAAGTATTTTCTGTGACTAGGTCACACAATTATAATTATCCAAAAAAAGNGAGAGTAATACATAAAGCTGATAGATCTCTGCAAGTCTTTACAGGGCAAACAGCTGAGTTCCATAAAACTTCAATTCAAAAAGGTCAGCAAGGCAAACAGAGCAATTCAGAGTCACACAAATCAGCAGTTCTTGCCATCATGCTCCCTGTTCTAGGAGAAAGAGATTAATATAAACCCAAGCCTTTCTGTTACAGTGATAAACAATGGTAAACTCTTCACCTCCTTTCATTACTATTGTAGCAATGCCAATTTTCATCCCAAGGGATGATTTGAAAGTGTAGGGAGGACTGATGAGAGACTGGAATGGTTCAGACAATCAAGGTGCAAGCTGATGATGTGCTCTGCTCTCAGGTGCACAGCCACCACCTCAGGCTACAGCTTGGTGCTGCACAAAATAAGAAAAGAAGCTGAAGCAGATGCTGGGAGGTGGGGTAATGTTTTTATCATGCCTAAGTCCTTGCACAAATGCCTCAGCTGTGAAAATCCCCCTCTGGGAAAACACTGTGACATTCGCCATAGCCTGTTCACCCCTTCTCATGGGCCATAATTGACTCAACTGCACTGACATGAGAGGCAGCTGTAAAGTCTTAAGCCATCCAAGATTCCTGAAGCATCCTGTGGTCCACATCATTACATCATTCACTGTGAAACTCCCTGCCCCAGGAGAGGCACCTGGGCANTCCCACCTGAACCTGACCTCTATCACAGTATTTCTGACATTGTCATCACAGATATTAAACTCAAACAAAAATAAACAAAAAGGCCATTACCACACAAAATGTATTAAATGTTCACCAATCGAATTGCAAAATGTAATTTCCATTGTCATTCATTGCAGTGTCAGTAAAGAGCTATTGGATCATATCAGCCCTTTGTATGGGGAACCAAAAATCTGCCAGGTTACCTTAAAATACCTGGACCTTCATGCTGTCCTCAACAGAAAATATTAATGCAACAAAAACCCCAACTTTTTCTGTAGGTATTTTTAAAACACTGTTGCAGTGTTAAGCTGTCAAAAGTGTTTAGTAAAATTCCCACAGATCTCAGTGAAAAACAGTAAAGACCTCAAAATGATTGTGTAATGTGTTTGCAGATCATAGAGCAGATTTCAGGCTATTAGATAGCTGTAATAGCTAATGTATTTTTCCAAGCTTTACTCTTGAATATCTTTTCAAAATGTATTAAGGTTTTTCTTTCTCTACTTCTTCTTAAAGAAGGATTTTTTTTAAGCAAAAAGCAAGAAAAATCCAATTGTAAAGTAGCAGATAATTCTCATCAATTCTGTTAAAATTGTAGCAGTATTTTGGTTTGAAATACATAATTTTCTCTTGTAAATGCATTTGACCCTCATTTAGACATTCTTAGAGAAGCAGGATCTGACTGAGCCTTCTGAAAAAAATGCATCTTTCCCGAAAAGTGCCTCAGCCATAAGTAATTATCTGTGCCACAGAAACCTTGGTGCCTTCTAAGTACTTAAGTCAACAAATGCTTTGAAATTCCATGGGGTTTTTTTTTTCACTTCAGACTTACTCTGCATTCACAAAAAAGAAGTCCAAACATAATAAAAAGCTTAGGGGAAGGAGACAGGAAGAGATAAGGAAATGGAATAATAAGGAAGTCTCTTTTTTAATCTATATCTTGGAGAACAGTTTTGTGATTCTCCTTTGTATGTTCTTTTAATGGAGATTATAGCAGGGACTCTCTACCTCACTGTGTACTATCAATNAAATATGGTTTCTTTTTAGCTTTGGGCAACATAATGAATAATAACTTAATACAAATGGTACTGAAATAAAAGAAAACACAATATGGACTTAAGATGCAAGACCTACTGATTATTCTAAGGATAGATTTCTGCTGGTTTCTAAAGTATTATTTTACTTTACTGTTCTTCTATTTCTGCAGTGTCCTTTAATGGAATATTTTAATTTATTTCTCAGCAAGACAAAATTCATCTAGTGTGAAACATCATCTTAAACACAGACTGAATACTGTTAACCACTGGGTATGTTTCAATATTGTGTTTGCTATGTAAATGAAAATTAATGAAATAGTGTCCATTCCTATCAAATAACAAAATAAAACTGCTACATTCAGATTAAGAACCAGTGCAGATGGAAACAACTCCCAATCCCTTGTGGAAATGACTCTTCACTTCAGTGCATAGCCAAGTGCATAAATTTGAGGGGGGAACAGGAGGAAGGGAAATTGAGCTTTAGTGTCTCCCCTCCAGAGACTCTGCCTTCATCTACTTCCTTGTCCTCTGCTTTCTAGCCTAAAGACTGTATCTCTCCATTTCAGTCTTTTCCTTCATAGTTCAGAATAGGATATGTTTCCTGACAGATGATCAGGACTGCAGAATAGTNCAAAGAAATTAAAATCCCCATTGTCACTTTGAGTACAGTTTACTTCCCTTCCTCAAACCTTCAGGACAAAGCCAAAGTGAATTAGTATTGTATTAACCCTTGTTTACTCTCTGAGAAAGACAGTAATAACCAAATCATAAGAAAGATATACTCTTCCAGGGGAATTAAGATCCTTATTCCCTTTATTCTATTTTGAGGAGACCTTTAATATATAGACATGCATTTCAAAAGAAAAGGTACCAAAATTTAGAGCTATAAAAATCATACATATGTTCTGGTGTNTTTCTGAGTTTTGTAGTACTGACATGTGAAGTGGTCCTAGATTATCCTATTGCATCATTGANTCCTGCAAGTCTACAACTACAATAAATGTACCTTTTTCACTTTTTGTAGAATACACAGAAATAAGTGATGATAGGATCTTCTCATCCATACAAACAGAGATATTTCTTTTCAGGTATCTTTCCTNTAAGTACCCATCAAAATTTGTAAAGTACTATAATATATTCAGATTAAAAACTAAAAATTACCTAATCTATCTAGCTGCAGTGTCTATCTGAAACTCCTTGAATGTTATTTTCTGATGGGAAAGATTTCTGTTAGGGAAAAATATTAAAAAACCCGTATGGAGACAGAACAGGATGGCTGTGGCCATTCCATCTTAGCCTGAACAAAANAGAGATCCAATAGCAGCCCTGAAGGTGCCCAGAGCAAAGCTC
Source organism: Saxicola maurus maurus (assembly GCA_900205225.1). Lineage (NCBI taxonomy): Eukaryota > Metazoa > Chordata > Aves > Passeriformes > Muscicapidae > Saxicola > Saxicola maurus. Next base: position 40,019,482 of record OAMK01000002.1, read on the forward strand.
CTTGTGGCATTTTAGTTTCTCCCAACAGGAGAGAAACTGCTACAGCTGGACAAGCCACTGGGATGTGCAGCTGGCATGCAGGGCAGTGGCCAAGGTGAGAAGCAAAGGTCACAAAATGTGCTGTACATCCCTGCAGCAGTTCCAGCTGAATTACCAGCTTATATGATAAATTCAAAATGGCAGACTTCATATAGCAAAGTTTTATGTCACTTGTGATACAGATTATTNGGATTTAAAGTGACAATACAAGATCCAGGAGATAATAACACTGACAAAATGTATTACTGAAACACACTGAAAGCACCTATGTTAGTAACTGAAATTTCACTTCTATGCAATCAATAGGCAAACTCCCAGAGAAATAGAGGAGAAAGCCTTTAATGCTTTAAGGTAAATGCTACTTAGGATGGGGAAATAAAGAGATAAAGCCTTTCATGTTTTTCCTTCCCTCACAACCAAAATCTGTATCACTCCAATACACCTGAAAAACAGTTTACAGAAATAACTAATCTGATCACATCTGGAAAAAAGCACAATGTTTTAAATAATCTTCTAAATCTCTATCTTTGTGAGGTAAGGAGAAAAAAAATAAAATATTNCTTTTCAGTTGTTATGCATGACTCATATGATTCTGAAAATTTGAGAAGTGATTCAAAGTATGTCTGGATNTTCATTGTTAAAAGACTGCCTGTCTTGGTTAAATGAAATTTTGCTTTTATTTTTATCCTTATGGAGCAAGTCAAATAATTATATTCATAATTAAATTCATATTTCCTTCAAAGAATAGCCATTCTCAGCACTGATGGTTCTTCTGACTATTTCAGAGACAATTAAAAAAAAACTCCCTCCCCCTTCCTGCTCTACATTTAATCTTCCTATTTCACAATGAGGTATTATGCTGAGGTACCATAGGGAAACAANCTTGGTGTAAATGGTTACAAGATTATGTGATATCTTTCCTAATTCCAATTATATGGAAACTTCAGCAATTAATCATGGAATTCTACTTAAATGAAAAAGAAATTAAACAAAAAAAATCATATTAAAGATTATTGCAAATTTTTTGTAAGGTACATTTAAAGAAGGTAAAATTACTGAATTTAGTAATTTTGAAGATCAGCTTAAAAGCATTTATGTTCAAGTCCAGAAACTAGCATTTGTTATGAAGTTCAGAGAAAGGACATGAACCTCTACAGAGTTAATCTAAATTTTTACACACCACTGACATTTGCAGATACATTTTCTTTANCTGCAGTGACACTTTGTCATAGCAAACTCCTTGCAGATTATCATTCTACAGAGATTTATTTATTTTGCTGTTGAATAGCAAAAGAGAGAAATACTGCTGGAAAAATGAAAATGTGAAATGTTATTATATAAGGGATTGAGTAAATATGCAGTAATCTGTTTGGATGTGTTTGTCAACTAACAAAATATTTAGGAACAGCAACTCACTCGGCTTTCCTGTGCCTTTAAAAAAACAAACAAACAAAAAAAATCCAAATAGAATGGCAGGAAATTAAGATTGCTGCTTGTTTTTTAGGCAGTAAATGTTTTCTCACTACAGCTCTGAGAAAGCAGGAATGGTAAGCATGTGAATGTTGAGATGTTCCAAGTAGGACTGTGTTAATTTTTTTGGTAGCCAGGATGGGCTATGCCCAGGAAACAAAGTTTATTTTGTACCAAACCACAGCTTTGCTGGGAACAGGGAGAAGGGGCTCCTTCTGGTAGAGAAATGCTGGTTGAGAGCAATCACATGTGAATTGTTTGTCTATCTTGTACAATTTGTTGTTAATACTGTTGGTGTCATTCGTTTCCTCATCTCATCACTGTTTCCAGCANANTGCTCTTATCTCAGCCCATGAGTTTTACCTTTTGTGCCTCCAATTCTTCTCTCCAGTCACCTGCAGGGGAAGGGGGGCCAATTGAGCCTAGGTGGGAGCACTAAATTGGGGAGTACCATTCCCAAACCATGACAGATGTGAAAGCTAGGATGAAGGTGTGCCAGGAAAACTACAGTTTCTAATTGAAAGGGTTAACAAGTTACATAAACTGCAGATGAAGTAGATTAATTAGTATCAGGCAAGTGCATTGGAATGTTTTTACTTTTCAACTGAATCATGTAAACCCNCATTTATCTGCTTGTTTAGATATTAAAAAAAAAANAAAAAAAGAAAGTGGATCATTATAATAATTTTCTCTGGTTTCCACATTCATCAGTGCTGTCAACACGAGAGAACACTTCACTAAGTACCACATTTGTCAGAAATAGGTTGATAAATTATTCAGAGCTTTAATTCCCATTTGTAAATTTTTGTAAATTATGAAATTGTACCATATTAAATCTTAAAAAAAGCAACTTGTGCCTGCAGGATGACACAGACTTGATGTTAAAAGGTGTCTGACTGTTACTTCCTTTTCCCTGCTCATCCTTTTTTTAAAGCAATTTTATTGGCTTTGTGTGTTGCAATAAATTCCAGATGGGATCCTTTTTCTCCCTGGGAAAAATCTTCTCTTTTACTTCTGAAGGTGACTCAGGACCCCCTCTCTGATACTAAGTTGTTTTTTTTTTTCCTCACAGAAGCCTGCAAATCTCTAACAAATTCCCCATTCTACCATTTTATACAAAAATTCTTCTACTTGAGTATGTTGTTTTAACTACAGTGGAGTGGAATTTCTCCCAACCTCAACTCAGTAATAGGTCATCAAATCAAGACACCTAGGCAGCTTTTTCCTTAACCATGTTTTTCCTTCTAACAAAATATTAAATGTACAAATTGCATACACATATCTGTGTGCAGCCATAATGAGATAGACATATATATATACTGTATAATTATTAGTTGTATAATTATCAGTTTTACTGCTCATACTTACAGGTAATATCTTAATCACTGGGTGGGTTGGGTGGCATGGAGAAAAGGAAAAAATATAAGGCTAAATAAAAGAAATATTGCAAAGTGTCATAACATAAAGAAAAAAGCAAATGCTTTGACTGTGCTGTCTAGGATGAATTCTCAACATTTAGAAATTTAGAAATGAACCATCTTCAAAGTCTTTCTAATATTTTGTAAGGGATAGCAATTTACTTTTGTTTAAGAGGGAATTTAATGAAGTGCACTCAAAAATCTAGGATCCTTACAGAAAAAAACCCTTTGATTTGTTAAGACTTCTGTAAAAAATCATTAGTTTTGGCATATGTTGATACTGCAAAGCTCTGCAGAGACATTTGAGCTAAATTTCTGCAGAACAGTTAAATTTGCTTCCTCAGAGGTCCTTGTTGTTTTATCTATCACTGGTTTTGGTGGTAAACCAAGCAGGTTAGGAGGTTAGACTGAATAACCATTTATTAATTCATTGGAGACTTTAATTTTTCCTTTTCACAACAGATTAGATTCTTGAGGCAGAGCAGCTGATTTTGACAACTAATTGTCCAAAAGAATCAGTCTTAATATGTGCTGGGGATTAGGGGTTTAAAAAACCTTCTTTTGAGGCTTCAGTTTTGTAGGGGGGATGGAGGGCATAAACATAGTGCTGTTATCAGAACTAATTTTCCATTAAAGATTGACTTGGTCTGCATTTCTCAGGGCAGGTGCCTGAAGACAGAGGTAGGCAGACCCTTGTCTGCACCACCATGTGTGAATGCCTGTGATTTTTTCAGTCTGATGGTAATTTAACACCAGTTGCTGTCATCACAGGCAACATTAATCTCTGGAGTGTCTCTGGAAAGTCAGAAAAATTGGAAAGATTTCCTGTATTCATATGCCATCAAACTCTTTTTTTCTGTGCATTGGAAGCTAGACCAAGAGGCATGGCCTCTTCAGTAAGTTTCCTCAGTGAGACCCAAAGGATCACATAGGAAAGAACCTGTTTTTCTTTTCCAGGTCCTTGAAAGATCACTGTTGGCTTTTGCTTTCCTGGGGGGAAAAAAATAAACTCTAAAGTGAAATCTGGAGTTCAAATCATGAGTAAAATAAGTAAAATTTGACCGCTTTGTTTCCTGAAAAAAGGCAAACCACCCTCCCTTGCACAATAATCACTTTGCTCTTTATGGGCCTGGCAAAAGGAGAGGGAATTTAGTGCTGGGCCATGAGGGATTATGGCTGTAGGACATGCCTTCATGTCTCACTCCTCCAGTCTGAGNACAGAGCACATTTCTGCTCTATGAAGCAACACTGTTCACAACAGATGACTTCGTTATAAAAAAAACCTTAAAAACCTACAACTCTGCTTCTGTGTGCTCTAGACTCAAAGCTGATAGAAAGAGCAGGAAAAGACTGACATGTAAAAGGTCTGAACCTGAGTCCACCCAATGACCTCACATTTAAGAACCTTCCTCATGCTGTCAATGTAGATAGGGCATGCCAATGAGGAGTGACATATTTCAAAGCATTATACAATGGTGGAGCAGGATTGCAAAGTGCCTGTGGTGAATCTCAGATGAGTAGGAGACAGGAAAATTAGGAATCTGCTGCTTAGGCTTGTGTCCANGGATATGAAGGCTCAGGTCCAAGAATATGGAGGGAGAGGTGGAAAACAGGCATTTCTCAGCAGCTTCTCAGAAAAAAACAGCCTACTGGACCATTTATGTCAGTAAGTGCTCCATAAACAGGGACAATGGCTGTAGCCAGGTGGGGTTAGACTCTTCTTCCAGTGAACCAGCAACAGGATGAGAGGACATAGTCTTAATCTGTGCCAGGAGAGGTTTAAATTGGACATTAGGAAGAATTTCTTCACAGAAAGGGTGATTTGATATTGCAGTNGGCAGCTCAGGGATGTGGTGGAGTCACCATCCCTGGAGGTGTTTAAGGAAAGAATGGATGCAGCACTCAGTGCCACATTCTAGTTGACAGGGTGGTGTTTGGTGGAAGATTGGATTTGAATATCCCAGAAGTCTTTCCCCAGCTGGTTCTNTGATTCTGTAAAATCTGCTCAATTCAAGTAATCACAACAACTAGGTTAATAATTTTGTCTTCTNACTCTGAGTTTTGATTTCCTGTGAACAGCAAGACAACTTGGACAAAAAAATGTAAAGACATTTTTCCTCCTATTTTTACAAACAAAGCAAAAACTCACCAATTATTGCCACACAGAAGCACATAANTTCATGTTCCCCAAAGGTACAGTTTGTCTCCCCAAAATGGGACAGGTACCATGGAAACAGTAGAAGTTATTGCAAGATGCATGAGCATTGCTCTTTAATGAACTAGAGTTTTGTTTTTACTTAAATACAGAGCTTTAATACCATAACATTTTCTTCTTCTTACCCTTAGCTTTTTCTCTCTAATACTGTCACTGCTATGTTTTGTTTCTTCTCCAGGGGATATTTTCTCTCATCAGACCATCATTAATTAGTTTGTTTGTGGCATCAGCTGTCACTTATTATGAGATTCTAAGCTCCTGATAAAAGCATTTTCCCTTACTCTNTTTACAGCCTTTCTTTTAAATCCTTAATGTGCCATCCATCCTTTGTTTCTTCCTAAGGAAATGAGGCAGTTATAAAAATAGGACTACTCTTTTTTTCCCTGATACGTGGATTTTTTAAAGAATATATTGTCAGTCCCTCCTTACAGAATGCTATTGTTGCCAAGATGATATTTCTTATGGAAGCAGATGCAGATATTTTATAGTTCTATATTTTATAGAAGCTGGAGAGAGTATTAGGAAAATGCATTATATGAGTCAATATAAACCAAAAGTAAAAAGAGCAGCATAATTTCCCNCCTAGGTAGTAGTGGGGAGACAGAACATTGGTAAGTTAAAAGAACTGTTCTTATAAATAAACTATAGGGTTTTTTTTTTCTTAAAAAAAATATATATACATTTTAAGTAGGAGTTTTATTTAATCTGTCCAGCTGTGTCCCCCCGTGTCCCCGTTGTTCCCGTGTCCCCGCCGTTCCCCGTGTCCCCCCCGTTCCCGTGTCCCCGCTGTGCCCGTGTCCCTGTCCAGCTGTGTCCCCCCCCGTGTCCCCGCCGTTCCCGTGTCCCCGCCGTTCCCGTGTCCCCGCTGTGCCCGTGTCCCTGTCCAGCTGTGTCCCCCCGTTCCCGTGTCTCCCCCCGTTCCCGTGTCCGCGGCCGCGCAGAGCCGGAGCACAGCGCCCCCCGCTGGCGGCAGGCAGCGGCACCGGCCGCGCTCCGCTCTGCCAAATCCAGCCGAGCCGGGCTGCGGGAAGCGCATCGCTCTCACCACAAGCGGCAAGGTGATGACTCAGTGACGGCTCCTTCGTAGGATTCAGGAGCTGTCGAAAAATGCAGCTCTGCCTGTTTGGAAAGACAAGTGTAATAAACTTCAGATAGAAGGTATTACCTGGGTAAATGGTGTTGAAATGATGCTCGCCTGTCACAATGTTCTTCAAAAGTGTAGCAGGGTTAATTTTTTTTTTGAGAAAGATTATATTTTATGTGGGGTTTTTCTTGTTGCTTTTTGTTTGTTTGGCTTGTTTGGCTTTTTTTTTTAATAATAATAAATTATGCTTAAAATTCCATCCTTAATTTTTTCTCTTATGGAGCACTCATCTTGCTATCTCTTCTCATTTTCTCTATTTTCAGCCCTCAAAGACTCTGTTCAAAATAGCCAAAATACATCTATTTGTATTTTGATAAAAAATATCTTTTAGGTATATCTGGGGGGAAAAAAAGCAAAAAAAACCACGAAACATAAACTAGCAAAAACAAAACTAAACCACAGATAATAAAAAAAAATAAAAAATCAACCATTTAAACCTTCTTCATCACTTTTTCTTACTCTCAGAATCAAGTTTACAAAATTTTAAGTATTGTTTTTTCATGATCATGTTTGGTAGTCTTCCACAAACCTTTCTTCAGGAATATATGATGTCAGCCCACTTCTGTCTTATAAACTCAGCACCTACTCATGCAGCTGATTACCTCAATTTACACATCTGTGTTGTGAAAGGAAATTCATTACTGTTCAATGTTTTACATCAAAGCATGTGAGCTAGCTCCTGTTCTTGAGCTTCCTCACAGTGTGACATGGATCCCATTCTGTGGAACTTGTTTCTGCTCTATTTTGCTCACTTTTCTGGTCTTTTAAATGGATATAGATCCTGGACTGGACTTTTCATACCTTAGTGATGTCCAGGATGTTGCCAGTGTACACCCTGTGGATGAGAAGTTCTCGAGTTTCAACAAATGCATCTGGACACTTGCCCAGTGACTCTCTCTTAAGAAGCAATCTGCCATATGGAAAAAAAAAAAATACCTGGCAGCCTGACCAACTTAACCACCTTCTACAACAAATTAGGGTTTTCTCTGGATATGGGGCAAGGAGTGCTTTCTGTTTAGCTAGACTTAAGGGAAGAACTGGACACTGGTGCCCATCACCTCCTCCTAAAGAAACTGGCAAGAGTGGATATCTGGTCTGTGAGACAGACAGAGTGTTGGTTAATAGACCACAAATGGTGTCAATCTATGGCTTTTAGAGGTGAGACCCCCAAAGAACTGATACTGGGCTTGACACTGTTCAACTTCTCCATAAATTATCTGGAGGAGGGGACTAAAAGTACCCTCATCAAGTCTGATGATGAAAACAAACTGAGTACTGAGGTGGACATGTCAGAAGGAAAAGTCATCTTACAGAGAGACCCGGACTCACTGAAAAGGTGGGTTAGCAACAAGAGTGTGAAGTTTAATGAAGTGCCATCTCCTGCACCTGGATGAGAATCACAGAGACAAGTACAGGATGGGATCTGTGTGGCTGTAGAGCATCTTTATGGAAAGGGATCCTGGGCTCCTGGTGGAAAACATGCAGACCAGCAATGTGCATCTGCAGCAAAAACAAAAGAACAAATTCAGATCCTGGGCTGCATCCATGGTGCCATTACTAACAGAGATAGAGACATGATCATCCCACTAAATGCCTGCAAGGCCATACCTGAAGTAGTGTTTGTTTCTCATCCCCAAAATTTAACCAATATGCAGACAGCATTCAAAAGAAGGCCACAAGGATGATCAAAGAACCTGCCCTATGTGGAAAGACCAGAGGAGCAAGGTCCTTTGACAGTGTAGAAGAGAAAGCTCAAGGATATCCCATCATCATTTTCCAGTCTTAAAAAAGTGGCTACAGAGAGGAAAATTTCTCTTCTTTAAGGAGCCACAAAACAGGGTTATGAAGCAATGGGTGCAAGTTATACTAGCAGAGGTTCATATTGATGTAAAAAACAAAAAAAAACCAAAAAAACCCCACCACATTGTGAGGAAAATCTGTTACTGAAATTATCTCCCCAAGGACATGATGGGGGCTTTATCCTTGGAGGTTTTCAAGACTGGACATGGTTCTAGATAACCTCATTTAATTTCCCTTTTCCATAAAATGTTCAGACCAGGTGATTTTTCAAGGTCCTATCCAGCCTGTTTTATGATGTTTTATGATTTCTTGATTCTATGATCTGGAGGTTTATGCCTCACCTTGCAATCCAAGGGAGGATGCTCCACATGAGGTGATGATAAGACTTCAGGGCATAAAAATGAAAGGAGTAATTTAGGGCAGGGGACAGAGTCTGTTTATCAACACAAGGCAGTGTGAGCACTGGGGGATGGAGGGGTGATACAAATTGCCTGGCTATTAGGACTAATTGCCTNGCTNTTAGGACTGTAAGGAGGAACATNCCAGATNTTGAAAGCAACAAAACTCAGATTTCTGCCACCACAATAGAAACAAAAACAAAACCACANAAAACCNGAGAGACATGCTAATAGAAATGGAGAAATAAAGAGGTCGAGGAGGAGAGGAGGAGAGTTGATAGTTAATTCCCTTAGTGAAACATTTTTATCTGGCACTTCACATCTCTGTGTCTGGTGGTTCTTTGTGAGGCACGTACATGCACACACTCACAGACTGAACTACACAGTGGTGCTGGACTTTCCAGATTGCAGGTTATGTCTGTTCTGATTCACATCTGACCTCAGGCAATGGCACAGCAGCAAAGATTGTGAAGCAAGGAACAAAGTCCTGTGGGTGGATTTGGTTTATAACCTTCCATTTGGCCCTGTTCAGAGAGAAAAACTGAACCATTTTGCAGTATGACTGTTGCTACACTCTTTTTCAATAAAATACCAAATGGATTGGAACATGNGTCTAACAGCATGTGAAACATGCACAAATCCAGTCTCCAGGGGGAAAAGAAATAAAATTAAGAAGTCTAAAATTTTATAGGGAAGTAGACGAGGCTCAAGACATGCCATGAAAAGCATTANCTCCTTGTGATAAATAAAAATTTGTACAAAATCTCTCATGAGAAAGCTAAGATACAGTCTGTGCCCGCAGGGCTTTTTCTGCCTCTGAAATGTGAGAGATTTCTTTGTTTGGTCCAGAAATAAAAGTTATAAGCCAAGTATTACATGACTTAGAGAAAAAAAACAGTTAATAAACATTTATGAAATATCAACTATTCCATATTATCATTTAGAATTAATAATTTATGTTTCTGATTTCTGTGTTCAAATACTGGTNCAGATGAACAATATCTTTTTTGCCAGTAATGAATTAATTTCCTTTGTTATATTGCTTTACATTTTTTTATATACTATGAAATAAAACAGGTATCTGTATTTCCTACATGATTTAAAATTNTATATATATCTTTCTTCTCATTTATTTCTGGTCAAATCTATTTATAATCTAGTTGTTGGGATTCTAGTTCAACTCTCTGTGAATCTGGTTTTCTTTCCCTNATTCCTGCATGGAAAAACTGGTATTAATCAGAAACTAAGAGATGATGATGATGATGATGAACAGCCCACACGAAAATATTAATGAAAAAGTACAATGGCCATTTTTCAAACATCTGTATTCTTGATTTTCTATTTAAATCACACAGCTTGCAGAAATAGTTATGGAAATGCCTATGGTGAGAAAAAAAATTAATTGTTAAGTAATGTTAAAATAATCACAATNTTCTTCATTGCAAAGAAAAAGATTCTGGATTAGCATTTTGATGTNTAGAATATTTTTTCCTCTTTCCCATTTTTCAGCTAGATTGTAATCTCTATTATTAGCCTTTCACTATATGATTTANTTCTAAGGGATCTTTTTCCTGAGTTACTCTATCAAAATCTTTTGAAAGCCTCATGCCATTCATTTCTCTTTTATCTACTCCTTTATTCTGAACTGAATATAAAAGATAGGTTAAAAAATTCTAATATATAGCAAACTATAATCTCCTTTTGAAATATTGTTGGTGCACTTATCAAGATAACCCTGCTGGTTTATTAGTTTGTAATTTCAATGATTTTTCTAATTCACAAGTAAACTCTGGTGATCTTTTACTCCTCAATTGATACCTGAGACAAATCCTTTGACTGTGACCTTTTATTGTTTTACCTTTTAATTCTCTAGTTTAATAACTATGTGTAGAGAAGAGAGCAAATCTTTGCTGACATCTCACTTCAAGTGTTCAGAATTATAAGGTCCTCAGGCAAGAATGATGAAAGTGGTATTTTAGATGAAGGCCATTTTGAGGCATTTAGGCTCCCTTCTAATTCCATAAAGGATTTCTTGTAAAGCCCAGTGCCTTTCAATTTTTATTGACTTTTTTTGGATTTATCATACAAGTTGAGNTTATCAGGAGGTTCACACATTTANAAAAAGGAAATNTGTCTCTCAGAAACNCTGTGTTATCANATCAGAAGTNGCAGTTCTGTGTATAAGTAGGTGGNGCTGTATGAAAAGTAAAANCTCATAAGTACACCCATTTCAGGAAATTATTAGTGCCACATTACTTTCCTGGGCACAAGCAACTATTTCCACTGTTTATTTCACAGTCNCTGGCATGGCTTCATTCTAAGGCAAGTCAGGCAAAGACTATCTGAGAACAGTTCAGGAGTGAGTATGTGTAAAACATGGTTCCCTAAAGTATTTTTGGATGTTTCTCTCTCTGTCACTCAGTCTCAGAGCCAGAGAACAGTCACAGGCTCACTGATCTGGGTGGAGACTCAGGTTCTCATTCAGAGATAAAGAGGTGTCTCCCCAAGACTGCTCACCTCCTTCTTAGGAAGATGCATAGGACTGGTTTATTCAATCTCCTTCAAAACCAGCNTGTTTCCCCCCATTGGCAATAAGGATAGGTCAGACACATATGATTTTTGGGTGACTAAAGCTAGGTAAGAAATCTTACATGCTTATATAGCCTTATAAAAGTATTCTCATTTATGCATGCATTGAATAAATCAAGTATGCTTTCATCTTCAAAACAGCTGTGCATGTGATCACAGACCTTTTAACAGGCTAAGAAATAGTAAATTTAGGGGATGTAGAAATTTCAGTAAATGGTTGAAAAATGCCACAGTTATGCTAAAGTCTGGCCATTAAACAGATTTTTCTTGATGGTTTGTTTGTTTGTTTGCTTTCTGAGTTATTNATTTTAAAATTCTGTATAAAATTTTACATAAAATCTTTACACCTGTTGGTCAGGAGTTTTTAAAAAATCTTATACAGAATAAATATGCTTGANAGAATTTACAGAAAAATATTTTTACCTGGCTTTTCCAAACTCTAATTTTCTAAGAACTTCACTGAAAAGCTGATTTAAAAATCCCGTAAATGTCCAAGAGTTAGTGTAACAGCCAAATTTTGCCTGATCATGAAAAAAATACCATGAAGAAAAAATTAAAAAAAGCACTAGAAGCAACAAGGATTCATAGGAATTTTCACAATTTAGAATATTGTTTTATCCTCATAAATGCAAGTTTTCAGAGATTTTCTTTTAGCAAAATCACAGAAACACATAATCACAGAATTGTTGGTTTTGGCAGAGACCTCTGGAGAACATCTGGACTGACCCAACAACCCTTCACAAGTAAGGTTGTTTAAATCTTGGTTGCTCAGGATCATATCCAGAAAGCTTTTGAAAATCTTCCAAGACAGAGACTCCACACCCCCTCTGGGCAATATGTGCCAGTGCTTGGTCACCTGCAGAATAAAATAGTTTTTCCTTCTGTGTTTCAGTTTGTGCCCATTGACTTTTTATAATTAAAGGATTATGGACATGATTTGTCTGTGCATCTTCCTCATTTAGAAGAAAAACAGACATGGAAGTAACTGGAGAGGACCAGGAGACATACCATTGAGGGTGTGATTATGTTGCTCCAAGTTGCTGTCACAAAAGTTTATGATAAGGTGGAAGGAGTTACTTAAACCACCAAATTAAATAAGAAAGAATATTTTCCCATTGATAATTTTCCAGTGAGCAAAATCTTGTTTGTAAAACAGAAAAGTAAATACTACCTTATTTGTTTATATTTACAAGTATCAGAATCTGAAAACTAGTACAGATTTCATTAGATGGGGAAATATTGACATATTCTTTAGCTATCTCACACAGAAAACACAGTTTTTTAACAAATTAACTGCACATGGGGTTTAAAAACCAAATAGTTATCTTTTCTTTTCTTCCCAATACACTCTTGGAATCCCAGAAAGAAGTCAAAATCATCTCTTTATCACTGTGGGATTTTTTTTTCTGTTCCTGTATCATCTGCTCTGTATCTGCCAAGCACAAATAAGATTATTTTGCTATACAGTTCCATAAATCAGTTTGAGAATTAATTAAGTTTTGTCATNATTTGCTTTAAGGAATACTGTCTTTCCCTCTTTAAAAAAGTAAAGTAAAAGTACTCTTTTTAGCTTATAGTACAGTCAAGGTACACATTACTTCAGATTGGGGTTTAGTTTTTTAAAATTATTGCTTCATATTATAAAAATAAGATTAAGTTTACTTGTAATTCTTTTTTTAAATGAGGTTAATGACAATACTACATGTTGTCCTATTGACCACCAAGTGGAGCTCTAACCTAGGAAAAGAATTAATCATTTTATCACAAGTGCAGGTACCAGCAGCATTTTTTCATAAAGCAAGCTGAAGTAAAAAAAGGTTACAGNCAATAGCTGTAAAAATAAAGCTGCAGAAAAGCAGAACAGTGATTTAAATTAACATGGAATTATATTGCAAAAGACTGAAGATTTTACTTCAAAGAAAATACAGTTAATGAAAATGATGCTTGATCCCTCAAGTGTTCTGTGTTCAAGGATCCAAGTTACAGATAAAAGAAACTGACTTATAAATTGTATAATGATTAAAAGAACTGAATAAACCCTTAATAATTCTCATTTAATTGCCCTGATTAGATGGAATTCTACTTATATTTGAAAGATGAATGACCTATTTTAGAGGCCCATATAATGTTTAAATAAACTAGGCCAAATATTAATGATTGACATTTCTAAAGAATTGTTATGTGCCAATTAGTTGGTTGATTGCTTTTATGATATAGCATTNTGATTATTTAAAATCATGTTTGTTACTGAATTACTGACTTATTTTATGTAACACAATACATTACATTCGAGTTGCTCTTGTTTTTTGGATTCTTTTTATGTTCTTTCTTTTTACTTTTTTCCTGTAGAACTTCTACACACTTGGCAGATGTAAATACTTAGAATATTTTGAGCAATTCCTTTTGTATTCTGAATATACTATGCTTATAGTAAATAGGAAAAAAGCTGTTCCTAATTTAACTTTGCTAATTTAAGTGGCTTCATATATTGAGTTATTGTAGCTTATATACATATTGTAGCATATTGCTCCTAAGTAAATTCATGTGCTTGATATTCATCATGACAGATAAATAACAAGAAAAAATTTCCCTTAGGAATCATCTAAGATGAAATACAATTATGACANCTTCCTCTCTGTAATCTGAATATTGGTCTGAGCAAAGTCTGTGTATTTTAATAGCAATTAAGTACAGATCTTACATTTTAACATTCCTTTGAAAAATACTACTTGTATCTGAATTGAGCTTATAGAACTGACAACTAAATAGCTAAAATTCTACTTGCATTCANTCTGATATGGAGATAAACACTGAACATCCAGACATGATTGCCTGCTTTAGTTCACAGTTTTGAAAACTATTATTGAATAGCTGATGTGCTATACAGAGACAGAATGCAAGGAGGCAGTTTTATTAATCAGTTTTACCTCAGACTACACCTTATTCTAGAACGACTATATCTTGTGAAATGTTTTGATGATTATGTTAATAGCCTTTACTTAATTATGTGCTCTCTTGTACTAGTACTACATTGCTTCCCTAGAGAACATTATGCTCCCACACTGCCTGACTGTATCAGGAAATCTAAAATTATAGTAAGAAGATTTTTCTGGGGTCTCAGTGTGAAGAAGCCACAGAGGAAGCCTGAGACCCACAAGCTGTGCAGCCTGTGTTAGGCAGTCCAGGACCTGTGGCACCGCTTGCTGCCTGGAGTCTGTACACTGAAGAAAAATCATGATGCACAGCAGCACCCTGAACCCAGTCAGAGATTTTCTGAGCTCTGCTTTCAATCTCCTAATAACTTCTGGGAAAATACTTCAAGCAAGATACTGTAGTCTTTGTGAAGCAATGTTTTTTATTAAAATTCTCTTTCATCATGTTTCCACAAATAGCTGTAGTTGGCAGATCTCCACTTTCTCTCTGTCTTCCATGTGGATATTATTTCTAATCACTTTTTGATGTGTAGATCACAATCAGATTTTCCTTTCAAAATCTTTTGGTTAGCTTTTTAGTTATGCATGGACTCATATGCACTCATACATATAATAGCAGAAGACAGTTTAAATTAACTGATGTCATCACCACAGAGAAAATTTAAATGGCACAAGGCCATCTACTTTCCCATTGTCTTTACCCTGAATAAGTCAATGGTTGAGGCTGGTGGTTATGAATCTCTTTTACAGATCCCAGGTAGATGTAAAGAAAGGAGATGGCACTTCAAACACATTTCAAGGAAGTGAAAGACCTTTTGAAGGACCTACTGAACCAATTTATAGCCAGGAGCTGCTGCAAACATCACATTGTATTATAATACTGCATCTCAGATGGTGCCATGCATCATCACATCAAGTAAAACTCCCTGATGTCTTTGCCTTTATTTTGTTGTGAAATCATGCATTGTCTCAGTGAACTCAGAAGAAAATGACCAGCATAAGTTCTAAATAGTTCATATAAGTGCTGAAGTTATTCCATTCTATGGCTGAGTGAAAGTGATGCTGCTGTGTGTTTCCATCAACACTGATGAAATAGTTCTGCAGGGACTATAAAAGAATAAACAGGACTTCTGTATGACACAGACTCAAACACTTGTGTCCTTCCAATGATACTGAATTTAAGGTGATTTCCAAATTATTATCCTCCAGAGGTGCAACATCTTAATGGTTCCATGGCTCTTACTTCCTCTGCAGGATATTATTCCTATGACTTCCCAAATACAAATCAATAAAATTTTTTTGTTGCTAATTTGGAGTTATATGAGTATATATTGCAAATCAACCTAGGATAAAAAAGACTNATAAAAAAGCACAAATTTTCACCATTAAAAATTAGGTGCTATTAAAAAATATATATTTTTAAGCAAAATATAGAAATGTTTCAATAATTGATGATATTGGAACCTAAAGAAAATAACCTTAGAGTTAATTTTGCTTCTTTGTAGTTTATGTCCCTTTATGGATCTTTTTTTATTACCCAAACTCAAAATCTGTGTTGTTTCTTATATTTTTTTCTTACAAGTTTAACTTTGGTGTTTTTTAGTAGGCTTGTGCCCATCTATGATCTAGCACCAATGATTCCCCTACTCATACTGCTTCCATTTGAAACCACAAGAGTTGCTCAAGGCTTTGCAGAATATGTTAAGGGCTAGAACAGATCCACNAAATACATCAGAGAATGGGAAGTGGAAAATCTTCTTTTAAAGTTTCACAAACATTGAAAAATAGTATGTTATTCAGATTTCCAAAACCATGGAAACTTCACAGCTGACTGTCCTTTTTCAGTTCCAAATCAAAGCTTCAAGCCCATTTTTTTCTTTGGAAAATTTTCAACCAGAATTTCAATTTATTTTAATATTGTAAAGATGTAATCAGAAGCTATGATAAAATGCTCCACTATAAAATAGTCAGAAATGAAGCATTTTAGTCCTTTCACTATAAAATAGTCAGAAATGAAGCATTTTAGTCCTTTCACTAGAAACCAGCCTGCCTAATCACTTAAACTATACAGTTGCATAGTGTGAATTATCACTAGTAGATTCTAGTAGATCTGCTATAGATCTATTATTCTAGTAGATCTGGCCCTGAGCAAGGACATNCTGTGTAAACTCACTCAGCTGTAGAAATACTGTGAGACACATTTTATCTGACTGTGCTGTGTGTGACTGCCCTTGAGACCAGACTCAGTTTGTCCAGTCAGCAGCCTGCAGGTACAGATGAAGGTCATTCCTAGAATATGAGGGGCCCTAAATGCCTTGGAGTTTTCANCATGCTCACAAAACACATTCACCTTAATATGCTTGCAGGCATCTGCTGGCAGAGTGTCCACCAGGCTACTTGCAAAGCCATGGGTCATTACAAATGGTATTGACATCACAATTTTGTCTTTCTCCTGTGCTTTGTAAGGTTACAGGTTTGTGCTGATGCCTTTCTCTGCTGCCTCTGCTCTCTCTCTCTCCTCATTATTCTCTGCTACTTTACTTTCTCTGGCAAGTATGAAAGACTGTGNGAAGGCAGATCTCTTTATTTCTAGAGGTGAATTAATTCAGAGAATAAAGTAACATTCTTTATGGGGTTACATAACCCATATTTATATCTGAAATTTAAATTCATATTGTTTCTAACTGCTTAAATAAGTTTTCTCAGTGATGACGGAGGAAGTTCAAGCTACTACATTCTTTTGTTTTTAAAAAAAAAATAAAAGAGAGACAGAGAACAACAAAATAAAATGAAAAAGAGAGATGGGAAAAACAGACTGTTAACACTATCTATGTCTTCCTATTTCACTCTTTTTCTATAAGCATGAATTTCCTGCAGACCAAGATCTGTGCTTACTGGGGCACAAAATCAGTTTGTCTTGTTCCTGTTTCTGCAGTGTGTACTTTTTGTAAACATTGAGATGCAATGAAAAAACGGGTGTTATTTCAATAATCTCATGTATTTTAGGCCTGTTTTAAACCTAGATTATATGGACTAAAATCAGAACAGTTGCAGTNGTGATTTTTCAGCACAGAACAAGATTGTGTGACCTGTGAGTGCNTTCAACCACAAGGATGCCTGGGTTAACAAACTGTGAGGCAGTATGAGCCCTGATGGCAGCACTCATATTCTGCATCTGGACTGGGGCAAGCCCAAGAAGAAGTACAGGCTGTATAGAGAATGGAATAGATACTAGCCCCAGGAAGAACTTTAATGGACAAAAAGTCCAACAGGGCTCAGCAACGTGTGCTTGCAGCCCGAAAGGCCACCTGCAGTCNGGGCTGCACCAACGAGGTGTGAAACCACCTGGGTGCTGCAGCCAGCTCTGGGGTCCCTGACACAGGAAGGACATGGACCTGCTGGAGAGTCCAGAGGAAAGTCACTAAGGTGGCCACAGGGCTGGAACACCTGTCCCACAAAAACAGGCTGAGGCTGTTCAGCCTGGAGAAGACAAACCTTCAGGGAAACCTTTGAATACCTAAAGGGCGCCTTCAAGAGGGCTGGAGAGGGACTTTTCACAAGGACATGTAGTGATAGGACCTGGGGGTAATGGCCTCAAGATGAAGGAGGATAAGTTTAGATCAGAATTAGGAACAAATTCTTTCTATGAGGTGCGTGAGGTAATGGAATAGGCTGCTGAAAGAAGTCGTGGTTGCCCCATTCCTGAAGATGTCCCAAACAGGTTNGGATGGGGCTCTGTGCAACATAGTCTGATAGAAAGTCCCCTGCACATGGTAAAGGGGTTGAAGCTAGATGATCTTTAAGGTCCCCTTCCAACCATAACCATTTTTTCATCATTTCATATTAGTATGTTATAAATCCTGTAAGTTACAAGATATGTGTTTTATTTATTCTAGCCACCAAATCTCATGTTTTGTTTTAAACTGTAGTGTGAAGTATGAATAAGAATGTACAAGTAATCCATCACATTAATGATAACAAATTACTCAAAAGTGTCAGAAATTNATTTAAAATATACAGCAACTTTTTAGGGAAAATAACAGTGAATAGAATAGAANGAAAGTGTATGGCTTGAAAATTATATCATGCACATACACACACACATGAAGATTTCAAAACTAGCATGAAATTGAAGAGAAACTTAATAATGAAAGTCATATAATGACTTGCTATTGTTGTTCTGCTGCTTCCCCTTAAATAATAAAAACACCATTATATAACTGCTATTTCTTTTGTCCTGGTTAATTGGTGACTATCACTTTCATGTTTAAATTAAAACTTAANAAACCCCACAAAATATCAACACTGCTAGCAACTGGAAGCTCTGTTCTCATTTTGACTTTCTAAAATGGTAACACTCACTACCACTTCCTATCTTAAAGTATTAAAAGAGGTGAGTGGTGCAGAGTTAATTCATACTTTCATCTGCAAGCAAAAAAATGATATATTCATCAGCATTCTTCAGGACATTTCTCACCTTTTTATCTTTCTGTGCATGATTGATACTATCTCTAAATGAAATATATTCTTGCTGAAAGATGTTAAAATAATGACAATAAGATCAAAATTTATCAAAACACACCCAAATGATATAATTCTTTCTCAGTCCTTTCATTTTTTTNGTTTGCTTGCAAATTATTTTTGTGGAAACAGTCATTTTTATCATATACAGGATATACAAAAGATGACTAATGATTGTCTNCTTTTCCAAAAAAAGTTTTAACAACCATTTTTTTTTATATCTAGTTCACTTCAGAAGTACAGATAAAATTTCTCTGTTTGGACAAATACAAGAACTGAGGTGCAGTGTTTATTTAACAGTGGTGTTGCCTTAGATGTAAAACAGGAGTCAAGTTTCCAAAGTTAGTCAGAATATGTTAAACTGCTTCTTTGTAAAGTGATTATAATACTTTTTGAAAAAAATATGATGTCTGACTAGATAGGTTCATCAAAACAGCATTTTAAGAGATACTATTCTGAAAATCATCAAATTTCCCAAGAAGGCAAAACAATAAGTCCTTAGTATCTGCTTTCACTTACTGAAGTAACAGTGAAGCAAACAATACAGACTATAAGTTTAAAACTTGCAGCTTCAATAGCCCTTACCTGTTCTTAAGGATTAGTGTGATTGTGGGATTAGAGGTTTGAAAATATAACAGCAAACAGGAAGAAAGCATATTCAGTGATCTTTGTGCTTTTTCAAACATCTCTTTCATCTTGGTGAAAAGGGGAGGGTGGAACTCAAGACTCCACTTTCTGTCTGTGGGATTGAGGATATACCACTGGTATACCACCNTTCAAACTCATCCTTTTATCAACACATAAATGTTAATGGTGAAAGTCTGTTTCAGGATGCTCTCCTTGTGCTGTGTTGAAGGAAAGTATCTGTAGCTGTTTTGGTGGGAAGCAGCTGCACAGGCTTCACCACCTTCGTGACACAAATAAAAAATTCAAAAGAGCTGCAAATTCACCACTGACTGCCAAACAGGACTAGAGCACTTGATTCCCTGTGAAGGAAAGAAATTAACTATGACAGCTGTGTACAATTTCCCACTCACCAGTTCATTTGCATTTGACCTTGTCTGAAAACTATCCCTCTTGTAAACTATATNACTGAAGGAATTTTTAATATTTTTGTTGAGTTTATTATGCCACTTTGTTAAGCTAGAAGGGTCAAATATAGGATAACCAAATAGCAGACATATATTGGTGTTTCACCTCTCCTCCCCAAAAAAGATTATTTTTCCTTACATGATTGTCAGTGAGAAGAAATCATGATAACAGATCGTTTTCAGTACATTCTGGTGAAAAATATTCAGATTTAGAGAACTCAATCTTATTTTTTGTAACATTTCACAGATTAGGAAAAGAATTAANATTTAAGTATTTTTTACTCTGTAGTATGAAAACATGGTGGTTTTATTATCAAACAGAAAATTAATAACATTCTTGTTTCACATCCTATTCGTCAACATGTTTTATTAAGATGTAATGTCCCTCTTAAAAGTTCAATCAAATCACTAGATAAANATGTGACTAAGAGTTATCTCTTGCTGGGGATATGGGAAACTCCAAGCAATGCCTAGAAAGAATTTATGAATAGCAGATTTCAGGCTTTCTACCATGCTGAGTATAAAGATATGGCAGCAAAGCTTCACAAACATCTGAGCAAATACCCTGGTAAAATACTATNGAACATAAAAGAAACAAAAGAACCTGAAAACAGATTGTTAGCTCCTAAGAATCAATAATTTTGTTCAGAGTCAGACACAGTTGGTACATGTGCTGCAGGTATTGCAGACTATTTAATGATTTAGGAGATTATCAATATGAAGACACAGAAGCTAAAAAACCTTCCAACCCCCCCACCAAAAAAATACCCACCATAGAACTTATACCCACAATAAAAATGTCTTTATTGTAAAAACTATTAGAATGAAAGAATCCTTTCTCCCCCATGTGACAATCTCACCTATATATTTCAGGAATAATTTTCTTCTCTGACCCTTGTAAATTACTGATAGTGTATATAGTGATAGCATACATTGTTTCCTCAGGCTGTTTCATAGTCAACTAGTAAAGGTGGCTGCTGAAAAGTTTTAAAGGTTTACCCCTGGAGAATAGAGACACTTTGAAACTTCTTTTTTTACTTGCAGTATTTCTGTTAGAAAAGATTACATGGAATAAAGCCTCTTGGTCTGGATAGACCCATGTCATTAGACCATTCATGCTTTGGTATTTTGCTTTATTCAATGCAGGTCAAATGCAAGGAAATTAAGAATTAGTTTTCAAACAATTAGCAACTAAAACAAAACTAATAGAAAATTAAACTAATAGACATTCAGGAGAGTGCTTTCAAAATTTCAGGATTTCTGTTCCTGAAGTTGTCTCTCACAAGTGCCCTCTCTTCTGTTATCAGTTCTTTTACATTTCTAAAAATTAATTATCTTTAATTCAAGTGGTTGTTGAATCCTATAGTAAAATGTTGATGAAATGCACTCATTAGAAAAAAAATTCTGCCACAAGTATCAGTGAAAATGTATGTCTGATAGAACTCAATTTTACTCCCCAAATTAAATGAAGGATTTAGAGCAGTGTATTCNCAAGTCAGGTGAATTCATCAACTGGAATGCTTTGCATTGAAAGAAGTCCTCACTTANATCCTGCTAATGGAGTTTTAATTTGTGTAAAACATCAAGTATTTGCTAGATCAAAAAGGAAACATCAACCAGAGATTAATATATCCATCCAGAAAGAGATTTCATATTGTTTGATATTCTGACTCTGGGTGTAGACTAGAAAAACCATGGGTGGGGGGGGGAATATCATTTAAAAGTGCTTTTTAGAAAAGGAAAGAAAAAAAAAAGTTTCCTCAAGCTGAGTCTGTTTTGCCCTTGATCAAAAGAGTTTTTATAAAACACCAATGTTTCAGAATTGCAGAGCATTATTTATACAGCATCAGGGCCTTTTCTGTTTTTCACACTGCTGTCCCTCCCACCAAAGAACAGCAGACAGGGAGTGCAGAGGAGGCTGGGAGGGGACACAGTCAGGACAGCTGACCTTAGCTGACCAAAGGGATGCACCACACCATGTGCTCAGAAGTAAAAGCTGGGNGAGAGTCATCCTGTGGTTACCATTTAATGCTCAGGAATTGACTGGGTGTGAGTTTGCTAGTGATGTACTATTGTATTTGCATATAGCTTCTTTTCCTTCCCTTTTAAATGTTTTCAAAATTTGTTTTCCTTCATCTTTTACTTATTAAATTGTCTTTATCTTCCCCTTTCTCCTATGTGGCAGCCAGTTAAGTGGCTGCATGAGGCTTAGCTCATCTCTCAATTAATGCACAGCAGAGCATCACTTCATTTTATTTCCATGGATTTAATCTGCTATTTTATGGAACTTCATCATCACCAAGACTAGACAATCTATTTAAACTTGATCCAAGAATGCCAGACTGTGTTTTGAGAGTTTACCTTATAATTTATTCTTCTTTGCTATTAATTAGTTTCTTAGAGGCTTTCAAACTGCTCTCAAAGACNAGATTTTTATCTGAGCTGTTCTTCCAGTAAATTAATATATCCTTCTTCAGGCCAAGCTTACTTTCCTGTAATTATTGATAAACGAGAGCTTACTACACAGAGAAAATCACTCCTTGTGCACAATGAAAGCCTGTGGTAACACTGAAACCTGGTGTTGAATAATTTTACCAGTTCTGTATCCAGATACACAGAAATTTCTGGTTATGGAGTAATGAGTTAACAGGATTTTTTGTTAGATTGCTTTTTTGTTTGTATTAGAATATCTCTGCCTCCAGAGTTTTGCTTAAATGATATAGAATCTTAAAATCTATTCTCAAGTCTGATTAAAACAATCATAAATGTCACTAATTTTTTTTTCCTTAGAGGAGGCAAAATGAACAATGCACCACCAGTTACAAGAAAGCAATTTTGAAAATATTCACAAAAGATGAATTTTACCTCAAGTCATCTGGAAACAATAAAAACATTTACAAAGAATCAATGACTGTAGGAAGAAATGTTAGAAATTATTTGTTCTCTCTATTCAGACCAGGAGCAGACTTGGAGGTAGTGTAATTCACTTTCACAGAATGATATAAACTGATATATGTCAAGAAGCTGGGCCCTCTAGTGTTTAAAATTTCAATATTGAACAAATTGGTTTAAAACATTAGGGAATATTTGGAAACAAGATATAGCTGTGACTTCATAATTTAATTAAATATTTGATAACCATCCCACTGTAACTGCCAGATACCCCTATAGCTGAATGTAGAGAGCAATTAGAAAAAACAGTATGAAAATTAGATTAAATATGAAGGGACATATCCTAGGTCTACATAAATTCCCCTAGTCCTGCTGGTTTTAATGATTCTGTGCTGCATTATGCATGTTGAGCAGNCAACCCTAAGAATTTATCAGCTCAGGAATTCAACAGAAATCCTTGGCTCCCACAGTTATCATGTGTAATAACTCTAGAATTGAAATTATTTTTGAAATCAGATTATATTCTTAACATGTTGTTGCAGACAAAACTCAAAAAAGTGACAACTGGGTCTGTTGCAGGAATAAGTTAATGGCATTCTGAAGCTTTCATTGTACCATGGGACACAATACACAATCTCTGAACACAGTTAAAAGATTAAAAAGAACTTTAACTTGTATGGAAAATGTCAAGGAAGAGCATGTTTTATTCTGAGCAGTTAAACAGAGCAAACTGTATCATCACATAGATTAGTGTTTAAGTTTTTTCTTATCAAAAATGCCAATAAACTCACTGATTTCTAAATTGAAATTTGCAAAATTTATTATTAATTCCTTTCTGGACCAAAATTTTGTTAGAAATTTACTCAATTTTTAATGTAGTTTAATTTTGAGTGCATTGATGAGAAAGAAATGTCATGTNGTGTGAAAAAAAGAAATGGAGCGATGATCACAGGATCTTCTGAAAATATGAATATTAAAATAACCATATTCTTATTCCCAAATAATGCCTTGAAGAGAGCAGCACTGGTTATAACTGGAAGAAATATACTGACAAGAATATGATTCCTTTTAGTTTCCATTTNGAACACACATTATAATAAAACTGTTTTGTCCTCCAACAGAGTTCAAAGACATGTAATTTTTTTTTCTGTGATCTTTGGCATACAATTTAAGAAACAAAAACTAATCATTAAGTGATTTCNTTATCCAGCTAATCCACATGAAATATTAAAAGTCATTAGAAGAGATAATGAGGAGTTCAATTTCAGAATAGTCACTTGAAAAAGGCATTAAATTTAATCAGACTTCTTTATAACAAGTAGTCTCTGTCATTAACTTTTCAAACTATCCCTGGGATGTAATGAACACAATCTAAGTGATTTTGAAATACCTCTAAGGCAAAGAAGAGCAGGTTAGGCCACTGGCCCTAAAGTCAAGTCACTCTTATCCGTTTTTCATCTGACTGCAAATTGCTTGGGTTCTGTAATTCTTCTTACTAATTGTATAAATTCCTTTGATTTATTAAACTTTCTTGGACAGGAACCATCCCTTACTATACATGAATTTTGGCCTGATTGTCTAGAGACTTACAACAAGCCTTTGAAGTATCTTCCTTACATGCACAACTAATTGCTAAGTACCTGAGTAACACTAATAAAACATGGATTTTTAAAATAAGATAGTCTGATAGTTCTGTTAAACTGTTTTCTACCAGTAAGTTTCAAATTCAAATTTAAACAGTCACAGATTTACTGGGTTTTGTGTCATGATTTTGAAATTCTGAATATATAGTAGCTGAATTCTGTTTTTAATTCCTAGAGAATGCATCCTACTAAAATAAGTAGGCCTGGTCTTCAACTGGATTTTAATTAGATTAATTAAGTTAGATTTAACTTAATTAACCTGCCTACTGAAAGTTTGTGTGGATTTGGTGGTTTGTGTCTGTTAAATTGACAAGCTAGAAATAGAAAAGAAAAAGAAAAAGAAAAAGTAAAAGAAAAAGAAACAACAAACAAAACCAAAACCAATAACAACAAACAAAGCCTTCCAAACCATCATCATCATCATCATCACCTCAAGCCAAAACAACCCCTCAAAACAAGGAGATATATATATATATATATATATATATATGAAACAGTATATATAGAATTGACATGAGTTTGAGAACACAAAATCCCTTGGTGTCTATGATATTATTAACTTTCTTAGAAAGACACAAGTAATTGAAACATTTCTTACTCATACTCCTAAATTCTCATTGAAATTAGCCAGCTTTTAACATTGCCTTTTATATCTAGTTTGATTTGCACAAAATGTCTGAGACTGTACATTAACCTGTAGATTTTTTAAAAGCTATGTGGTTCTATTCCAGCTACATAGGATGAAAAAATCACATGCTATTTTTACTTTTTCTGTCTGAGTAAAAGATTTATTGAAAGTGAAGAAAAATTACTAAAACTTGAAAATGTGATGAATTTGCAAACAATTTGTCATTTTAAACTGCAAATTTTCTCAAAAAGAGAAGTATGCTCATTCAAAGCATAAAAACTCTAATGAATAGACTACACCGTTGTGTCACCTGAAATAAAGTTAATGATGCAATGAGTATGATATAGATATTGTGCTATGTATTACTTCAATTCTGTCCATTTTTATATCTGTTCTTTAAAGAAAGATTGGTCCTCAATTTTACCTGAAGGTGGACAGGNATTTCCTACTACTTTTGCCAATGCTTCTGATGTGTAAAATAAAAAAATAAATATAATTAAAAAAAAAAAAAAAAGGTGGGATGAGCCTTAATGGAGCCTGTGCTTAAGATTTATGGACACTGTAAAACACCTCTTTACAGCTTAGTGAATAGACAGTCCATCTTTTGGGGTCACAAAATGTCCTGGAAAGATTAACTTTCAGCATCTCCTACCCCTTCCGTTGCTCTCTCAGTTGGTATGGCATCTGACTCCTAAATTTGTCTTTTAAAATGGAAATGCTTTCTCCATTCATATATTCCTCCTNTTTTTCTTCCCCGTTTTCCTTCCCCCTAAAAAAGCTTAGCAGGGCTTGAATCATCAAGTTGGTAATGAATTAAATAAATTAAAAGCATAACCCCTGAGGTTTGACCTGAGGGAGGAAATTGCTCTGACCGCTCAGTGACACAGAATGTGATTACTGAAAGATTAACAATGGGAAAGACAGCTGAAGAAACCACCTAAATAGATAGTCACAAGATCCATTTCCACTCTATTAGACCAAGAGCCATCCAGCTGGACCTTAACAGATGGTCTCAGTCTCTTGTAAAATATTGGAGCATGCCTTAATTCTGTCTTAGGATTTCTACTGAATAAAGAGCCTCGATTTATTGTACTTTTACTGCTGACAGCAACAGTCCATTGAAATGGCAGTGAAAGCACAGGGAGACACTGGAGTTACTCTGTCTTTCTGGCTGACTGCCCACAGAGGCAAGGAAGTCACTGTTATTGTAATGCAGATGACAAAAAGCAAGGCACATACTGCAGCTGAACTAATTGAAAGGAACTCACTGCATACCCAAATATATTTTCAACTTTAAAAATATATTTTGGCATAATAAGTAACATCACATGTTTCTGAGAGATGACACTCAACTGAATTATTAAGCTGTGCAGTTCAGTAGTGCAGCAATTCTAAAANAATCACAGACATTTACATGCAATACTCAGTCTGGAAAACCTTTCCTTGGGTGTTTTTTGGGTGTTTTGTTTTGTTTTATTTTATTTTATTTTTTTGGTTTGGTTTTGGTTTTCGTTTTGGTTTTTGTTTTTGTTTGTTTGTTTGGTTGGTTGGTTTGTTTGGGGTTTTTTTAGCATTATGGTTTGGGAAGAGAAAGGGAGAGGGTAGAAGGACTAAATATGGAATATAGAAATNTTAGTCACCTTTGCATTTTCTCAACTCTAGTTCCAAAGAGGACTCTGTGACCAGGGGATACTTCTAAGTAAATAAACTGCAATGCTTTAGATATTAAATCCTCTTAAAGACATGACCTGAGACTCTTAATAGCATGCCAACTTTATGAAAAATAATTTTACTGACTTCAGCAGAGTTATTTCTTACTTGCATCAACTTAACAGAAAACAGAATTGCCTCAAAATTATGCTAAAATAAATTNAAAAAAACCCCATGTTCTTTCTTCCATCTCCACTTGTGCTTTGCAGTCATTACTGCACCCTTTCAATAATTAAAAGAGATTATAAGAGGAACGCAAGGAAGAATGTTTTTACAATAAACTGGTTCATGTTTCCAAGAGAAGCTGTGGATAGAAACCCCATCCCTGGAGGTGCCCAAGACCAGATTGATGGGGCTCTGATACCAGCAGAGTATTATGGAAGATNTCCCTGCTTACAGCACCTCTATAGGTGCTTTCCAAAACAAACCATTCCATGACCCTCATCCTCTCAGGGAAATAATCGAAAAAAAAAAAAGGGATAAAATAACATTTATTATAAATGTGGCCTACATGATTTATTGTATTTTTATAAACCATTTATTTTATTATTATGAAAGGCTCAATATAAAATGGAGAATTTCAATCAATACCACTGAAAAACTCATCTTCACAAATAATGGCTATTTCNGAAAGTGAAATAGAGTGCACATTATCTGAAAATTACATTGAAAAAAAGATNAAATACTATATGAAATTTTGTAGCAGTGACAGTGAATAACTAGTTTCTTGGAATATGAATATTGATTAAAAGTTTATTTGATGCTTTCATTAAATATTTGCTTCATGGGTTTTTTTTTGTTTGTTTGGTAGTTTGGTTTTTGTTGTTGTTGTTTTTTTTTTGTTTTGTTTTTGTTTTGTTTTTTTTGGTGGGGGTGGTTTGCTTATTTTGGACAAAATTGAATGCCTCACTAGTAATTTACAAACAAAATGTGACCAAAATATCAAAACTATTTCCTTTTTACTCCAGTCCTTGCTGGGTAGATCTACAGTGACATACTTTGGCAAAGCTCTGAGTTCTTTAGAAAAACCAGGGGGAAAAAAACTATATATAATTATTTAAATGTGTTTGCACGTAACCAGATTTGGATTTGTGCTACAGCAAATAATTTACCTACCTTTATGTCCCTCTGCAATTTTTGTCTNTAGATTCTGTCCTCAATTTTTACTCCAAATCATCCTCTTTGGAGTATTAAGTGATTTTTTTAAAATGAGGTTCCATTACTTATTTCAAGTATTATGAATAAAAATTGTATAAGGTTCCTTTTAATTTTCTACAAGGAAAAATTCTGTAGACANCCTATAAATAAAAATTTATTTTAAGAAGAATTTGAGATAAAGGATGGAACAGCTAAGCATTTCTTGATGAATTAGAAATAACAATATGTGAGAATGAGAATAGATTATATGAAACCAGCTCTTCAGAGTTGGCAGCCATAGAAGAGAAAAAAAAAAAAAGTCAATAGTCCTTGCCCATGAAAACTATACAAAACAGCAAGGCATGTCTTTTGCAGTGGGAAACTCTGAGAAACCAATATTACTGACATTTGCAGGCCCAGCCAAATTCAAAGTTTACATTTCAAATTGCACTGATTTCTGTTACAGAATCCTTTTCAGATGAAATTTTGTTATATTTAAAAAAAAAAAAAAAACAACAAAAAAAACTTCACAATCAAATGAAAAGCTGCAAGAATCTATGAAATATTCGCTTTTAAAAATTCCAATAGAAAATAAAGCTACCCAAAATTAATATTAAGTGATCAAAAGACTTCTCAGAAATTTATTCTTGTTGATAGTTGTATCACTTGTATCTTTCAGTTTATAATTATATAGTCGTAATAAACAGGTTCTCAGGATGGGGAGATCACTAAATATTAAATGTCAGTTATTTCTTGAAAAGCATTTTTCACATTTTGGCTGCAGATGGCAGCAAATATCCAGATAACAGCAGTTTTTACAAGATTCATTATTACCAGATACCTACGAACAGATCAAGTTGACCATCATATATCTCATTAAGAAAATTATATAAATACTTTGATAATATTAAAAATAAACATCCTAAAGTATTAATTGAGTTAATTTAATTTCTTTTCCTGAGCAAAATGATTTGACATCATATATAGGTGGAGGCCCACAACTGTGGAGTTTCAAGCACTGAAACAAGTAGGTTTTTACTTGAAGAGAGAAATTGAAAATGCAGCATTGAATATAACAGCTGGTTAAATGTGTTTGTGTCATATATGCCAGTATTTCTTATATCTGCCATTTAGAAATTCCNATATTTAGAAATTCCCCTTGCTCATAAAGCCATTCCAAGTGCAAAAGTAAAAAAAAGATCTTACAGTTAATTTAGGAAAGAAACATATTTGTGAATCAGTTTAGACTTTTCTAATCTTAGAAAGATTTTTTCTTCAGTAGAGATTGGATATTAGTATAACTTCCAGAAAGTAGGTCAATAAGTAGGTATAATTTTTTATTTTATAACACTTTAGACATAAACTGTTGACCACATCTGAGACTAAATAGACCNAGCTAAATCAAGAAATTTAGAAAGCAAGAGGTTCTCACTGAACCTCGTGTTTCAACAGCAGGGGCCAGGACATGATGACACTGAAATGCATTGCAATAGTTGCCAGAGCTGTTATTTAGATACTGCACTGGCAATATTTAGCTACAGATTGGCAGATTCTGATTAATTAACCACATAATCAAAGTGCCCTATTTCTTGTACCCAACTGACAATAATCTCTATACTACTCTGCTGCAGTGATGGGGGAAAAAAAATAAAAAAGTTAAAAAGTTGGACTTTAATGTACATGGAGACAATTTTTTCTCTTCAAGTAGAGAAAGGCATTGCAGGATGTACCATGATCCCATCTGCCAGCTAAATGTTTGTAGCTGCTGAGATAAATGTTCATATGAAACAGAATTAAACTGGACATGGTGAAGCTAGATAATCACATCTAGATTTTTTTAATCTCATCTCTACTGGGGAAATTTTGACCAGTAATCCTTTTACAGTCCCTTCCTGTATGGGCTGTTTTATGATTTTGTGAACATCAATAAGCAGACATGGAGCCTTTATTTTCTTCTATTTTTTGGGCCTCCTTTGTACATTAAGTTCTTTCTTGTGTTTTCACACATCTGCTATATCACAATAACTGAGATTTTTTATCCCATTCTGTTACAAAAATGTTGAGGAATTGTACATGAAATCTGTAGGGGGCAGCACAAAAAATTCTTGAATTGTACTTGATTTTTACAGAGCTTCCCATGAGTCAGTTAAGCAATATTAAGAAATATTAATTTTAAAAAGCTATGTGGGTGAAAAACATGAAAAACAATTAGTTCTGTTATACTGAAATCGAAGATAATGAATTGTGTTGGTCTTTGGCCTAAAATTCACAGTGAAATATTGCCCTTATGTACATGTTAAAATCTTTATCCTTTTTTCCTTTCCATTTAGAATAATTGTTTTCTTGTATAAGCATTCTTGTACAGATCCTCCTATAAACTATGCTAAGGCACATGGAGAATAGGAATGTAATTTGAGGCAGCCAGCACAGATCCACTGAGGGAAAGTCCTGTCTGTGCANCCTAGTGGCTTTCTATGATGGAGTAACTACACAAAGTAGTTAAAACCTTTTATCCAGATTTCTGTAAACCTTTGATACAGTCCTCCACCACATCCTTCTCTCCAAACTGGACAGTGTTGGATTTGATGGGTGGACTGATAGGTGGATTAGGAATTGGTTGGGTGGTCACATCAAGAGGAAGGTGGTCAAGGGCTCAGAGTCCTGGCTGGCAGTGATAAGTGGACTATTTACAAGAGGGGGAATGGATTCAAACTAAAATAGAGTGAGTTTAGATTAGATATTAGTAAAAACTTCTTGGTGGTGAGGCACTGGAACAGGTTGCCCAGGGAGCCTGTGAGTGTTCAAGGCCAGGCTGGATGGGGCTCTGAGCAACCTGGTCTAAATGAAGGTGTCCCTGCCCACAAGGAACTAAAAAACCATTAAGGTCTCCTTCCAACCCAAAAAATTTTATGAGTTTAAATTACACAATCTGATAAAATCAAAGACTTTGAGGAATATTGAATCAGATTATAAATATTTTGATTACGTGCAGTCCTTTCAAAGCTATTTATTCCTTATTTGTTNATACAAAAAGTTGTTCCAAGACAACCTTGCTCATAGCTTTATCTGACATGTTCTATTAATTTACTTGTTCCAGAGTTTTTGATTTCTTATCAAAAATTTAAAATATTCAGCTTAAAACAGAGAAAAATTTAATCCAGATCATGTAATATAAATCTACATAATATTCTCTGCTTTTCTTGTCCTTTGGTTACTGTGTTTGTTGAGCCTGAGTTGATATTGCTANCTCCATTGCAGTAGCAAGAAATCAAAGATTCATACAATTCTCATGTGGCACTGATTCTGATTTCAGTTCTAGTTTTCTTCTAAAAAGCTCTTTATTTCTGGTGTGATACTGTACATCTAATTAATTACTAGTGATGTTTCCCAATATTTTTTCTAATGTTTATTTATAATAAATTCAGAGGGGTAAGAAATGGCTGACATATATTACTGTCTTATAATGAGCAGAGTGAAACTGAGTACAGACAATTAGAACATCATTGCCTGAACAGCTGTGCATACTAATACAGCAATTCTAAGCAAACAAAAAATTCCCTTGGGAGAGCTGCCAGCAAATCCTGGAAATGCTTAGACTTCTTACATCTTTCCCCATTGACTCAGTGGTTCCTTAGTTCTTGAGACAACTCCACCTCTACCATGCATGAGTTTGGCCAAGCCTGAGCTTTTTAACNGCTCTTTAATCTAATTTCAGTTTGAATCCAGCAGTGAGTATTCATCACTTTGTTGCCCTAACTTGATTTTCATTGCAGTAAGGAAGACTTTCTTAAAAGAATTGCTGTCTGAAATATTTACATTTGTCAATAAAACTTCCTTATGTAACAAGATTTTTGCTGATTTTTATGAGGCTCTTAGTGTGCGTGTGTGTGTGTGTGTGAGGTGAAAACAAACTTCCAAGGGATTAATTAGAAACTAACCTCTGGCTAACCACACTGTTTTTTTNAAGGAGATTCCTGTCTACAAGTCAGTTGATGAGGATGATAAATTACCTGATATGAATAATCCAAGGAGGGAGTGTTTGGCACTCAGAGAAGGAGGTTAGCTTGCTCAGACTGAAGATAGTTTTGGTGCTTTCTGTACCTACCTGAAAGATATGATATATTTTACTAATCTGGCCATTGGGTAGGTAGGACTCTTGGAAAGACTGTAGATTAGACTCCAGTTGGCAAATTTAAAAACAATATAACTACTTAAATTATAAATACACACATAAAGAAATACAGTAAAAAAAAAACCCACACAAAACTTTTAAATTTTTGCTATGTGCATATGTATGAGCCTTTGGACAATTAAAAGACAGCTCTTATACACATTCAGAGTTTTAATATATATCAAATTAGAAGAAAATTTTAAAGAAAATATTACCCTTCTTGCTAGCAACCTTAAAATCCAGGTTTTTATGGAGCAAGAGAAGCTTTACTTATGATGTTTGTTTGTTATTTTGCTCAATAAAATTGCAGAAATCGTCAAAGCAAATGCATTTATTNACTTGCCTAGGAGGCTCCTTGGGATTATTTTTTTTCAATTTGAGAAGTTTCTTTTCAATTTGACTAGGTCTGCAGCTGTGCTGTTTTGCAACTGCTGCACGTATATCCAAAGACTCAACTTTTAGAAAATGAACNAAAATTAATGTGTCATAGGAGCTCCCTGTTAGCTCTACAATNTTCTTGTGGAGCCTGTATGTCATGCAAGTTGCTGTCAGTGATGAATTCAAAGATAATTATTCTGGAACATGGGGAATAAAATTGTTGATGTTCAGTCTTCCCATATGAATACAAGAATTTTATTGTCATGTTTGTGTAGTTAAATTCTCTTTGTGCAGACTAGTTTCTATAAGATTTACTCACATCACAGAAATTCCTGTTTCACATTGACTTTCCCTGAGGATTTAATTAGATAACATTTTATGTTANCAAAGGCATTAAGTAAACAAGATATCCAGAACTCACTAAAATATAANGGTGGACAATAAATAGTAAACCTAACAGAGACATAATGAGTTTTCGTACGGCATGATAAAAATTGTCTAGAATACTAAAACCCTGATGTAACAGAAAAATAAGAAACTAGCATGCTTTGTGGCAAGAGTAGCAATGCCATGGAGTTCCATAAATTGGTTTTTTTGTTACCTAATACAGTAGAGTATAATCCATTACCTAACAAAAATTAGAGTAGTCAATGCTTGATGGGTCACTTTATTCATGTTAAAAAAATAATCACAGAACTTTTTCACCAAAAAACCCCACCAATCCTCTCATGGTCCCCTGAATAATGGGTTTCATTTATTGGTTTTCCAATAGAAAGCAACTTATGCTATCTTACTTTAAATACCCAAGGTCGTTTCAATAATTTATAAAACAAAAGGAAGAAACATGGGCTAGTAATGATGTTCTTTTCTTACCTTTCTATCACTAATTGTATTCAACAATAAAATTTCTTGTATTTCATCCACTCTATTTGATAAAGACCACAAGTTTCTTGTATTCTGTTCAAATCTCTCTTGGGTTGTGTTGTGGATTTTTTTAAAATTTAATTTCATATCTGCTTTCAGTGCTTCTCTACATGTAGACTTACAACCATTTTTATTGTATTTATTGATTTGGAGATTTCAAAAATTGTTACAAGATAATATACATTTAGTAAGACATATGCTATGTTATAGGAAGGAGTANATATATAAAGGAAGATTTATACTTGTCCTGAACTCCTGTTCANTTTTTTCAGTTTATTGAGATCATCATTTTACTATCCAGAAAAAAAAAACAAGAAACAAGTGTGTAAGTATAGAGAAAAACTTGGATAACTATAAACATATTCACTGGAAAAAAAGATTACAGTAAAAGGGATGACAGACATTTTTACAGTGTTTTGTATAATCAGATTAATTTTTTTTATTTCTCCTCTTTGAGAAATTTAAAAAATTTCAATAAATCAGAGTGATTTCAATACCCTAGAATTTGATTGTTTATAAAAATAATTAATATTCTTCATGACTGGACCAGTTATATAGATTACATTTTAAGAAATTTATTTTTACGAAATGTGGTTATCATGTAATCAATTTATGCTGATTTGAAAAAAAACATTCTAATGTCAGTAAAAACTTTATTTCTATAACAGGTCAGTCAAGTCACTATCACCTGTGGAAGGCAGAGTCTCAGTTTATCAGAGAAGTATGTTTACACCAGGAAACATTGCATGGCCTAGAGTGCAACAAAAGGACATATGAAAAGATTACCTCCTAGGAATTTCCAGGGGAGTATTGAATGAGAAAACATGGCACTGTTCTGGGTAAGTTTTTGTGNTCAGTTGTTTGTTTGGTTTGTTTCTTTTTCTAGAGATCTGTTATCACTCGGAAAAGCATTGTTATATTCAGATGGTCAAAAACCTTTTAGCAACTGTACAAGCATTTTTTACTTTATGTTACATGCTTGCTAAAATGTGTAAAGCAGTAAATTTACAGAGGCTCTGGCTGGCTTTTTTTGAAAATACTANTGATGGGATTCCTCCTCTCTAATCCTTCAGAAGATGATTCATAATACTAGAAAGANATCAGTAGTCAGTCAGCTGTCCTCATGCCAGAAGCTTTAAAATACCAGTAGTTNCCCACAGCAAAGTGCTGAGGAAGAAACAGAAATTGTTTAACCAGATCCTATCACACACTGTCTAAATAAATGTAATTCCATTTTTAAGGTTTCTTTTAATTTTGCCATCTAAACACAACTACTCACAACTAGACTATGTAATTATAAGCAGATGACAAATAAACTGTAATTTAGGCATGACTTAAGAAGATGAAATTTGTCTTCTTTTTTTTTTTTTTTTTAGTAAGATGCTCTTTAAAATTCTAAACAGATGAATATTGCAACATGGTCTCAGAGTAGGGATGATACGTCCATTCTGAGTTTGTAATTCATTTGAAGGAAAGAGTGTGTGCATTTTTTAAATCTCTGCTTTAATCCAGATTAATCATGAAGCACTGAATCTACAGCTTCAATTTAAGACTCTNTATTTACACCAGAAGAAACAAGCATTATATATCTGAGATTCCTTAAAAAAAGGTTTGACCTATCAATTTCAAAATTAAATTTATCAAAAGCTCCATTAAAATTATTTTCTAAGATACTAGCCATTGCAAATGATTAGTCAGAATCAAAGTTTTGGGAAAAGAAGCGCATTTCTGTAATGCTAAAGAANACATTATTTCATATTCCTCTGGCTGATTAGTTGTTAATCACTGTCTTAGAACATTTAAAGTTAATTTAATACAGAGACAGAAAGAGCCTGAAACTAAAGGAGAAGAAAGAATCTCTCCAATCAAATATTAGTCACACTGAACAACATAGCAGGTGTTGTCAACAGAAAGCTCTCCTTTTCCTATAACTAGACAGTCTCAATTGCACAAACATAGATGCCTGTGCCCATGCACAATCCATGACATGTGTACACTGCTAAATAAAAAAGTGTGGGGCAGCAGGTCAAGCAATGTTCTCACATGTCCTGCACTTAGTTAGAGGGACATGTGCAGTAAATCAGTGTGTTCCATGGCCCCTGGGCCTATACTGACCACAAGATCATGCTTTGCAGAACACATTGATCTGCACAAAACTAGTTAATCTCAGCAGACCAAATTCCTAATGGCATTCAAAAGTCCTTCAAAAGAAGACCAAATATGATTTAAAGCGGTGTTACCACTCCTATTCTTGACTAAAATGTGCATGTGCTGGTCTGGTGGTTATTTATTTCCTCTGAACCAGAAGAGCTCATCTTTTCAGTTCCATCTTCTAACTGTTACTTCCAACCCAATTTAACTTACATTAACCAGTGTTTACTCTTAAAAAATAGAAAGACATCTCAAAAGCATTGGTGAGATGGTATAAATAATATATGCAAGGTTTTGAAAATGTTTCAGTTGAAAAGAATGTCAGAGTTAATTGAATACAAACATAAGAAATTAAGATGCTGTCGGAAAACAAACAAACAAACAACCCCTTCACGTTGAAAAGGAGAGTAGAAACACAAGGGGATTATGCATAGACTGAATCTATTTGAAATGGAAGATAGAAGTCCACAAAGAATGCAAGGAAATATTATTCAAAGTTGTTGAAACTAGAAATGNCATTCCTTTATGACAAGCTTATCAGTAGGACTGGACAGAATAAATAAGTGGTAATAAATAATACATAACTATTCATATGTCCTATTCTGTAATAATAGCAAGAGATTTTTTTTTCCTAAAACTTCAACATTATGGTTTTTCTGAAAAATGTATTCTGTGAATATGAGGTCTTTTTTATGTCTTTTAAATCCTCTGATATATATATATATATATATATGTATATAATATTTAGACATATAAGCTTACCTCAAAAGTAAGTGAACATCAAATAAAAAAGAAAACAAAGAACTTTTTACTTGGCTTTAATAATCTCTAGGTTAAATAATTGAAATGAAATCTTTATAAGGTCATGCTTAGAGGTNTCTCCTGTGAAAGGTCTGCACCTCTGAAAGGCACTTAAATGAGTATTAATGTATATTCCTGTATTTATTAAAGGGTAAGATTTATTGAGTTTTCAGCAGAGGGCTCGAATTTTTTGTGTTAGTGTGATTTGTTTAAGAATGGAACTGTATGTTTTATTTGCATTACTTTACCCTTTGAGAATTTNAAAATCTTGAGTCTCTTCACCAAATGAACAGTATTTATTTTATTGTTATAATCATGGACTCTCAGCTGAAACAAATTATAATTTTTAAAAGTGTAAAGTGTTTAAGTCATGCATGCTTTCTGGTTAATGAAGAAGTAATATTCATGAGGTTAATTTTATTTTTTAAGACACAATTTTTCTCCAGACCATCATAAGGGGCATGGAATGTATACCAGGTACCAAAGTATATTTCAAGTATATGTACATCAGAGACCTATCTCAGAATGTGGTGCACAGGAGCACATGCATGAGGTGGTGATGAAATGCTAGANTGCAGGAGACATCACAAGTGTGAGCTATTCATTCATAAAGGAGTGNTGGCCAGGAGCTGGTCAGAATTGGTTTCAGGAGTTCAAAAGTGAAAGGCAAAGAGTCTCATGTATGTAAAAGACACACAAACTGTTAATTTGGATTAACAAGGAGCTGCAGACCCATGAAGACAAGCCAAGGTGCAAAAGAATATTAAAGAGGAGGAGAATAACCCCAAGTGAATCCTAGACTGAGGAAGAAGAGACTGTTGACATAACCAGCACATCTCCCCATGTGAAGAGCTGCAGGTGTTCAATGCTCTCCCTTTCCTCCCCACACACATGTGGATGAAGCCACCAGCCTTAAGGTCCAGAGAGGCAGAAGAAAGTGAGTGTAGCAGCAGAGGCAGGGCTAGAACCAAGTGTGGATAAACCAGTTTTAACCATTTGTGGTTTTTTCATTGAACAATTATCTCTGGACTAACAAGAGTCAGTATTTCTATTCCTGAACTGAAAAAAAATAGGTGTTTTGCAATGAGCATGTTTTAAATTTAATAAAAAATATGTGGTTATGGCTAATCTTTATTACTTTGCTCTATAAAGCACTTGGTTTAAAGAATTTTAGAAAACTGCAAGGAACCATAATCACTTAAAATTCTTAAGTATTCTTGTTAATCCAAAGAAAAAAGGAAAGGACTTATTTCCCTTCCATTTATTTTTGGGTCTTTTGGTAAAAACCTGCTGTTTTCATAGAATTAATAATATTATTGACAGTAATCAAAGTAAAAATATATATGTAATANTTAATTTTATTAAATGTAGTTAATTTAATAAATTTATGCATCAGATGCCTCCAAACACNTCAGTAATGCATGAGGTTGAAGATATACTGATTTTAAGAAGCACAGGTGTTCTATATTCTTTTAACTTACTTTTTTGTTTAGCAATGGAAATACATGGCAATAGAACCAATTCCTTGTATCTTATAAAATGCTTTTTGTTATCAAGAACAGAAATCTTACGACTTTTTCATGCTCTGAAATTCACATTTCTATTGTTTTACTTGCTATTTTGTGTTACTAAGTGAACTCCCTCTTTGTTCTTTTTCTTTCCCTTTCTGAACTGCAGGCCTACAAATAAACTACATAAATGCCCTCTGAGATTATTTCTGCAGTGATGATTTCNCAGTACTTACTCAAGACCGTTCTGGAAAACAGAAGTACTTGAAAGCTTCTGTGTCAACTTGGTGGACTAAATATAGAGGACAGAGATGAGAAACTCTGNGTTCATTAAGCTGCTCAGTGGTAACACTCACACTCTTTCCCTTTACTGTTGTTATTACCATTCTTGTATTATCACTAACATTACATTTATAGTCCTGCATTTTCACTCTAAGGCATCAGCAGTGTTGCAAACTTTGAAACAGATTCAGTAAAACTTAAATATTCTTACTGTTTTGGACAGATCAGAGTTGGGTTTATCATGCTTCCTGATTTTATCTCTTTGGTGTTTTTATGGTGTGATTTGTTGATTTTTTTTTCCCCCAAGCATGGGGAAATGTTCAATTTGCCACTCAAAAGTTAAAGAAACGGTTTGTAAAAATAATAGTTAAAAAATACACACAAAATCTTCATTTGTTTGTATGTAGAACTAAGCCATTTGTCCAGTGTTTACAAAAGCAGAAAAATAAGCTTAATTCCATTATTGTAATATGAGTATGGAATACACTTTTATATGAGGGTGGTGTGAGAGCACGATGATTTCTACAGTACAGTTTATGGCAATGCATATGACATTTTTTTTAAGGAGGAAATCTAATGTGTTAAGTGTTTCCCAACTGATAAAAGGACAATCCTGACAGATAATCTACTGCAACATACTCAAATTTGCTCTTAATTCTAATTTTACCCCCATTCACTTNCCCACAAATCTCAAACATTTTTCAGGCCTACTTGTATCTGTCTTCAATTATCTTTGTTACTGGGTAAATCATTATTAGAGATAATATTAATTAATTTAATCCTCAAATTTTATTCTACTGTTTTAAACCATGGATACAGGAAATTTGAAAAAAAAAAAAAAAAGAGATTTATTTTCTCTAGAAAATACATGTTATGCTTAATTACAATCTACATGAATGAAGAAAGTGTCCTGGACTAGAGAACCTTTTTGGGTGAAGGTGACTTTTTCAACTGCATGTGCTTCTGTCTCCAGAAAAAGTTTAAAGCCTTTACAGCCTCCCTGTGGGGTTTTGAGGACTCTACCACAAAGTCTTGTGTGATCCTTTTAATTATGTGTAGAAAGTCACCCACTTCCTAAAGCCAAGGATGTCACATTTGTTGCCTTATCACAGTTCACAAAACCCCCCAAAGAATGTGCTTATCTCAGACACTAGAGTGGCTTAAAATTAATATTCAGACAAAAGAGATGTCTTCAGT
This sequence comes from Saxicola maurus maurus, assembly GCA_900205225.1. Taxonomy (NCBI): domain Eukaryota; kingdom Metazoa; phylum Chordata; class Aves; order Passeriformes; family Muscicapidae; genus Saxicola; species Saxicola maurus. The sequence continues at coordinate 40,058,522 of OAMK01000002.1, forward strand.
CATGAAGCATGAGCAGCATATTTGAAGAAGTCATTATGCTGTGGTGCTCCTATAGCTACTCATTGTGTCAGGTAGTCTTTGCAACCTGCACAGAAATAACTGCTTTGGGAAACAGCACTGGTAGGGGTGGTGGGAGAGTTTATTTTAATATTTTTTTTATTTCTGATCTTTAAACATTTTAGGATTGACTGATTTTTTGTTTTATGGGAGATTATTGTAATAAGAATAAAGAAGTTATATAAAGGAGGACAAGGCACGCTAAGAATGGTTTCCCCTTTGTGAGTCCTCCTATGTTGTAGCTCTGACCTAAATTATGTGTTTTAGAATAACTTCAGAAGTTGACTCTAACAATTTTAGGCTCTGAGAACACCANGATTAACTGAGTTGTTTAGAGCATGGTGCTAATAACACCAAGTTTGTGGGTTCAATCAATAGGTNGTTCACTTAAGAGTGGGACTCAATAATCCTTGTGGGTCCCTTCCAACTCAAAATATTCTGTGATTCTGTACATATATAGATGTTTGATTTTCCTTATGTATGGTGTGACACTCCCATTTTCACTTAGCCCTTTTTTTACAGACAATATTGTTTGCTACAATATTTGTGTAGAACCTGAATCTAATTGCTTGCAGAACATGCCTATTAGACCAAGCTCTGTAGAACAATTGAACATAGAACTAAAAGACTTTTCTTGATCATTTTTAGGGATGCTTGAGAGACAGGTGCCAAGACCCTGTCAAAATTGATGTACTTCATGGAAGGTGTAAAGAAAGCTTTTCAGTGACTGTGTAGCTCAGGCAAAAACTAAGACACATATAAATTAGGNTCTGACTGAGTAGGCTTTTTGAAACTAAATTCCACTTTATCCCTGAGTTAGACAGTCATGGATACATGCAAACTGAAAAAATAATGGTGAATTGGCTAGTTCTAAATAAGGTAGATTGGATATTATATTTAGCCTAGCTATTGTAGCATTATTTTACCTTAGTTTTAGCACAAATGAATCTTGCTTTAAATTCCATCTTCTGACTGAGGAAATTCAAACCTCTATCTGCCATCTTCCACCTTACAGGTTCAAGGTATTTAGTAAAGAATGTTACCATTATGAATGCAAGAGAAAATACGTACATCCATTTCACTATATGTGCAAAAGTTCAAGGAAGGGAAGGATACAGCAGAATTGAAACATCAAGGATTCTTTGCAGAATGGGAGAACAAGAAAGTGAGGCCCCAGAAAGCAATCTGTTAGTAGCCTGTAAACATTTCTCACTTGATACAAGCTGCAAAGCATTTCATGTAACGGGAGATAAGCAAAAGTATTATAATTAATGGAAGATTTCCAATTATTATTTTCATTGTATTTGTAAAGAAAAACAGTTGAAGAAATTTCAACCCATTTGTATTTCTGAATATCATTTGAGAAGTCCACAGAAGGCCTAAGAGTAGGCAAACTGTAATCTATGTATGATTTTGCTGATGCTGGAGGTTAAAAAAAANGTGAAAGAAATGAAGAAAATAAATTATTTCAATGTTAGTAAAGAGAGGAACTTAAAAAATGCTCCTTCACTCAAAAGGCTCTAAGGCATAGCGACCACCCATATCTAGAAATCGATTTTACACTTCTTTCTATTTCATTTTCATTTATATTCAGAACACTTAGTGGCAGCACCAACTGCATTTCACACTTTCAGAAAGCAAAGCTAGTATAATTAAAGTTCATTGGCATCTTACAGAACCCTGTATAGGTAGAGTCAGGTCCAGAAAGGTGAGACAATAAAAAAAATTCTGCTAGAATTCCTTGTAATTTCAACCAAAAAAAGCAGTTCTACAGCTCCTTGTGTGCAGAATTTTTTGCTACTGACAAGCCTAGCCCATTTTTTATCATCTTTACATTGCTCATTCTCTTTCTCTCTAACCCTTTTCTCCCAGCTGCCTTGGATATTAGTGTTCAATATTCATATTGCAGAAAGAGTAATTCCAGAAACTTCAGTATAGTGCCAACCTGTTAGCATAGAATCATGGAACAGTTTGGGTTAGAAAGGACCTTTAGTGATCAAAAAGTTCCACTCACCCCATTCTGGGCAGGGACAACTCCAACAAAACCATGTTCCACAAAGTCCATCGAGTCTAGCCTTAAACAATCACAGGGATGGGGCATTCCCAGGTTCCTTGGGCAACATGTTCCAGTGCCTCACCACCCTTGAAGTAAAGCNTTTCTTCCTGATGTAAANTCTACTCTNTTTTNAGTTTAAAGCCATTTCCCCTTATCCTATCACTACATGCCCTTTAAAACATCCCTCTCCATCTTTCTTGTAGGCGCCTTTTATGTGCTGGGAGGCTGCTGGTGAGGTCTCCCTCCAGTCTTCTCTTCTTCAGGCTGAACAGCCTCAGTTCTCTCAGACTGCCTGCATAGGAGAGGTGCTCCAGNCCTCTGATCAACTTACTGGCTCTTCTCTGAGCTCCAGCAGTTCCTTCCTATGCTAGAGCTGCAGGTGGGGTCTCACCAGAGCAGAACAGAGGGGCAGAATCCCCTCCCTTGCCCTGCTACCCACACTGCTTTTTATGCAGCCCAGGACATGTTTGTCTTTCTAGGCCATGCCCATCCTCATCCACCAGCATCCTCAAGTCCTTTTCCTCATGGTTGCTCTCAACCCTTTCATCCTCTATCCTGTATTTGTGCTTGGGATTGCCCAGACCCATGTGCAGGGCTTTGTTTGGTCTTGTTAAATTATTGAAAACTACCTGTGCCTTTAGAGTGAAAATCTCTGTATTTTTCAGAGCACAATTTAGGGACAGCATGTGAGGTTACANTTCTTGTGCACTGGTAACAGCAGAACTTCCTCCTATGGGAGCTGGGAACAATACACTTATGCAATTTACTGTGAAGAAGGGGATTAACTAGATGTCCTCTAACATAATTTCNAAACCTATTTTCCATTATTTATTACCTTTCCTTACCTCCCTGCCCCCAGGAAATAGCTTGCCTTTCCCCAAGGCACATTAACTAAATGCATCAGACTCCCACAGCACAAACAGGTCAGCTGCAACACATGCAACATAANCACATTCACCAAGCCACCACTTCAGAAACTGTCTGAGTTGCAGAGTATTCAAAAGCTTAAAAACCTGTCTGCAAGTGGCAGGGCNTGTGAACCACTCAAGGCTATTGTTCAAAGGAAGCTTTTTTGGTTAGAGTTGTGAATTTGCCTTTTTATTGAATGTACTCTTTCCCTTAAAGTGCCAGCTATTTTCTGCTGGAGGTTATAATGTCCACTTGGTGGTAATTATGAACACTAGCCTTAGGAAGGCACAAGGATTAAAATGTGTAAATATGCATAAAAATTCCCTCCATACACCCTGTTCAACAATATTCCATGCATTAGCAGGCTTTACTTAAGGGAGATATGCTGTTGGATTTTTGCTTTTAAATCCAGCTTATTGCCCCCCTTCCTCCAATAAAATCTATTTTTGGCAAATATAGAAACTGGTAAACAAAATCCATGGATTACAGTAGTGAGAGAAAATTATACATATGATTTACTGTCACTGCAGTTCAGCCTTCCCAGTCTCAGAAAGCCCTTTAGCTGTATTCACATTCTTAATAACCCAAATATATGTACTCCCACCTACACAAATTACTCTTTTACACAATGTGAAAGACACGGAGAAACAAAACAGAGCATTAACACACCCACTATCATCTTCTCTCCCACACTTGGGAATTCNCAGTAAGAGAAAATCCCAGACACACATTCTTTTTTCAGCACTCAATGCCCTGAGTCCTCAAATTGTGGCATAAGAGAAAGCTTCTTCAGCTATTAGCCAGTTCAAGCTGTACCAATCTCTATTGCAGCTATAATGATTTGGGACAATTGAAAGGTACATGTTGCTGCATCTTCTATTTTAAAGAAATTAAGGTAAAGAAACATAAACAGGAAAAATACACACAAAAATTGTTGTATATTGTATACTTTTAAAGGTGAAAAGTCCTAGAAAGCTATNAAATAAGTTTTATTTGAGCTTGAAATATTTTAGCACTTTTTTCATGTGTATAGATGGAAAAATAAAACTCTTCCATGTATATTCACAGATTATTTTCACTAACCTACTTTCTCAGAAAGAAATTTTCTCATTCAATATTCAAACTACCAGAGTTCTGCTATTCCTCTGCATTATAGAAAGTTATTTAAGGGTTCAAGTATTTATTCTTTTTGTATCTGACCTCTGGATCTGGAAGGGTAAGAGCTAATGGTAAGCACTATTATACTATAAATTGTTTCTTTGACAGCAGTCTGCAGCCCATTTTGGGAAAAAAAATTGTAATTTGTGAAATGCTATTAAACTATAATGTGATTTTATATTGAAGAGAGTATTAGTGTTGCCCCAATATGCTCATTTCAGTAAGCTTTCCTTGGTTAAAAATTAATATAAATCACTTTCTACAACTGTCACAGAATGTTTTCCTCAGGTTGATGCAGTTTTTGCAAATAAGATGCATANTTGACCCTCGTTTTTCATGCCAAAAAAGTAGAGGTGAAAAATACAAAACACATTTTCTTCTTTCACTTATCTTAGTCTCTTTGTCGATGCCTTTCCCAACATATGGGTGCTGTTACTTAAGTTCTGATCATAATATTACTAATTAAATAAAACCTCAGTTTTAAATTCATGCCTTAGTCATCCTCAAAACTCCAAAAACATGACATTATGATTCAGCCTGATGCCTAATATTAATTGGAGAACAGCCTTTTGCATTGCTGGCTGTGAAATCTATCTAAAATATCACTTACTAGTGTAAAAGATGAAGATAGAATAGAGAAGGAAAGATCCTATTTTTNAAGGAGGGTGTTTATTCAGGATTTCGGTATAAAAATGAAACCAAAATATTCTTTAGCCGTCTCAAAATTATATCATTCTAAGTATGGCTATTACCTTCTTAAATCATCAGGGAAAAGAAGTGAAGGAGTGTTCCATGGTAATTATAATAAATTAATTCTAAAATGCAGATAAGCTGCCACGTTACAGCAGCTTGAGCAGCCAAATGCACCTGTGGTCGAGAGAAACCACATAAACTTTAAACATCGANATTTAGACAAGTGAACCAGCGTTTGTTTTTCATGAAAGTTTCTCTAGATGGAGCTCTAGGTCAAACATCCCTGCGGTTGCATTGAATATTTCATCGTGGTAATTTTGGAATTTGTTTTAATGTCCTCAGTTCACTACATCTGTTGCTATAAAATGAGGTGCAGAAACCACACTGACTTTATTTTTTTGTCACTTTATATTCACTGTTTCTGTAAAAACGCAATTGTGATGAATGATGAGAGGATTAAGTCCAAAATCAGAGAAGCTGTCAACCTAACAGGACTGCTGCTGCAGTTTAATGGCATTTGCAGACATATCAGATTTGTCATGGTTCACATTTTGGCTCACTGTGCCATAGATGTCTTATTAAATAATAATTCAAAAAGTTCATAAAAATCAATTAGTTCTTCAAGGCATTTTCAAATTATTGATCTGCCTTAATTGTGCTGATGGCCTGATAGACTCTAAAAAATACAGATGGCAAATGTCAAATTCATTTTTTTAGTAAGCATCTATGTATATACCATGGTATACAGCTTTATTTAATAGAAACTTTCTCTTAGAGTTTAGAGAGGTCCTTGGTTTTAAGGTGCTACAGGTTTTTGAGGGTTCTATTTTTTTTTTTCATGGAGAACTCCTAGACCCTAAAAATCAAAAATAAATGAAAGAAAAACTTAGATTATCATTCTGTATTTTTTTATACATTAGTTAACACAGCTATAAACTTGTTTTTCATTCAGAGTGACACTAAACATTATATTCTTGGAAAGTTTCAGTAACAATAATTCAGGGGAAAATAATATTATCACAGATGTCAGCTACCATAAAAAAACAAATCCAAAAAACCCACTGTTCTCCACAGGAGAGAAGGGTGTGAGTGAAAGTGAAATGCAGTACTGTACTATTCATGATGCATAAAAATCAGCAAGTTCATACAACTATTAGCTCACATTTTCTCACATAAATATTGTCTTTTTGTTGATTCCTGAAATTTGGCTTCTTAAAATAATCTACTTCTTTAAGTTTTTGGGTTAAGCTATTAGGTGAAGACACTTGCTGGATCTGTTGTATTTGCTTCCTTTTTTTTTTTTTTTCTTTTGTCTCTGAGAGATGAAGGCAATGAGAGAGACTGAAAATCACTCTGCTTTATGAAATAATTATTTTGCTGCTATGNAAAATTGAGTCCTTCCTGAGCCCTTAGTCTAATTGTTACATAGTGTGTCTCTGCCACATGAAGTCCTAGAAAAAATAAGTAACTTATTACTATATTCCTGGAATATTTCTCAATACAGAAGATGGTATGTGATTGAGGACTGAATAAACCACGAGTGCTGACGTTTGTAGGTACTTTACAAATTTAAAAAACTAAACCTATGCACAGAAAATGTGGAAGGCATCCTGGGGAGAGACATATGAAAATGGGAGTACTCATTCTTAGGTGGATACCTTTGTCACTTCACTGTGAAGTTAAAGTTTTTCTCTGCTTTTGTGGTTTGTGTCTTCTTCCATGCAGAATCACAGCTTTACCAGGACCAGTGGGANGAAACCATCTCAAACATGAGTGCTATGAGTTGACAGCCCAGTGCTAAGNTAAAATATGAGAATTTAAACTTGTACTTTCAGGCAGGAAAGAACATTAATCTTTCTTTCACCTTTTTTTTTGTTTTGTTTGAGATCTAAGTTAGAAATAATATACAAAGAGAGTGAGTTTAAAAATGTATTAAAATCTCTGGTTTAAGCTTTCTTTTTTAATTATGCACTACATGTCTGACAGCACACAGAAGCTTTTCAATTCCTTCTATTAATCCAAGCAAGAAAGAGTTAACCTGTTTTGGAGTTGAAATCAAGTGCTATTTTGGATTGTAAACCTAAAAAGGTCCTGAATAGCTAAGTCATCACAGGAAGTAGGGATAGGTGAAGCACATGAAAGAACAGCTTGAAAAAAATACATCTGNAATAGATAAAAACTTCTAAAACAGGAGCAGCTGTGATTTTTTTTCACTTCATCTCATCTAAACTGATGAGTACTCAACACACAATTCTTTGTCCTGTAAGAGAATCTCTCTAACAAAAATCACAATGTTAGGATTCAATTTCTCTTTTCATGTACAAAACCACATGAATTAAGCACATAGTAAAGTTCAAGCCAGTTGGGGCACCACCTACAAAATTTAGTAACTGATTGTCATGTGAAAACAGAGACACTTCAAAGGAAGAATGACTACAACAACAACAAATATGCACACACCTTAAACCATCAGTGAGCAATAGGTCTACACTATTCAGGGGTGAAGTTTTATTGTTCTGACTTTAATGGGCTGAAGAGTATAGGTGCATGTTTGAACTCTAGCTTTGCAGCTGAATCAGAAATATTTTCTGCATTTCACTTTACAGCCATTATAGAAGTTTGCATGGCCGGTGATTTGTGGGTGTTCAATANCACTGTAATTCCCAAGCAAAAGAAGGCAAGGATTTAATATCAGATGTGTTTTTTGAGGTGAAATTCTCTCTAATGTGTTCTCACTAACNCCTGATGAGACAGACATTTTGAATGGTACCAGGATTAATGAAGAGCTGCACAATACACAGAGTCACACTTTCACAACTCATGTTCTGAAGATTTTAATTTCATGTAATATACATGATGTATATATTNGGTATGCAGGAATAAAAATATGATTAGGACTCCTTAAAGGGATGATTGGTCAATTGCCTAAGCAAAAAATGAGAAGTCTGACTTGAGACAGCCCCCAAGGCTTGTGCTACTGAACATAGATTAACATTCTGGTAGCATTTGTCTGACTCAAAGGACAATGACAGCAATTAACTGGATACAAGAGGGAATTGCTACCTGCTCATGACTAATTTTTGGATGGACTATGAAGTGGANAACTTAAAAATTAATCAGATTGAAACAAAAATTTTTTTCAACATTAAGAATATAAAAGTTTTCCAATCAGTTTTTAAACTGAATGGCAAATGTTGTACTAAGAGAATATGAGGACATCTGTTTCAACCCTATAATTCTGTAATAATTTCAACTACATATAAAAGGTCACAGACTAATTATGTCAGAAGGCAATACAAATATCCAGTTTTTTTTAGTATAGAGGTATATCTTAAACTGTCCTGTTTTTTCAGATACCTTTTCAAATCTTTATATTAGATTTCCAACTGATANTACCACAAAGAAATAACAGTTTAAAGATTGTTTATAATTGCTCAGGCTCCAAAATTAATAATTGAGTGCACAAGTAAAGACAAGACATTAAGACATTAAGACAAGAAAGACTTGATAATANTGCTTATGCAGTGGGTATTTTTTCCTCCTCTACCACCTCCCCTCTAAAGTATCTATAGTTAACCAAAATATCATTCCTTTGGATTGACTGANATTGGAACCAAATGAAATCAAACAATCAAGAAGAGTCCACAAAACAACAAAATCAAAACAGAAAGCAGTAATTCATTTAACTTTCTATGATTCATAGCAGTTAAAGGTATTTGTCCTTCCTAGAGGACAGTTGAAAATCAATATGAGCCTTAGCAACTTACATATTTCATTTCTGCTAAAATAGTTTACTATTTTCAGTCACAGGGCTGTTGAGGTCCAAAGGGACCTGTGGAGTTTGTCTGTTCAATCCCCTTGTTCAAAGCAAGGTCACCTAGAACAGGTTTCTCTTGAGTCATGTCCAGTTGAGATTTGGGTAATTCTAANAATGGAAATTCCATAACCTCTCTGTGAAATCCATACCAGTTTTCAATCATTCTCACAGTAAAGAAGGGCTTTTTGCATTTAGCTGGAATTGATTTTATATTTGTGACTATTGCCTCTCACAGGAGAGTAACTGCCTGTTACTGGATACGACTGAGAANGGCTTCATCTTCCATTAGATTTTTATACACTTTAATAAATTCTGCCCTGAGCCTTTTCTTCTCAGCCTCAACAGTCCCAGTTCTCAGCCTCTCCTTGTTTGACAGATTCTCTATTTTCCCCTCCCCTCCCTTCCCCTCCCCTCCTCTTCCTTTCCCTTCCCTGAAACTTCCCTGAAACTTCCCTTTCCCTTTCCCTTTCCCATTTCCCTTTCCTATTTCCCATTTCCCATTTCCCATTTCCTATTTCCAATTTCCTTTCCAGTGCATTCTATGTATTTGTTCTCCACCTATCAATCAAGATAAAAATGCATCATTGGTAATTTTTAGGACAAAAGGATGCAATGTATAAAGGCATTACAATCCAGAAAAGGGTGATCAGTCTTCTTGGAAATGTACAGTATTTTTTAAAGGTCTGCAAAGGTTCAGTACATGTCATATGTTCATCACAGTACTTGTTTGTTTAATGGCAAGGAGCGATATGAAATGATGAATTGCTTAACTTTCAGTAAATTCAGCCAAAAGNAATCCTTATATAGTATTTTTTCTTCCTATAATAACTAAAGAAATTAAATTCAGAGCTAATGTTGGCCATTTTAATTGCCACAGTAAAAAAGAGCTTGTTTTGAATCACAAAAATATTTTTGAGTGGTATATTCTACATACGGGAAAAATAACTATATTTACCAAATTTTGAAAAGGTGTCTGTTGTCCTTTTCATTGCTAAATTCTCTTTAGAATTTGTCCTACAGTTAGAAGGTTAAGATAACTTATTTCTTTATGTTGGCTTGGGATATCATTACAGAAAACTCTTGTTAGTCTAATAGAATAGGACTGCTCATAAATCCTACCTGTTCACATTGTTGAAAACTACAACACAGGGAAATTTACAGGTTTGTAAACNACTACTTTATATCTGTCTCTTATTCAATAGATCTTTTCATACTGTTAAAGTGCTTTCTGCCACTTCATCTGCTTTGTTAATTGTAGATGGCACAATTTATCTTTCCTTGGTTTTATTTTTTTGCTTTAGTATTTAAATTGTATGTTTAAATGATGCTTTTTTTTCACAAAGTGAGTGCATGATTTGTGAGGGAAAGCATTCTTGACAAATTAATGCAGTTTTATAAGGTTGTNTCTGAACATTTTATGCATTTATATTCTTGAGTCTTTCACGTATACCAGCTTGGATTTACAAGACAAGGTAGTTTAAATCAAGATAAAAGAAGTAAGCTAATGGGCAATGCTGTCGGGCTGTAAAGAAGGTAACAGAAGGTTTTAGAAATAAACTTGACACAATTCACTGATATTTTGTTGTTAAGTGTGTGTTACACAGATGATTGGAATTTCAGAGGAATGTATTTTAAAACCCCACCAACCAAATGGAAAGTCAGCAACATCCTGTTTACATTTCGAAGCTTTTTATAATTTGTGGGCTCTGAAAATACCTCTCTTGTTTTCTACTAATAGTTTCCTCTTCAAACATGATTTTTTCACTGAATAAATAAAAATTCTATGTGTCAGTAATATTCTAACCTGATATTGATTACAGAAGTTAGGTTTGCTTCCAGGCTTTCTTTCTAATGAGCTATTGTGAATTTCATTAGTTTTCATTCTAATATGTAGCCCCCAAACAATATTTAAATCACTTCCATTCCCACCTACCAGTGCAGTCTTCCTCTGCACTTCATCCCTTTGGACATACACAAAGAAACATATCAGTATTTGACTAGATANAAATAGTCCTAGAGTAACTAAATTATTTTCAGATATTTATGTGCATACTGATTTATCACTAGCAAATACTAGATTGAACTTCAATGAAGCATTCAGTGTTTTCCTTGTTTTTGAAGGAGCATAAGACATGATTTTTATGATTTCTGGCTCAGTGTTTTGGCCATGTGAACATAATTGTGTGGTACAAACATACACAGAGCTCAGACTACAAAGTATTTCAGCTACAACAGATTTAGCTTTGCATGAGCTAGTCTTAGGAAAGNAAAAGATTAGTTTGGGCAGTTTCTTGGGTTATCACAGCCTGACCTATTCTTGCTTCTGAACAGCAGTCTCTATCACATATTATTTTCAAAAAACTTAGGTAACTTTTCTCTGTTACTGTACTATCCAGTGCAGATAACCCTGAGGAAGAGCTGGGAGAGCATCAGTAGAAATCTAGTCTACAAAGTAAACCCTAACTTTATGGACAGCATTGTATTTTATTTCTTCCTTTCCTTCACAGTTAAGGTATATAAAAAAAAAAAATAAATAAAAAATCCACAACACACTGTTTTCCTCAAGTCTTTCCCATGCCATGCATTTTTCATAAAGCTCTCTTTCCTCCTGCAGCCTGAACTGCCTGTATCTCTTCTGCAGATATCTCCACTGAGATTTGCTACAGACAGGCAAACAGATTTATGGACTAATCATTGGATTTATGGACTATAATCAAAGTCTTATATTCTGAGCATTTTTGGNCATAAGCTACTTGTTCTCAGCAATGTACAAACATGACACAATGGATGATAACTACAACTATATAAATAATCATAATAATAAGCACTGGGAGTGACTATGATGAAGGATGTATGAATTTCTGTCAGCCAGAAATTAAATTTTCTGCCTTTAATAGTAGATTTCACAACTTCTCCTCCAGTTCTNTTTTCAAATTGTGAGGTATGATACCCAAGAGGGTCACAGGAGGATTCAAAGAAGATTATAAAGTGTTTATACTAATTGGGTAGCATTAATTACCCAGCTGTTTCCAGCAATTAAAGGCAGTTAGCTGTTCCCAGGCTAATGGTACACTTGTAGACAATAATTAGAGCAGTTTCTTGTAGCACCTAAAAAAAAAAGCCCCNTGGTTTGAGAGGGAAAAGAGCAAGAGGTTTCATGTGACATATTTTGTCTTCAAAAATGGAACGAACTTGAAGGAAGTTTGTTAGCAAAAAACACAGGAAAAAATGATCTTCTGCTGAGAAAAGTAATAACAATGACATTATCTTTTCTAAAAATATGTATGTAGATACGAAATTCTAGTCTAGCTTTGGTTACACAACTAACTTAAACTGGTTTGTAAAAGCAGTTTCCTTTGTNCAAGCATATTCAAATCACAAAATTCCTGTCTTTTTACTTCTCTTTTTGAAAATTACTTTAAGTTTAACCTGAAGTCTTTTNCGACTTCTATAACACAAAATCTAAACATGAAGTCTCTCCACAAAACCAAGCTTGTTTTGGTTTGTGAAGGTTTATGAAGTATAATTAAATGAAACATTTAGATATCATTTAATTTTCTAGTCATTCTGGTAATGCAATCTCTTGTGACACTTAAATGGTATTTACTATTAACAGGACTTTACGTAAAAATCAGATATTCAATCTCCTATTTCATGTGGGACCTTAAACTGATATTCAGTTTTGATAATTAATATTTATTCTTCCAATGAAAGTTACTAGAAGAGTAAATAAATACCCAGTACAGTGGCATCTGCTGAGATACAGCAAAGGGTTTAAGTGGCATTTGTGTTACTCTGTAGTCCTGGATCATCANATTCCTGATACCTGTTAGATATTCAAGCATCTGAAAAGTGAAGGGGGCTCTCTAGGGTTCTTGTTCTCAGCATCTGCAGGATCACAGTGTTTAATTCAGGGCATCACAGGTCTAAGTAAATATTCTTTCACTCTTTTCTCACATCAGTTTTAAAAATGCCTAATACCTGCCAATAACAGGCACAAGCAATTTCAGTTATAACAGTGATAATGCTGTACAGGATTTACACAGTGAGATACAANAAGATAAGATGTGTAGTGCCTAGGCTCAGTTTCCCCTTCATTCTCTGCTGCATCTGCCAGGTACATGTCCTAACTACTGGCCTGGAGGCATTGTCTGTACACTTCCAGTTACTTTGACTGAACTGTGTAATTGAAGATTCATTAATTTTATAGCCCAATGAGTGGCCCATTTACTTTGAAAGCAGGAATCTTAAATTCTGCTCCTTCTCCTCTGTTTCTCTCAGTTTCTGGATTAGTATCTCAGCTCCAGCAATACAAAACTAATCATTAGGTACAAGGTATTGAGTACCACAATTTCTGGCAAAACAAACCAACAAGAAAACAGAAACAAACACAAAACAACAACAACAACCTCCCTTTTAACATTAAAAAAAAAAAACTATAATTTAAATCCGGGAAGGGATTAAGTGCTGTAGTCTCAGTTNACAGAACTGATGTCTCCTATGTTTGCAATTATGGAATTCTTAAGAAATTGTANCTACCCTCTACTACCTAAAGACAAACTGAAGAACCCTTTTTCTCAGCAAGGCTACTACTAAAAAAGTGGCAAAGTGACTTGATGGAAATATCTAATATCTCAGAAGACTGATTGGTAAATTCCATACAGAAAGACTGTACCCTGAACTTAAGGAGTTTTCATGGAAGCTTTTAGATTCCTATCTTGTGTTGATTTGGGAGGCCTTTTGCAAGTTTTATAACAAATATTATCAATCATATGTCCTTTGACAGCACTTTTGCCCATACTGCATGCAGCTGCTGCATCCTGTCATGACTAGGCATGCAGGGAACTGTGTTAGAACAAAATCAGAGCTGATCAAACCTCCTGTGTTCATGTCCATGCCTATGCCAAGGTTCTGCATGATAGGTACAAAGGGAAGTGTCAAGTCTGGGTGAATAACATGAGGTGGCCAAGCCAAAACTGATGCAATAATTGCTTTGAACTGGAGCCTTCTGGTCTACAGAGGGTGTCTTCACCAGACTTTCAGTCCTGCTCTTTCCAAATAAGGGACACTGCTCTCCTAGCCTCCACTCCAAATTAAACCAAACAGTCCTAGCAGGTGATCCTCTCAGTAACTCCACTGTGTGGGCCACCTTACCTAGGGCCCAAAGTGGTATTATTGTCTTCATTTGCCTTTAAAATGGAGACATGGCTTCTCTTTTGGCAGTGTGTGTCTGGCAGGAATGGGTGTGTCAGTGCCAGAAAGAGAGGGATGCTTCTCTTTCAAATAACTTTACCTTGGGCTGATACATGAGCAGGCCTACTGAGTAGTTGTAACTCTGTGCAGTGTGATGATCTTNACAATAATGGGCCAAAGTCTGATTTCTCTGTGAAGTATTTGCTGCTGACATTGACTGATAGTGGTCTGACTAGCATGGCACTGATGGGTGGATGCCTTGGAACTGTTATACAGAACCTGCAAGCTTCTTAGGATATGAATGTGGGTTACATGAAAATGAAGACAAAGCTGTGAAAAAAATATAATTCTTGTGTCATGAAAATTATTTTCTTTTTCCTATGAGGGTAAAAAGTTTTAGATTACTTTCTCTCAAAAGAAAGTGAGAATAATTCTAATGGCATTTACATACATAGAGGTGAAACCAACGGAAGTTTTATCAAAACCACAAAGGATTGACACGTTATACTGAACTACCAAAGCCTTCAGTTTCTGATACTGGAAATTAAATTTTAAAAAAAATTAAATCAAATGGAAATGACTGAAATTTAAAGGTTAACTGGAATACTGATTCTGAAAGGATGGAAGAATCTACAAGATCACATTTTACTCAAGACTTTTACTCAAGAGGTNACATTTCTCTCAAGAGTGATGGAGTAACAAAGTGATTTTATTCAAGGTGGTTTTGTTCAAAATGGGTGAGGACTTAACGTAGAGAACAAAACCTGTATTAATTAGATCTAAAGCAAAACAGTCTTCCAGATGACTTATGTGGAAATTTTTTGAAGCAGATTAATAGCAGGTAGGAGACAAATTCTGATGGAAAATGATTTTTTAATTGAGAATACTGCTCATCCTTTATTCATTTATTTTTACTGCAGTACTCAGACCTACCCAAAAAAAGGACATTCTAGTGTTTCATCATCTCTAATGTCAGCAAATTTAATATTGCCTCAATCCATTCCCAATGTCTTGTAATGCTCAAACCATATCTGTCAATTTTATTCAAGAGAAAGGATTTCAGCAACATGATACCAACTCCACACCTATTCCTCAGGGAGCAAGAGTGTCTATGGATTTCATAGCATGTTAGCATTAGTCTGTTGGACAGGTTCTCTTTCTCTCTTTATAAGCAGCAAGCAAGATTTCATTTTGTCCTGGGGCTACTAAATGAAATGAAAATAAACTTACATCAGATGTTTAACTTCAGGAAGTAGAAGTAGTGTTAAGTCAGAAAATATTAATACCAATTTGCTATGTGAAGCATCATTCAGGGAGCTAAAAGCAAACAAACATCAAAATACTCTAGATTCAGATTTTCTATTATACTCTGAACACATTCCATTATGGCTGGCTTTATGTCTTCTAGAGTGCTTTGTCTTTGGAAAAAAATAACAACAAAACCTCTCTACAGACTGCTTGCTAATGCACAAAACTAATCTCTATTCCAGTTTCTCAGCTCTTACAGCACTCTAGCTTAAGTAAATGGACTAGCATCCTGTGTTTTTGAGCAAAATGTATTATGATTAGATGCTTACCATAAGTCAAGGACACGTACCTCCTTACTGATAAGATTAAAAATATATCTTGAGCATGCAAAAATCTGTGTTTGAACTTTCTGCATATTACATACAATCATTAAAGTTTTAAAAATAGGGACATGGAGAGTGGTTTTAGGCCACCTTCTCATCATTACTGAGAAAAACCATCAGCAGAGATTCTCTCCAAGAAATATTTTAAAGTTTTTTTTGTTTTTTTTTAACAGTAATTTTTTATAAAATTTTGATTAGCTATATTTATCCAGTTCTGAAAATCATAGAGAAGGAATTTCATGTCAATGCTTGNTNTTCTATATCTTCTATAACATGCTAGGCCTATAATCTATGAGGTTTTACAATCAAAGGGAGCATCCCACCTTGACTTAAATATAGTCAAGGTCTTTAGATCAACACTACACACCTTATTGTGTCACTCATAGTCAAGTTACTCAGTTAAAAGTTTTTTTTAGGACACAAAAGGAAATTTTAAATTAGGTTTTTCAGTGTGAGAACCCTCCAAGAGTTAAATTTTCAAATAACTACCTAATTTAGGAGCACCACTTCTATTGAAAAATAATAGAAAAACTGCATAAGAAGATCCAGCATTATTAAACTACAACAACTCCTGTTCATTGTATGAATTGGCTGGTTCTGTCCTACTACAATAGAACAGTTTGTTATTAAAAGCTGCAACAGAGAGTAACTGATAGTTTATATCCTTCATATTTTCATATTTCACTTTTGTGCATCACTTTCAGTGCTAATGTGGAGGAAATTCACTGCATGCAAACTGTAAGCTCTGTTCCAAACTAGCCTGAGCTAGTGTTTATACTCTAAGTCATATATGTGTATACTGCATGAGGAAATACTGTTTTACCTCTAACATTTACAAAACTCAAGACAGCTGTGTTTAGTCACTGCCACTAAGAAATATTTTGGAGATGCTGTATCCTTATAGAAATTAAATCTAATAAAGATAGCTGTAATCTCACAAACAGCTGATCCTTACCTCTGACAGCTAAAATTGTGGAAGAAGCCAAAGTGAACGTGATCAAGAAAAGATTTTTTTCCCCTTGTCTTGATGAGTAAAATTATTCTAACATAAATATGGGAATCTGAATTTTCTTTTTTTTTTTTTTTATACTAATCAGGGGCAGAACCAAGATATTAATCTGAGTGGATCAATGACCTAAAAATTACCCAAAACCCCCAATTTGTCTCATGTAAAAAAACCATGCACAATTAGAATTATTGTGTTTTTTAATACTTTAAACCTTTCATCTCTGAAAATTTCAGCTGTATCATAAAGTGATAACGATAAATGATGGTCCTCTGAAGTGCTAGAAGGTTCTCCTATTGCAATTATATAAAGAATAGGGAAAATTAAATATTTTAATTCATCTGAAAAAGTAATATTCATTATGTAAAAATAACTGCTGGAAATAAAAACTTCAACAATTATTGTGCTATTGGAAAATAAACAAAATTTTAAAAATGTACAGAAAAACACAGCACATTTCTTACAGGTGATAACATTCTAATTTGATTTTCTTGTACATCTCTTTTCAGGGTAGATTGTAATTGCTTATAGCTGCAAGGCTACAGAGGCTTTATTGTTATACAATTTGTAACTCTTTTTTCAGCTGAGATATAAAACTACTTCAAAGGGGGAGAAAAACTGCAAAAGTTACTTTGAAATATTCCATGCTGCCAGGAACTCTGTTTCCATTGGAGAAAAAGGGAAAAAAAAATTAAAAAGGGTTTGAGTATCTCAACAGTATCATAGGGTTAGAAGGTAAATAAGTCTTTTTTAACACGGCACAGGTTTACATAAATAGGACAAGATGAGAAATGGTAAGTATGCTATGGTGGGTTTTCATGTGGTTAAAAGAAAATTTAACTCATTATTAATCAAATGGGAGTAGGATAATGAGAAATAAGAACAAACTTTAAAAACACTTTTTCCCCATCTCACTCTGCGTCCTGGGCTCAGCCTCACTCTTAATTTCTCTCCCTCTCCCTCAGGTGTCACAAGGCAATGGGGAATGGGGAATGGGGAATGGGGAATGGTGATTGTGGTCGGTTTATTCTCGGTTCTTTGTGCCACTCCTTCCTCCCCACATTCCTCCCCTGCTCCAGCACAGCATCCCACCCATGGGAGACAGCCCTTATCAACTGCNCCAGCGTGGGCTCCTTCCATGGGCTCAGTCCCTCTGGAACCCTTTGCTCCAGGATACCCCAGGAGGTCACAAGTCCTGCCAGAACCTCTCCAGTGTGGGCTTCCCTCCTCATGGGGCCACAGACTTCCAAGAGCATGGACCTCTCATGAAGTCACAGCCTCCCATGGGCCACCCACTTGCTCCAGCATGGAGTACTCCATGGACTGCAGATGGATGTCTCCTCCAGCAGACTTCCTCTAAGTCCCATAAGTTTGTGTTTTGGATTCCACCAGTTCAGTGCAAAATTAATACACAACATCAGAAGAGTAAGTACTAGAAACACAATAAAAAGTTATTTCATAAGCTATGTTACATGGAAAATGAAAGGCGTTGTCTATTCTTTACTGCTTGGTTTCTTGACGGTAGCTGTAACTTTGAAATTTAACAGAAGCAATGTAATTTGTTTCAATGTTTTTTCACCTTGAATTACCTTTGCACATTTTTTCATGATGTTGCAAGCATTCATTGTGTCGAAACTATCTTGAAATACTTTCATGTTAGTACCTTGTAAGATGATTATATTTATAATTTGGAAAAAGAANAAAGATTGTTGTAAGAACAGTGCCCAAAGCAGACTGGGTCACACTATTTCTCTTTAAATCTGATAAAATTTTTTTGTGTGTTGCAATTGTGTTATGCTGTAGGCTATAGAATTTTGNGCTTCCTTTGACTGCCACATCATTTATTTCAAGATTATAAAAAGAACTTGTCTCGCAAGTGATTTTAGTTTTAACAAAAACTGTGTGGGAACAAGGTTTGGGTCAATCACTGCACAGACTATCAGAAGAATCTATAAAAACTGACACAGACAGCTCTGTACGTGATGGTCTGCAAGGAAGTTATAACCTTAGTTTAAAGAGTTGACAGAAGATCAGNAAGATTTTCTTCTTTATTTTTTGTCCCTTTGAGATAACTCAGTTTTTCTTTTCATACCATGTACTGCTACATTTACCTGTTNTCCTGGGTTNACTTTATGATGTTGGTATCAAAAAATGGTTTAAAAAAGTGTAGAAAATTGTTCTTCAAAATGCCAACTCAAAAGTCTGAAATACATTTGATTCCAATATTACAACATCTCGTCAACCTTGAAGTTATGAAACTTTATGTCAAATAAATGCAAAACACTCTTTGAAAGTGGAAAACTAATTTTAGTGTTTGAAAAATATCCATAAATATGAAGAAAATATTTCAATTGATATTGCATTTAGTAATGTTGCTTTTTAAAGTAAAAAATTTATTTTTTTGTTTGTAGTTTTGTTTTGATTTGTGGTGAGTTTTGTTTGTTTGTTTGTTTGTTTGTTTGTGTTTATTTACTCCATAACTTTCCATGGAAGGAAGAGAAGAAGAAAAAAAGCAAGATTAAATATTGAATAATAGAGAATTTGTGCTGGAAGGAAGAAATTGAGATCTGTGAGCATATGAAAATGATACATCTTAAAAGAAAGATCTGATNTAATCACAGGTAAAATTATTGTCTCTCTGTGTATGACTGCTAAAAGGATCACATTTCNTAGTTTTCTGTGGTGTGTTGAGGTGTCTGTTCCTTGGCTTACTTAGCAGTAGGAGTTGGGACTCATCAGGACTTTGCCCACTTTTGANCTCAAACTCACAAAACCAAAACATTCTTTTGAGAGCTAGTACAGCAGAAATCTGGAAATGTCCTCTCAAAACAGTTCAAAAATATGAAGCCCATTCATTTGCATTCATATTTCTAAAGGAGTGTGGGGCAACTCTACAATCCCTTCCAACTTTACAATTATCACAACTATGCATTAAAAATGTATATTTTTTTCAGTATCATTCTGGACAGTTTTAATGACTTCGATTTTAAAAATATCTACACAGCAGAAGGCTCTTTATCTTAAGAACACTGGCATTAGACAACACATATAAAAGAAAAAAAATGGTCGGACAATTAAACCTTGGTTGTTCAAATATAATGATGCACTGCAATTTGGCATTATAAAATCTTGAATTATGAGATTTTTTAATGNGAGAATGGCATTTCCCCTGTCTATGATGATCCTTAGTGCCAATCATCTGCAACCTAAGGATGCCAGCTGTTCCATGACATTTTGGTACAACTTAGTTGTGATCTTACTTGAAAAACCTCTAAAAGGCAAAGGTCGAAAACACTGTCGTAAGAGCAATTAGAAAAATCAAAATTACTAAGGATCTTTAAATTCTCTACCTTAGTCACATTAAACTGTGTGGGCTTAAGAAGATTGTGTAATTAGAAAACAGAGAAAAAAATAAAATTATAAAATGAGTATTCTGCAAAGAAAGAAAGAAAGAAGCATCCTTGTTATCCAGTTCAGCTCAGCAGCTTTCTTGTCACACAAGTAACTGTAGCACAAACACCAGTTTTCTTACTAGACCCATCTGTGCTGTTCTAAGTGTGCATAGCACCTTCAAATGGGATAAGCTGCATTTGCCAGCCTCTTAGGGAGTTCAGAGACATTACACTTCCTTTGGGAGCAATCCTTGGGTAACTTTAGTTAAATTGAAATGAGTCATGACATTCTGTTTGACTCAAGCAGGACAAGGACTTGCACATGTATAGGACTCTTTCATTTTGCCTCCTGTGTCTAGTGTCCTGACTTTTGNGTTGGGTTTTCTGGGGTGGCAAGGAAGAATAAGAGAATTAGTTTTCTTTAATTATTGATTTAATGTTGTGAGTCTTCTACTTAAANACAAATACGTTTTCCAGTTTATGACAGAAAAAAGCAGATGGAATTATTTNGACCCATCTGCTTCTTTTAGGAATCTAACTACAGCACAAAAAAAGAGAGACCGTAGCTTTTCCTCCAGGAGAGGCATCAGTGTGAAATCCAAACTAATGACAGCAGTCATTAGCTACAGCTAGACTGTAGCTGCTTCTTATGCAAGTCTCCTGTTCCTTTCTTANTCTGCAGTCTCATGAGATGAAGATTTGTTCAGAATCAGGATGATTCTTTGAAACAATCTTACCTGAAGATAAAGAGTTCAGTGTTCTTATCAGATCCTTCTAGCACTTGAATAAGATGTTTNAAGCCTAACAAATGCTCAGGAAGAGGTTTTGGTCAATATAAAATTAAGCCATACTGAGTAATTTCTATGCTTCCAAAACACTTAAGTAAAAGTCAGNAAAATAACATGACTTTTTTGTTTGGTTTTTTGCTTGTTTTGCTGGGGAGGGTTTTATTTTCAATGTCAGCCTATCTTGTTCTTTTGTTTCTGCCTCCTTGCTAGTACACCACAGCTTCACATAGCATTTAAGGGTATCACTGGTCTTAATTTGTAGAAGAGCTGATGTTCAGGTGTCTTTTTAAAAAGTCAACTAACCATTGGAGACATGAAGCTACATGGGTTAAATGCATCTCTTGAAGAAAATGTATCAAAGGGAGCCATACATGCAGAAAAATACAGAATATTCCATTCTTCCTCAGCTGCCTGCATGATATGACATGGCAAACAACAGAATCAGGCTGTGGCAACTGATAGTCAGATATCGTGGAGAGATACCAGTTCCATAATCTGAACTGGCTGAAACTCTGCTTCATCCTTTACCAATTTACATTCAAATGTCAGAACAGAGGCAGACGTNCAGTGCTTCACCATATGGCAGCAAATTTTCTAGTGTACTCGTAAATTATTTTTGAAAGCCTTCATCTGCTTCTCTTGAACTCTATTATTGTACATTTGGATTTTCATGTTACAGTTTCTGTTTTCTTTTCCATTTGATTTTGTTGGATTTTGGTTGGTTTTGTTTGTTTGTTTATTTTGTTTTAATTTTTTGTTTGTTTGTTTGATGGAGGCTATTTAGGTTTTTTTGGTTTTTTTCCCCTCTAGTGTGTTTTATATTCCTTCTACATCTTTTGGGGAAGTCTATCTTGTTAAATAATAAGTGATGCTGAGCAATGCAGGCTTAATAGCCCATGTTGCTTAAGTGGTTCCATTTTGAAGCTGTCCTAAAATCCTTGAGAAAAATCTGATACAAAGTGCACTAGCCCTAAGCACTGCAATGAGAACCAGTTGGTAGCACTTGATCTCAAACAAGACATCAGTGCATGGCCATCTTGCTTAGAAATAAAAACATAGTGTTTTGGACACATCTACTGACCTGAATTATTTGGTTTCCAGAAATCTTNATTTAAAATCCTTCTTAAGATAATTATTTCTCCTCATAAACTTTCCTATATCTCTTGAATATTTTACATCACTGCCATCAGGGTCCTATCTCTCTCACTATGTAAATCAAGTATGTCAGCCTTTCATCTTCTGTTTCTAACTTTACTTTTTTAGCTTTCTATCAGGTTTTTGAATCATCATTTTGCCCGTGCCTATCTCCTTATCAACAATCCCTCCTACACTATTATGTATTCTTTCCTCACCAGCTATTTCCTTTATTTTTAGGCTTGCTCCTCCATATTGACAATATAGAATAAAAAGTCTTGGTCACTTCACTGATTAAATAGGAAATAACAATCTGTCCTTGCACTGCAGTTGCAGTGGTACATTAAAACTCAGTGANGAATAATGTCTCTTCTGGCCTATCTCCAATTCAGAAAGATTACTGGGTATGCACAGAAATGGCTGAATAGAGAGAAGATGGCAGAGACAGGCCTAAACAAAATGTTTAATAAACTGATACTTATATTCTTTCTGACAGTCCTAGACAAGGGAATAAAGCTTTAAGTTTGAATGCCTACCAGAGTTAATGTAATTAATGCTCCAGTCACTGCCACTTGTAAGAGTTCATTATGTGGTAACAGGAGAATTTACTTATATAAGAGTTANAAGATTGGAAAATGTCTTTCCTGAGTGCTTGGAATTTAACCCCAACTTGTTTGAAGGCCTTACAAGTGTTTGGACTTGCTTATTAACATAAATGTTCTACTTTCCTGATTCAAGTTCACAACAAAATAGAAGTATTTAGCAAAAGAAATTTTACTGACCTGATGCAGTTTAATGTTGACATGAATTAAACTAATTCTTGAAGAATTTTGAAAAATTTTTTTAGAAAAAACTAATTATTTAAAGAAACCCAAACAAACCCAAAAAACATCACAAGGAGATAAAGTATATGTGTATATATGGTTTTTTTGTTTGTGCAAAAAAATCCCATATATCCATGTTTATATAACATAAAATATAAACAAGTAAATAAGATGAAGGTATAACATAATTTTTGTCTTAATGCAGGAATCCAAAATTTTATTGCCTTTNTTTGTCATGGGTTTAATGCCAATAGCCATGCCTTCTAGCATTTCATTATTTACATTTAAATAGATTTCTTGTGCCACCAGAGCATGAACAAACACTTAAATAGCTTTGAAAGTAGGGTTTTTCCTCATGGCATTATTTTGCTGAGAACTTCAACAACAGAATATCTGAGAGGCAAGTTCAAATTTTTCTGCATAGNTATATACTAACATCTAAATTGACAGTATATTCATCCCATTCCCTGCCTGCATAGAACAGCACAGCAAATAAAACCCCATGATTTTTAAAAGATGTAATGTGTAAGAAATTTGAGCTATAAAGACTTCTATGTGGCATTTAGTTGTTTTGTTTTTTTTTTTATGGGGCATCTAGGTGTCCATAGAAAATACAGAGCAAAATAAATTTGCTTTTTTTGTAGCCTTCAGTTAGAGAAACTATGTAGACTTGTCATGATCACTGAATACGAAGGACAGAAATTGCAATATACTTTACTAAGCCANGCAAAAATTATTTTAACAGCTGTGAAAGTGAATTGGTTACTCTTGGGCTATTCTGGAGAGTGCAGAGACTCTTGACTATTGGNCTTTTCTCTGGAGGGAGAAGATTCCTAAAAACTTCTAAGTAAATGAATGTGTGGACATGGCATACTTCCTTTATTTCCTCTTCTCCTCCACCGTCACAGATGTTCTCTACTGGATAAACTGTGTTGATAAAATAGACTGCAGAAGACCTGCTCATGCATGGTTAAACTTGATGTGGGCACATGGATGAGGGTTTGAGTAGACCCACAAGCTCTAAATCAACCTTACCAAATAGCATCTGTGTGATGTACTCCTTTAATTATTTCTTTTTTCATTGGGCAGCTGTTCAATATTCCATCTAAGGAACATTGACCTCAACATCNTATCTATCCTAAGACAGTTACATTCCCCAAACAGCTTGCCAGATTATTTTGCCACTAAATTAAACTCTGCAGTTTACCACAAGCANAGGACAACAAAATGGAATTTAAATATGCACCACAACTCTGTTTTAAATCTATAGTCCCANATATTTGAAATTGTTAGCAAATTGCTGTCTTTAAGAAGAGGGATCAATTCAGAAACTGTATAAGAGCAAGACAAAGGATAACAGGGGATTTATTTTCTGAATTTTCATGGTGGGATGCACTCCAGCTAATTTAAATGCTGAATTTATTTTTGTGGAGGAAAAAAACCTATATCAATAAAGTGCATATTATTAGCTGTACTCCTGATGAAAGAAGAACAAAAAGAGAAATCAATCTTTGTATGCTTAATCTTAGGTTTTAGCTCAAGTTTGACTCTGGTTTGAACAGTCCAACCAGCCTTCTCCAAACAATACTCATACAGGGTCCTNGAATTATTCTATTTTAAGAATTTTATGGCATAAAGCCAACATACAAGTAAATTTCCCTAAAATTCTAAATTGTTTCAGNTGTCCAAGCTGGAAAAAAAAACCCACTCAGCCACCATGAAAAGTCATAAGTGGGGACAAAGAACACCACCCGACCTAAGAGAGTGTCAAATGACATTAATGATAAAGACAACTTCCTCCAGGAGAACATTGGCAATAAAAATAATAGCTTGTTTGTCAATTTTAAACCCAGGTTTATTGGAAAGTAATTAATGGTTCTGGTCTACTTATTACTGTAATAAGTAATTTTTATTCAGTGTATGAGGGATAGCAGACGATTTTCAAGGGCTACACCCGACTTAGACTGAGACTATTTCNCTCTGTCAGCCTTTCTTACTGGTTATATGCAGAATGGAGTACTTGCTGCAGGTATCTAATCTTTNAGACATAAGAAGGATGCTTAAAGCTGGGGGCACTGACTCCATAGGNTGTTTCTGCTTTAATTTAGGACTATTATGAAAATCACCTGAAATTGTGATTATTAATTCATCTTGCAGCTCTTACTTTTGAAGCCAATTGACTTTTNTCCATAGAAAATTTTCTGTATGGTTTTCAGTTTTCTGTCAATAAGAGTAAATGATAAAATTAGATGTTTTTCCCAGCAGAACTAATAAGATTGCTCTCAGAATCTCTTCCACATTCATCACCTAAGCCTGTTAGGAATAACATCTTCTGGAAGTGGAGCACTCTAAAAACATGCAGTGATCTTAGATTGATTATCACTGAACCATCAATTTTTAAAATTCTTTTGCTTACTNATAAAAAGCACTCAGAAAAAAATGGTGTTCTAGAAATGAAATTGCAATAATTGTCCCTTTTCTCTTGAAACATTTTCTTAAAATTTCCNACATTCCTCCCTAGGCTCACTACCTCTCTTTATTTTAGTATGTTTTATGGCATACTTCTTCTGATNTGTGACTTCATGTTGCAGATTTTTCCAGCATAGTGACAAGCAAGGTGACCAGTCAGCCACAGGGACTATGATTAATGCATCATTCCCCTTTGTTCAGGGCTGTTTACACCCACCAAGCTCAAGGAGCAGTGGATTAGGACAGTCAAGTCCAGCACACTGTCTACATTCACTCTAGTCCCATCAGAGCTCAGGAGTGGAGTGCCCTTTCAAGTCAGTGCCACTTCTCCAAGCCCTTATCAGAGTCTGGCTATTCCTATGTCATCAGCAAATGTTATATGTTCATTAAAAAATTGAAAATACTTAGGCATTGGTTTAAAAAATAATGTTATGGTCTAATGTAATCACTTACAGCTTAGATTNCAGGCTGCGTGATTTATTAATTTCTTTATGCTTTCTACAAGATTTTAGATCTCTATTTGTTTGGAAACATGTGCCATATCTAATCTATTACTTTATTTAATATTTCTAGACATATATATATTCACAGGAGAAGTGAACTTGTTTGAGACATCAAATTAGGGTTTCTGGCCACATTTCTATTCTATGGAAACTGATTAGCATGCAGAAGAANAAGGAAGGGAGAAAATATGCTTAGTGCTCCTTGAATACAGATTATGAACTTGTNTTGTCATTGAAAGTTAAATGATTACACAGCAGATAATTTTTTTTTTAAAAAAGCCCTAAAATTAAAAGTTGGAAGCTTTGGGGGCATAAATCNTCTTTCCAGGCTGCTAAAATTACTGATCTGAACCCATGCCAAGTGTCAACCCAGCTTGCAATTCAGGATGCTTATATCTTGTATACTGCTGTAAGAAAGCACTTGAAATAAGTGTCTGTGTAAAAACATGGATCCACAGTAGGAGGCAGATGTGGCTAATGTGCCACAGTTCCCCAAACACAATGGCAGTGCTAAGTACAACTCAAGGGTGATAATCATATTACCTATCCCTATCACTAGGATAAACATATCACTTGGCATCTGGACTGAAAGATAAAACAAGTTCTGAAAACGCTTGTGCTTTTAAAGCAACTTTGAGCAAGGCCACAAGTTTAGACAGGCAGCGCAATGCTCACCATTTTGCTTAAGAATTCTGTATTTTTCAGATCCGTTCCTGCAGTAATTTCTGTGACAGCAAAACAGAATTTGCTGTTATTTGTATCAAATGTCTATGATTTTGGATTGGGTATAGATGGCAGGGTCTCCATGTCTCATGCCTAATAGATTTTGCACCAAGTTTTGTCACTTTTCCTTGATTTTCAAGAAGCTCTAAATATGTGTCTAATGGATGGCAGTAATTTCTGGAGAACTTCATATTCTATATTTAAACAAATGTCTATGACAAGACTGTCTGTGTCCTCCAAGTTTACANCAGCTTATATCATTCTGTAGTTAGAATGACATGTAAGCTCTTGGTCCAAAGTATTAGAACTTCTCATTAGACATTTCACCAGTACAGAGGCTTTGTCTGTCCAAACAGACATGGACAGTTACACACAGATCTAAATGTTGCTTATAACACTCAAAATGGGAGCAGAACTGAGCAGTGAAAGACCCCTGATATCCATCCAACCAGAAGTTTAAATTGGACAAGCATGCATGTGTCTTCTTTTGTCCTTGTAGGTCACCTAAAATACGGGTTTGCAATGTTCTTTCCTGACTTTGGCATGAGAATTAGTAAGAAATTAAGGTTATCTTGCAATTCTGACATAACTGC
>OAMK01000002.1:40086070-40118535 GCA_900205225.1 Saxicola maurus maurus
GTAACTCAAAGATAGACTTTTGGCATGGTTGGCAATGAGTTCAAAGTCAGACATGTAAAAAAAGTGAAATTATTCCCAGCCTCACTGAAGAGTTTTATGAGTATGTAACATCAAAATCAGAAATTTCTCAGTTTAATAAAACAAATGTCATATGTGGATGATAATATGTGCTCTGTCTGCAGCAATTTTGTATCTGACTGTGAATTCTTTCAGTAATAAAGTGAAAGTTATGAAAAATGGATATGAAGACAAGAAGCAACTAAAGTTAAAAACTGTAACACAATTTAGTCCTGCAGCAAAAGGTTGGAATCAGCCTTACAAACATTTTCTTCTAACAAACACTGCTTTGTATAGTTGAGTCCCCCTCTCATTTTGAGACTTGCATTTTTATATGGTTGTTTAAACTATCTTTCATTAAAAACATATGTGTGCTATCAGACAAGATTGCTTTAATTCATAATAACAGCTGCAGCTCCTGAAGTCACAATCATGCATTTCTTTTTTATTTATTGTACTGTTTGTCTTTGTGTTCCTATTTGTTGGTACTCCTAAGGTCCTGCAGCNAAGAGACCAAGTGATTTCATCAGACACATTGCGTGGTGATGGATGTGGTAAAGTTGACTCTTAACCACTTTTTAACTACATTTTAAAGTCTGCCTGATTTTTTCACACAGTCAGGGGAATCAAGATGATAATAGCAAATAGGGGGTTGACATAATTTGTCATTGTAAAATTGAGCTCAATACACTTTCAAGTAANATCTTAATTTTTTTTTCCCCTCCAGCACCTGCAGTAGTGTGTTTTTCTTGATATAGACGTTCTACACAGAGTCCCTAATACAATGACTTAAGAAGTTCTAAACCCAGCATAGGCAAGGTTTTGCCTAATGAGAAGATTTCTTTAACTCCTGGCCATGCCTGAGATTACAAGATATGTCAGCTAAGATAATCACCAAATAAAAATAAGTAACACTCTTCATCTCCTTCAGTGACAGCTGTCAAGAGACAGTCCAAGAACCAGAAAACCACTGAAATGAAAAGAAAATGTTTTCAAGGTCTCTTTGAAAGATTTATATTTCAGATTACTCTCTGCATTTTAATTACAAGGCAGCGAAAATACCTGCCATTTTATCACAAATACATTAAAAAAAAAAAAAGTAGTGAAAATCAAAGCCACAACACAAATAAACCAAATAAAATAAATAAAGCTAAACAAAAATAAGAAGAATCTGTAGCTACTGTGCCCACAAAAACTTGTTGATTCTTCCAAAATCATGCTGTCTATGTAATTTATAATTCTGGCATGAAATTCACTGGACATCACCTGCCAGATTTCCAGTAAATCTGTAGACAAAAGGCAGTTATCCATTTTGCAACCAAAGTAACCAGACAAAAAGAGGTAAGCTGCATTCAACACAAAAGAATATTCTTATTATTTGGTTTCGGTTTTTCTGCAGTGCTATTTCAGTGCAATACAAGATTATTTGAAAACTTGATTTTCTATCTTTCTCCATGAAAAGTGTAAACATTGTGTTTAGCTGTATATAATTTACTGTATGCTGAGTATGTTTCATACTATTAAGTATGAAAAGTGAGTTGCTGGAAAGCAGGAAGGATAGATTTTTTATAANCTTACAGGCTTTGCCTAAAAGAATAAAATTGCTTTAGATTTAGGAATATTGATTTTTCATTAGGTGCATACACAGTCTTAAGTTATTTCCAGATGAAAAAGGCAAGGAGAATATGAAATAAAGCTAACAAAAGAGGATCAGTTTGCTCAATTCAACCACTGCAAAAATTACAGGTACGAAGGTCCTGACCTTCAAGACCAGACTAGTTTTCTAACATCATTAGTGGCGTCACCATTTTCTAAAAAGCCTTAGCTATTGAATGTGAAAAAAATTTGAAAGGTANGTTGTATATACATTGTGAAAATACTTGACAAAATTAAAGTAATAAAGAGAGCACATGTGAAGGATAAAAAGNGTGTTTTATCACAAACATATATGCTAATGCCATCTATTGTCAAGGCTGATATTTGGAGTAAAATTAAGCTGGGTGGGGTTTTCAGAGCACATCTTTTGGGCTTTGCTAGCTGAAGGTTTAGGTATTTTAATATATTATTAAAACTTATTTAACCAGCACTTTCTTTAGTAATTAATTACTTATATGTTTACNGACAGCAACATAAAAGTTACAATCGCCAACACCAAATTTAGCATGCTGTTCACCTCATCAGAATATATTCTACAGGGATTTATAATGTTGTATCACATTCCTGTAGTGCCATAAAGACATAAATTAGTTCAATTTGCAAATAATTAAGTGGCAAATTACAACTAANTTGGAATAAGTCTTTCCCAACTGAATTCTAAATGTGCCGGTATAGTCAGCTACAGGCAGAATGCAATTATGTAAATATAAAATTTCTGGTCTTCAGCTCCAGAATTGTGAGAGTTTCCTGTTAGGCCTGTTTTATCTGCCTATGAAGATATCTAGAATGAGACTTAAGAGAGCTCTAGGTGCAAATATTTCAAGAACTGAATAGTATTTTAGGTATAAATAAAATAAAAGCAAAATAAATAAAAGTGTTGATGGTCTGGACTGCATTTACTTCAATAACTAGATGTTCATCAACTATATAGGNAATTTACACACCTACTAACCTAGAGACACCAGAATGTAATTATTTTACTCTCAGACTTATTCCTCCCTTAGATTTATCCATCCTCAACTCTCTGTTACTTTCACATTTTTATGTATTCATTTCCTAGGAATCACTATCTTGCCCCTCCAGGGTAAAAAAGGATGTAATTTACCAATCAGATNTAGACACCTACATGACAGATATCTTTACTTGAGTTAATCACCACAGGCTCCCTTTGCAATCCCTGACAAAAGCTATTGTAAAATTTAGTTAATCTCATCCTCATATAGACACCTCAAGATAATTCAGTTACTTCTGTATAGATGTCTAATGACACTAAATGTTCTCCATGATATNCCACCTGGGCTTTAACTGCCAATTAAGTAGCTCATTTGTCTTGGTTTCTTTACCTGTAAACCCTGTGTGGATGTCAGAAGTCTACTAGGGGATTTCAAAGGGTAGATGACATCAATTCTGGAATAGCAGAATTAACTAGCTAAAAGAAGTCATGTTTGTCACAGAATTGTCTGCCATTTTCCATGGACTGTGATGGGCACATAGGATGATTTTCCACTTGTCAGTGTCTTAAATGTAGGTATTTAATTTTGACATTTAAATTTAAAAGTCATTATTTTTTTTCAAGTTCTGGTAATTTATCTAGCCAAAAATCTTTCTTCATTTCAAGAAATAGATTATCCAATCTCAAAGTGAGACCGACAGGACCTTTATTTTGAGCTCTTTAACTTACTGAGCAACTTATGTCTACTCTGCCTTTAGTACTACTTATGGGACTTTTCACCTGTTTGGATTGCTATCACAGTGGGTGTGGCTGCATGAGGAACAGATGTGAATTTGATGTGAATATGTTGCTTCTAAGACAAAACAGTTAATCACATTCAGTTTAGTTTCTTAGAACTCACTGTCCATGTAAATCCTATGACCTGAGGATTACAGGTAGTTCTACATTCACAGATGTTAATACAAATTTAGAGGGAGAATAGAAATAGAATTTCTTAAAAGCAGATCTTATTTATCAAGGTTCCTAAAAGACAGAATTTCAAGGAAAGGAAGGATCTTTCTGCTTTCTTTTGTTATTGAAGTTCAACTTCTTCTGAAGACTGAAGTGCTACTCTGAGTATTTCTAATTCGACAGAGATTTTTTACTTAAGTTTACAGCCCACAGTTTATCTGTTGAGTTTATGACAGCAACACAGAAATTAAGCATAATGCATCTTGTTAGAAGCAGTTGAACATATCTGAGAAACTGNGAGAAAGAGCTTGTAAGTAAAACTTATCACAGGCAATAGGGCTTTCTCTCATGATTGTTATTTCTGAGCATGAATGTCCTTTTGCTATGAAAATTACTCTTTATTAAAAAAGAGCTACTTTAAATACAAGCATGAATTGGAGTTATGTCAAACTGAANGGACTGGAAATGAAATAAATTAGTTTGCTCTCTATCTGCCTTACTAAAACTTAAATGAAACTGAAATAATTAGAGCTTTATGAGGTGGTAAAGATTTACCATTCAGTTGGCTTCTCAGAGTGATTTAGAGGAAGATTTACAAAAGAAAAATAAGACTCTGCTAACCATTAGAAACAGATTCTGATGATGTGTAAGAGACATGGATAGTAACAATGATATAATAAAGATGTCTACTGGAAATTTTCATCAGCATATAAACAGTCAAATTCAGAGATTACTGTTGAAGCATGGAAGTGGGAATTTTGTCATTGTCCAGGTATGTATGGGAAAATAGANATTTATGCTATAGGTAGATATATAGATATAATAGATATATAATGCTATTCAAAATTATGTAAACATCTTTGAATTCACATTGAAAATAATAATTTTTCTAATGTGTTATTTCCTGTTCTATAAATACTCACTTTTACAGAATTTGAAATCAGTATCACAAATGTAGTTAATTCAGCCTAAAATTCTAAGTCAAGCTTCCAGCTAACAGGTTTCAGTATATGTGTTGAGAGCCATGATTGGCCCTCATTATATCCAGTGCTTCCTAATAGTTTAGAATTNCAGGATTTAATAATACCTTTGGGACAGTAACTTAATTATTTCATTTGAAACCAGAGGAGAGTGAAATNTTAAATATTTTTCTTTGGAAAAAAAGAACATACCAGAAACAAACCATGAAGCTTACAGTAATTTCTCCTTGCAAGTTTTTTGCTGTTCATCTCCTCTGATTCCATTCAGAACTGTTTATGTCCTTTTTATTTATGCTATATTAATTAAACACAATAGGCAGTTGTTGCCTTTTTTTCTTTTTCTGATGTGATTTTCTTAAAGAGACTCAGAATAAGATGCAAGCACTTCAAAAGAACTGAAAACAGCATAGTTCACAATATCTCTCGTTGTAGTGTTGAAATTGCTCTTTTTTGATAAGAAGGAAGAGGAGTAGCTTTAGCATTTCTAATTTGCAGCATTCATAAGCGATCCCATCTGACTGTGGTATGAATGTATTGGTAGAATCTTCAAAAGCAAATGCCACTGTTTAAAAAGAAGGCAAAATGTAAGGCTGAAATCAGAATAGTCGTAAGGGAATTCGACAGCAGGGAACTTGATTTTTCCATTCTCATTCAAGATCAATACTATGTAACTTAACTGATTTACTTGGGCTTCTCTCTGGCTTCAGCTCTGAAGGCAGAAAAGTGGTGGAACCAGGCCCAGAATAAATTATGATATATTCCTATTTCCACAAATAATTAACCTTCAAAGATCTTTAATACAAGCCATATTGATGTCAAAAGTATATCCTCTAATCCTCACAGATTCAGTGATATAAATAAACTTGTAGTAGATCTTCAGAGTGATGCATGAGAGGTGGGATCTACATGAAATGCAAAGAGTAACTTGCAGCCCACTGTGGGTTCTTTTTAGTAGTTCAAGCATATGCAAAGTTTGTCAGGCAACTTGGGAATTTGTCAAGTATATTCACNTTTTGAATTACCTGAAGGAATCATAGAATCCTTCAGACTGGAAAAANCCTTGAAGNTCATTGAGTCCAACTATTAACCAGACACCACCATGTTCCTAAGCGCCACCTCCACCCATTTTTTAAAGGAATGGTGACTCAACCACTTCCCTGGATAGCCCATTCCAGAAGATAACCCTTGCAGAGAAGAAATTATTCCTAACATCCCATCTAANCTTCCCCTGGAACAACTTGAGGCCATTGNCTCTTGCCTTGTCACTTGTTGCTTGGGTGAAAGGACCAACACCCACCTGCCTTTAGTTTCAATTCAGGCAATGATAGAGAGGAATAGANTCCCCACTGAGCCTTCTTTTCTCCAGCCTAAATAATCCCAGCTCCCTCAGACATGTATTAGTTGTACTCTAAACCCTTCACCAGCTCCTTTGCCCTTCTTTGTACACACTCCAGCACCTCAGTGTCTTTTCTTTCCTGTGGTGGGGGGCCCAAAACAGACCACAGCACTTGAGGTGTGGCCTCCCATATGCGAGTGCAGGGACACAATCACTGCTCTGGTCCTGCTGGCCATGCTGTAGCTGACACAGAACATTGGCTTCTTGGCCACCTGGGCACAGTGCTGGCTCCTATTCAGTAGCTGAATACCCAGGTCCANTTCTGCTGGGCCATTTTCCAGTCACTCCTCCAGCTGCAGCACTGCCTGAGGTTGTTGCGATCCAAAGGCAGAACCTGGCACTTGGCACTGTTGAGCCTCTTACAACTGGCTTGGCTTATCAATCCAGCCTGTCCATATCCCTCTNCACAACCTTCCTACCCTCCAGCAGTTCAACTGTCCCACCCAAATCAACATCACCTGCCAATTATCAAACTGTCGTGCAATTTAAGAAAAAATTTTCACAGGAACATTAACTGGAAAAACAAACAAACAACCCCCCAAACCCGAACACGGAAAACAACCCAATCCAAAACAGCAGATATCATAAGTAATAATATCTACCATTTTCTAGAAAGTAAAAGGCCTTACTTCTTTCACATACCAGTGACAATTAATTAGATTTATTGTTTTTTAAAGATAGTTTTGTCTTCTAAAGAAATACTACTACAGCTACAAGTCCTAAGACTTACTGATAACATATTTTTCAAAAAAAAAAGTATTTTTTTTCTCTGAAAGATCAAACCTACATTGTTAA
Organism: Saxicola maurus maurus; assembly: GCA_900205225.1. Lineage (NCBI taxonomy): Eukaryota > Metazoa > Chordata > Aves > Passeriformes > Muscicapidae > Saxicola > Saxicola maurus. The sequence goes on from OAMK01000002.1 coordinate 40,092,858, forward strand.
TCACCAATTATTCCCTTTTTGTAGTTTTTTTTTTTCTTAGAAGACAAACAGTAGCAGTACAGAGTCTTTTTAACCTTACTTGCATAATTTAACAGCCTGGCATTTCCATTTGAGGGAAAGACATTGCAGATTTCAGACACAAACACATTTTAAGCAAACCTGAAAAGGGTTCTGAAAAGCCCTTTCACTCAGAGTTTGGAAAAAATGAAATATCGACATATATTGAGGGTAAGTACATCACTGAGAATCTAAATGTTATTATAAGCATACTAATGGTGTGCTTAACTATATGATATTTTTTCCTATTTGGTGGGAAGTTATTGGCAGCTGTACANGATGAATTCCAGTAATGCAAAATCGTGCTTACTACTGTACTCTCTTTCCAATTCACATTTTTGCTTTACATTTNTGTACAAGAGGTCTTGTATTATGCTATGCACAATCCAACCCTCCTCTTCCCCTATGGGTATTTTTCTGGCCTCAGGAGAAAGCCTGAGATAACTAAAAATAATGNTTTTTTGTCTTCCCATTACAATATCATTTTAATAAGGGTGACTACTGAATAATGGATTCCAGTTAGGCTGAAATTTCAAGTCCTTCTCTTCCAGTAAGGACATTCAAACATAATGAAACAATAATGCATAAAATCCAGGCTCCTCCTTGTTCATTTTATCAAGTGTTTTTAATGCTTTTTTCATGAGTCATAGATGCTGTCTGCATTGAGACACTTCTAGAAAGGAGTAAGATCATTCCAAAACACAAATAAGATAAATATTGATCTTGAAATTGCAACTCCTTTCCCTCTCTCCCTATGATATGAGCGGCACAAAAGGCAATCTTGTTAGAAGGGGAAGATTACCAACCAGAAGAAAATGCCCTCTGAAATACTGATGGACAAATTGCTTGCCAGTCTGGAAACTGTGAGCATGGGAACTGGAGCTGGGAATCAAAAGCACATTTGAAAAAAAAAAAAAAAAAAAAAAAAAGCCAGAATCTTTGAAGCACAGCTAAGTGCCTAAAAACTAACACAACCTAATTGCGAAAGCAAAGAACTGTAACAACAACAAATAGTTTTAAAATAATTTTTAAAAAATTTATTCATAATAAGGNGTAAAACATCCTGAGAAAGTAAGGATCACTATCTACTGTTGGCNGTTCTAGCTCCAAGAACAGGAAAACAATTAAAAAGAAAAAAATTGGTCCGAAGGAACAGATAGCATCATCATCATTTGGCTGCCCTAGGTGAAATATAGAAATTAAAAGCATAAATTGGCTGCNCTAAGTGGTGGTGTTCCGATGTTTTATGCTCTTTTTTGATAAATAAAGGACTTTTTTAAAATCCAAAATGGAGCTTCTCTTTCTGAGACCTTCCTGTGCTGTACATAACTTTTACTTTCTTAAACAGGCCAATTTATCTGCACGAGCCTTTTTAAGAGACCTTGGGCTCTCACTGAGCACACCTGAGTGACTCCCAGATCGATGACATGGATCATCTTTAAAGTGAAACTGATGCCTGTTATTTTCCTGAGATCCCTCTGGGCACACTTCTGGGGTCAGTTTGATTTGTCCACTGATTTAGAGTAGTTGGGTCTCTGTTAGAGGATAAAGTCTCTATGTCCTTATGTATTACAGTATAAAAAAAAAGATATGTAATGCACACTTGTAGGCTGGATAGCCCTTAATGACATCACACCCTCTAAAACAATAATTGCTTTTAGAGAAGCAGTTTCTCTTGGCTTCTGAACACATTGCCTGTTATGACTGAAGAAGTACAGAGGTGGAAATCCCATAAAAGTGTAAAATATTTTTCCCTCTACTCCTTTCAAATCATTATGTGCAAGATCAGAACAGTATCTGCCTTTATGGCACCTCCAGAGACCAAAACTAAAGAGCAGAGGAAGCATTTTTGTTACTGAGTTCTTTGATACAGACTTTTAATGGTATTCTGTGCTTAATATTTTCTGCACATGCATTATACTATTTTGTAGAAATATCCCTNTTGCATTAAGAAATAACATTCTGTTCTAGACGGAAGGCTGTATTTAGCCATCATTTATATTTATTTACATGTTTGCCTTAGAGCTCTCAAGATAAAAACAGGTATATAAGAGTAAAAAGAAGAATCTAAAAGCCAAGTACAAAATTGCCATCCTGATTCAGGGTGCACATTGCTATCATTAGGCATATTAGCATTCATCACCAGCCTTTGAAAGATGCTAGATCACTGTTTTCTTAGAAAAGCACGACTCATCTCTGTGTCTATATGTGTCTGTATATACAGAAACAGAACATAAGCAATTTACAAATTTTACCTATGTGAATAGAGAGATGGATCAGTAACATATCTGCAAACAAACATCAAAATTTGTTCTCTAACTGTTTTTCATCTGTTTTGTGAAGTCTTGGAACTATACGTAAGATCTATATCACTTTCTTTCAATTTATTTTGTCTAAGAGATGCAAAATGAAGCCTTTGTTGCAACTAATTGATGTTTTTTTATCAATCTTATAATGCCTTTAAAGATTAATTTTGGAAAAAAAAATGAAAAATTGATTTTTTTTCCTGATTGAAATCAAGAATTACAGCCCTTANAAATAAATAAAGATGCTACTTTTCTTAGCAAAGTAGCAGTTCAGCAACATAAGCATCACTGTGAGAANTAAGGATGTAGCATGGGCTTCTAGTGTTCAGGCCATCATTAACTCACAGAAAGAAAACCAGGACAAACTTATACTTGGAGTGAGGTTGTCCTGTATTTTTCTGCTGCTTTTCCTTTTTTTTTTTTTTTTAATGTAACTTTGCAAACAGCTTCTCTAATACCTAAACATTGCCTTGGCTGTTGATTTGTTTTTTTTTTTTTTTTTTTTTTTTTGTCCTTTTCTATGGCTAAGATGACCTTTTGTTAATCATAAACTTCTTGATTTCCTGTCACACTATCCCTGGAGTTCTTAAATAGAAACAAGAGCTCTATTTTCTGTGTAGCTGCTGAGAAAATAGTGTCAAGGCAACTGTGGTTTTGGGAAGATTTCTGAAGTGTTTCTAAAACCTAAAAGTAATGAGGCTGTGGAATGCCATCATGCTGGAAGGTGTCAGGCATAAGCTCTGCACTAAATCTGGCTCAATAATAGGTTTCGAACTTCGTGGGAAGCTTTCTAAAATCTGGGTTTATTCCAAAAAAAGGCTGAAATTAAATAGCAAGCAGACAAAGAAACATAGCATTTCTCATGGACTAAGCTGGAGCTGTCCCACGAAACCAGCATTCCCAGGCCACCATTCAGCAGATCAAAGGTAAATGGCACAATGTTGTACAGTCCAGCTGGAAAGGAACTGTAGAGCATCCACTTCATAGCATGAGCAGACTTACCTAGCTCATGGCTGTCAAGTGCATTTTCAGGCTGCCCTCAAAAGCCTTCAGTCTTGGAGAATCATAATATCCTTTGGGCAACCTGTTCCAACTTTACTAAAGTCCAATCAAAATCACCATTGTGGCACTCAAGGCTTTGATTCATCCTGGACATGAAGATTGATTGCATCTTTGTGGAGAGAAGAAAATCAGAGACATTCTTGTTTTGACTAATTCTATTGTTTTATATATTTTTGTTACAATCCCCAATTATCACCACTAATATAGAGGTTGATATCCAATATTTATATAGGGTTATGAGGGTTGGGTTTGGGGGTTTTTTGTTTGTTTGTTTTGCTGGGTTTTGGTTGGTTTGGTTCCTTCCTTCCTTCCTTCCTTCCTTCCTTCCTTCCTTCCTTCCTTCCTTCCTTCCTTCCAAACTTTTATTGAAGATGATTATCAATTAAACTATTTTTACAGGCTTATATTATTTTTTTCTCCCAAGCCACATTAAATAACAAAATCTTAAAATTCTTTAAAAATTGGTGGCAATAAGATGCCCATTTTACTGATAAAATTACTTGATAGCACAATGCTTATCAAACAATGTGAAGTCATTATAAACTACTTAATCTTGCTGAAAGAAGCAGTAAGTGCCTCTTATATGTAAGTAAAGTCAAGATTTCATTTGTGGTACAAATAAAATAATAAATCTAATCTTCATTTTCTAGATCTGCTTNTTACCAGAAAAAAGAATGCAGACAAAATCACTGTTCACACACTTTCCAGATTCAGCCCATATTCCAAGAATTGTGCTCACCTTCCCTGAGATTGGTGTTTTCATTCTGCTCTGTATGGGTCTGTTGCAGTCAAGGAGATTGGCTGAGACTTTTGGACTTCAGGAGTTCTTTACAGGAAGGACTACAATGTTCATGTTGATGGGTCTCCCTACCTCTGTCTAAGGGACCTGTTAGGGCAATGTTGACACATTTAATTAACACACTTCAACAGTCTTTTTCTTTCTTCATTGGTCTGAAGTTCCATGTTAAATCCAAATACACTATGTATCCACCTATTCTAGATATGGGGATTTTTCCCTTATTACCCCTAAAACCAATATTGTCCAGCTCCATGCCAGAATTTCTTTAATTGACCATGGGTGAATTTTTCACCACTGCATTGCCTCCAGTGCCCTGTCTGCTCCCTATCTCTTAGAACCCCTGTTCCAGAGCTCCTCTGCACCATGTCCTGTGTACTCACTTCTCCAGGGCACTGCTGTCTTACCACATATGTATTGCTCCATTTTATGGCGTGGTATTAGAGCTGTGTATGTTTTTCAGAATAAATACTTAATGCAACTATGATTGTGCTGTTCTAAAAGTAGAGCAAATCATCTCTAGTCACCTGATCAAATAAGGAAATTTCTGTCACTGCTAAACCAAGCAAAACAAATTTGCAGGCAGATCAACAAAAGTTCAGGCAGAGCAGGCTTGATAAGCCCCAGCCCTGAGGCCTTGCAGACATCCAGCATCAGAAATGGCAATGCTGCATTGCAGTGCTACATCACTGCAAACTGCTCTGCTCACATGCTCCTTTCTTCTTAAGTAGAGAGTCATGAATCAGATGTGTCGTGGAGAAATTTAAAAAAATTAAGGTAATTTGAGGTAGCCATGAGGACAGAAGCCCAAGAGTAAAATGCATTAGATTTTATTTTGGATATATGGAAAAAATTCTTCATGAAAATCGTTGTCAAGAATCAGTACAGGCTGCCTGTGGAGATGGTTAAATTATCTTTCCTGGTGTTCTTTAAAAGATCTGTAGCTATGGCACTAAGTGGAAGACTTGGCAGTGTCAGGTTAACAGTTGGTCTCAATGACTTAGAGGTTTTTTCCAGACCAAATGATTTTATGATTCTATTATTTTATTTTTTTTAATGATGGAATATGTGTAGAGAGAGTAAATTATGATTTCTATTCCATGAGCTCTATCCCACAGCAAATCCACTTTCTTCATGGAACACAATCTCACACAAAACACTGTGATCCAGCTGTGACAGGCAAGCACCACAAGTTTGAGGAGAAAGCCCACTCACCCCAACACACCAGCCTGTCTGATTTGGCTGGTAGCCCAGCCATCACACAGAGCAGCTCAACCTCAGAATCAGCCCTCTTCAAGATTTTGGTAGTCTGTACATTTATTCCCACCAAGGGGCTCTTGTGTTCCTAATTCTTTTCTTTGTAGCCCAGATGGTAGCCATATGCTGACAGCAGGCTTACTGGTCACATCTCCCTAGAAAAGCAAACTAGCTGGTTTTGCCTGCTTTACAATTACAGTTCTCTTTCCTTTCCCAAAACATGCTCTAAGAATGTAAATACATTAGGATTTAATTTGTATTTTTTATTTCCTGGACACAGATATATACCAAATTATTTTGTCCAAAATAATTATTTGTTTTTTCAGCACTCAATTTTGACCTGGTCAGNTTTAGTTCATACCTCACTTACTGAAGCAGTGCCTTTCATCCCAGAAGAACTTTCTTCTTTTTTTATCATTTTAGTCCAGCCCAAAGCAGATGAATATATATGCATAGCTTTCCTACAGTTTTCCACAAATTACNTAGGGCAATTTAGTAGATTTAGAGTAACAATCATTCATTTTATANTTGAAAACACATTAGTTCCTCAGAAAACAATGTTTTATCCTTTCTGCTCAATGACAACTTTTTTNCTTCTTTAAGTAAATTAAAACAAAAAGGTTTTAACTGCAAAAGTTTTTCTGTAAAGCCCAGGATCTCTAGAATTTTCATAATTATCCTTTTCTAAATATTAGCATTGCAAGCTATAATTTGCAACCTATAACTATTCAGGCTTCACATCAAATGTGCCACACAGAAAAAGGATGTCATGAAAAACTAGGGTCTAACATCACAGTAGAAAAGTAAATCTAATGAGTGGCTAATAAAATCAAATCACCCATAAGANACAGAATTTGATGAAAACAAGATATTTCATAAGTTCACCAGAATGGAAATGCTATTTTAATAAACACAGAATGACAGAATTGTTTAGGCTGGAAAAGGCTTNCAAGACCACCAAGTTTAACCTGTGACCAAACACCACTTTGAGAACTACACCAGGACACTGAGTGCCACGTCCAGTCTCAGGGACAGTGACACCACCACNTCCCTGGGCAGCTTTTTCCAATCTTAACAATCCTTTCCATGAAGAGGTCCTCCTTGATGTCTAACCTGAACCTCCCCATGTGCAGACTAAGTTTGTGTCCTCTTGTTCTGTAACTACTTGCCTGGGACAAGAGGCTGAGCCCACCTGGCTACAACCTCCTTCTGAGTAGTTGCAGAGAGTGACAAGACTCTCCCTTGAGTCTCTTTTTCCCATTCTAAATATGCCCAGCCTCCTCACCAAGATACTTGAAGTTCTGAAGAAATAAACACAACTGTCCTATTTTTCTTATAATACCTCTTCTTCAAACTAAAGAATGATTTTAAAGCAACCAACACCAGTCTCTACAGGCTAAATTCCACTAAATTCTATCTTCTCTGTTATAATTTCTTTTATTTAACTTGACCCTCTTCAAGATTTGGAAATGTGTTGGTTTATGTTTTAAAATTACCCAGAGATGTATGATANCTCTGTGGCTCATTCATGTATTCTAAGTCAGGAAGCAATTATATTTTATAGATGGACAAAATAACACTACAGTTAACGAATCAAAACTACTGTGAACTGAAAAAAACTGTTTCCTAAGTCTTACAACAATAAAATAAAAAAAAAAAAAAAACCAAAAACAAAAACATAAAAACCCACATTTTTCACACATCTTTGCCCATGGGGAAAAAGTAAAAGATGTCTGAATCTGGAATACTCTATAAAACAGAGTGGTATTGTAGGAAAAGCCACTCCAGCTGCCAACATTGAAAACTTACCCAAAGGGAAGGTATGAATTAAAAGAATAAAGAGAATTCAAAAAAGATAATCTCAGTGGATGGATTCAGAAAGTGTTTGGAGAGTTGTTTCATCAACAAAATGCAGAGGAAATCATAATTGACAAGCATTGTACCTTCTTCCCTCCAGTTCTGGCAGCAGGCCAAGGTATGCAATAGTGAGGTTCTGTTATGATTGCCAAATGCAGGTCAATAGAAAGAGTGGAATTGAGTATAAGACATTTTCAAGGTCATATAAAACAATATGGAGAAAATTTTCTNTCTTAGTTTTCTAAATGGGCAAGGCACCAAATGTAATAAAAGCAGGCTTCAAAGAGGCAGACTGATGAACACCATGGATTTTACTTGGAGATCTTTTTCATACACTTTGACATAGTCTGGCATGCTAGGCAGGAAAAAGGAAGAAGTTGCCTGAAATGTTTGATTCTGGTTGTTAAAAATTAAAGTACAGTAAGAAAAGCAGAGAAAATCATCCAGAAGTGAGACAGGTACGGGCTGAGATTGAGAAACAGGTAGAGGTGAAAGCAGCTAAAATTCCCACTTGTATCTGCTGTACATCTGNAAGACTAAATGGTTTTCATAAACAGACTCCCTCCCTTTCTCCCAGTTTTCTTCATGCAGNAAGTTAGAAATATTTCCTCATGATTTATGTTTTTCTTTATATTCACAAACACAAACAATTTTAATTTTAAAAGTACACATAATTTAACTCATCATCTTATCATCTATAAAAGATGTACAGTGGACTTTTCAAGGGGAGGTAAAAAAGAACACTAAGGAAAAGTATAATTCTTCTGTTTAGAAAAAAAAAAAAAAAAAAAGAAAACAAGGCATTTTATTAGGTATTAGGATTAACTGTTTCCCCCACTATATATGTATAGTAGAAACCTTACTTGTAAATATTGCAGAAAAAGCCATTGTAATGCAATGTAATACAAAACTGAAAAATCCAGATCAAGAAAAGTTTATCATCTACATTTATAACTTCTATAGATTTCTCTGAAATAAAGAAAGGAGGAAAAGCAAAAGAAGNGTTTCCTCATTTGGATAGACTAACCAAAGGAATGGGTTACAGTACGGTAAAGGTGAGGGTAGCTGAAATTTATTTGCTAAAAATATAAGCAATTAAATACTTCAAAGACACAGAAACACCGAAAGGGAAGGACACATGCAGCAGATCTAGTTAAGCAGCAAGAGTTCTGAATCATATAATCTATATCTCAAGCAAATATTTATTTTTGCANAAAGGGAGTAAGCATAAAAGAGGGGAAACCAGTGAATTTCAGTCAGAGCTTCTTTGGTCAATGCAGGTTCTCTTCAAGTTTTCTTCTGGATTAGACCCCACAGACAAGTTTGGTAGTGAAATGCCAAAAAACAGTGCATGATCCAGTCACAGTCATGATAATATTCTAACAAGCAACTGTTAGAACTGCAATGGGTTTTACTCTAAATATGTAAGCTGCTGGATAATTTATGCACTACCATTACTAGGATAATAATTTTAGATAACAATACTCAGCTTTAGAAATAAGTGCTTATGCTGTACTCTCTGAGCTTGTAAATCAAGCCCCATATTACAGCTTCTATAAATCTGCTCTGTTGGGAGTGATGATAAAACTTGACACCTACAATAAATGCCTCAAAAACTTTGCAAGTNTGGTAGAGCCACAGACCTTCCTAGACCTCCTGGCTCAGCACATACCAATTATTCTAACATATATGAAGACATATGTTANGAAATTACTGATCTAATATCCTTATTTTTACCATATCTGGTTTAATATTGAAACATCTGAGTTTACTGGTTTTCTTGCTTTCCTGGAAGCATGAAAATAGAAAAGTGCATGTGGAATCTTAAACTCATTATGGCAAAACAGAGATATCAAACATATTCATGTTCATCTGTTGGTGCATATATAATTGATGCTGATTTTATGTATTTGAAATGATTAAGAGTAAAAAAGAAAAATTTCTGAGATGATAAATGAGAATTGAGGAAGATTAATTAGAAAAAAGGAAAAATGTAAGGATTTGAGATAAGTACTTGCTTAGAATAAACAATGAGCTAAAAGGAAAAGGAAAATCATCCAAACTAAAGAAATAGAGAAACAACAAAACTATTAATTTTGTCTACCTAGCTATCATGGAACTTTGCATTCTTTTCTTTTCTTCACAACAATATTTTGATCTGTAGTTCAGNCTTCATTTACTGTGGTTTCCAGTTAGGATAAAGTGGAGTGTTGTTAACTTACTTATTAGAGAAAAAGAATTTAAATTGTCTGATTCAATATCACATGCAAGAAAAAAATACGAATATATCCAGGAGAAATAGTTTATATGAATGTAAAAGTTTCTGTAACAATAAAGAATACCTGGATTGCTGGAGAGTTCACAGGTTTCATCCTAGATGTCATTAAAAAAAGCACAAAAGCATACTAAAATTGTTTTAATAATAAGATAGAAAAGGAAATATGGATAATGAATAACCCTTATCTTCCTTGTTGTTGGGAACCTCANTTTCATGCAGCTTTCAACAGATGGACAGAAAAAGCACATTACACACAGTTGTCATCCATGGAGTGGTTCAGACTCCTTTTCAAGCCATGGTGCCACTTTATTTAGTGTAACAAACAAAACCCAGCTCCTCATGCTGTCTCTGNCTCTCCCCCAGAGGCATGGATTACCTGAAGAAAGTGTGGAGCTGGCAATGATGACACACTGCCATGATGCCTTTGCACTGCCAGTGTCCCTGTAGCTCTGCTGCTCTCTGAACCCTAATCCAAACCCTAAGGGCACCTTGACACTGCTGCTGAGATCCCCATCACCATGCCTGGCCTGGATACAAAAAAAGTAGAGTAAGCCATCTTGGTACGCTGTTATGTTAAAAATCCTTCATTTCATGAAAGGAAATGGAATCTTGAGACTTCCGTGGAAATCATTCGATGAAGTTTCAGCTTGTTTAAATGCACTTCCTTCCCTTCCTTTCCATTTCATTGTTTTAACTTCATTTCAGAATTTTATTTTTTTTTTCAATTTCATTTCATTTTACTTCCTTTCCTGTCTTCATTTCACTCCATTCCATGATTTCTCATTTCATGAAAGAAAAGGAAATCTCAATGTCTCGATGAAAATAATTTCACAAAGTTTCAGCTTAATTTTGATGTGTTTCCTTTCCTTTCCCTTCCATTCCACAGGTTTCACTTCATTTAAGGATTTTTGGGTTTTTCACGTTAAAGAATCTTGGCAAAATGGCTGAGGTGCNAATCCCCATGCATGACCCTAATCTGAAAGGTGCTGTGGCAGAAAAGTGGTGGCCCTGCCACGATCCTTTTGGCATGAGATTTCCAGCCCCAGTGTCTCTGGAGCTCAAGGACCTGTTCTCTCAAGGCTTACTCTAAGCCTAGTGTCATCTTGTCACTGGGGCTGAGGTGCTCATCACCATGGGTGGTCCAGTTTAGAAAGCTGTAGGAGCAGCAGTGTTGGTGCCCTGCCAGGATTGTCTTGCCATGTCTTTTCCAGCCCTGGTGTGCTGGGGTCTGTAGACTCTCAAGCTTAACCCTAAGCCCAACCCCAGTGGCAGCTTGCTATGTGGAAAAGGTTTTCATCACTGTAGGTGACACAGAATAAAAACTGTGGAGTCAGCAATGTTGGCATCTTGCTGTGGTGTCTTTCCACTGCCTTTTTGAGTGCCAGTGTCCCAGGATCTGTAGGCTCTGCAGCTCTCTGAACCCTAACCTGAACCCTAATTCCTCAAATACAGTATCTTCTATTATACTCCTAATACAGTATTGACTGTAGAATCAATCAATGTACTGCAGAAAGGTGCAAATCCCATATTTATAAACAGTAATAATCCATCACACCTGAGGAAATAAATGTGTAGCTACCTCCTTTTTTTTCTTGCATTTCAAATTATATCAAAATTCTAACCTGACAGAATATATGTAGATAGATATAAATATTTCTACTCACATTTAACAGATTCCTTCACAAGTCTTTTCTCAAGCATGTAATTTCTTAAGAAAATATCTCATTCATTTATGTCTCATTTATTTACAAAAAGTTCTGTTTGAGAAAATTCCTCATTATTTGAGCTTATTTGAATAATTTGATCTTATTCTTCATTTTTTGTGTTTATTTATTAATTCCTCACTATTTGAGCTTATATGAAACAAAAGTCAGTATATTATACCCAACCAGAATTTCAATAGCTTTTTGGGGATAATTGCTTCCCTGATGAAGAGATGTCAAGCATGTTGTATTGCTTGCAATTATATACATATACATATACATATACATATACATATACATATACATATACATATACATATACATATACATATACATATACATATATGTGTATGTACAAATGCAACTTCCAGTCTGCCTAGCTGGAGAAGATTTTTAGTTCACAGATGTTCCCATGACAGACTGAAAATTATCAGACTTCAATTTTTAACAGGGTGCTTGAGACAGACTTGTTTCATAATCACTTTGCCTGTGTGTCTTTTGTACCATTATATAATTTTATTCTCAATTAAGTGGATATATCTCCTTTTTTATTCCTGTTCTTTCGTTATTTTTTTTTTTAACCAAAATGCTTCTTCTGTGCTTCAGGAATCTCAAATAAATTTTAAAATTGGTACATAGATTTATAGCAGTAATCATACTTTTGAACCACTGAGTCAGCTGCATGCCCTTGAAGACAATCACAGTGTGTAATTATTTTCATGATATATAAAACATTTGCTTGAATATAGCAACATTTTTTGCTCATAGTTCACTGAGAGTGAAGTTACTGTAGAATATCATTGCATGATAGATGGAAAATGTCCTTTCCAGACTGAATGTATTCATACACAGTTTATATCAATTTACTCATGTGTCAAGATTGCTCTTAGTTTGGATAGCTATCTTCCATCATTTGTAGATACATAGATTGCAGTTATATCTCATAAACAGTCGAAGATCTATTAGCCTCTCATCTCATTTTTCTAGCAATCCCTGCATCCATTTATTCTAGTATAAGCTCATATATCTTAGAGTGAACTACCAGAAACATCTGTTGTATTTTAGACAATGTCATGTGAGTGACTTTTACAATGCCATTCTAGCTATGATTTTTTCCTGCATTACCTGTAGATATTCATTTTCTCAATNAGTAACTTTGATTCTGCTCCAGGAATAATAATTCTAATTCTCACTTTACTATAAGACAAGTGGTGATTTTAAGTATCTCTATTCCAGTCAATAGAACAGTGCTAGTATAAGAAAAGATTTGGCTCCAATGGCTTCAACAAATTCCTGTGTAAGTTTAATATTTAACTTCCAGGTAGAGAAAGACCAGAAAGGCCAGGAGAGGCTAGAACCCCAGATAAATAAAAGAATAAAGTAGTGNTGAAGAGTTGCCAAATTTGATCATTTTGCAAGAAAAAAAAATCAACTTGTACTTCCAATGATGAAGACATCAAATNGATAAAGTAAGAAACAAGTTTCTCTTGCCATAGGCTTCCTAGAAACTTCTCTAATCTCATAAAATACGTGTGAGGGGACCTTCAAGAAAATTTTTCTTTCACTTTAAAAAGGAAGGTGAAGAGAGAAGAAGACTTCCAAGTCACTTGCAGCTTTATTTCCAAAATGGGGCAGAAGAAATGACAAAGAGGATTATACTCTGTCAATTCCATGAATAAACTCAAGAAAGCTGTTCAGACCATGATCCCACAATATTTATACCATATGTGTCCATGACTTGATTATTCAAGNGAACCAGTTGATTTGATTCTGCATGCCCAGAAATGCTCTTCTGTTAAGATATCGGGGCAAAATCCGTAATTTTACTCATGNGGACTGTATGGTTATACCAGATTTGTTCTGTCTCTAGAGGATAGATGATGCATTCTTCTTCAGAAAATGCCATCTGGCAATAAGTTCAGTTGCTAAAAGAATGCAGTTTTTGCAGTCATGGATTTTTAATTTTATTTTTTATTATATGAGACCAACATTTTCTCATGTAGCTGTGTTATATTTTCACATGGAAGNAGGATTCCTAAAGTTCTAGCAGCTCTTTTACTAAAACATGGACTCANAAATCTGTTGTTATTGTCAGTTTTGGAGAGCTTTGATGTGTTCAATACTCCCAAAAAAGCAAAGNTGCAGTTTTCATCTCTCTCACCTAGCAACAAACCATACCCTCAGGNGGGACTTCAGTTTCTCTGAAATTTGTATGTTAGTGGGAGGGTGGCAAAGGTAGTGGCTTTTACCCACACCTGCCAATCTTCCAAGTGCTTTTCCTTTTCATCATTTAAGAAAAAGCAACCATTTTTTCTGTACCTTATGAACCTATGAAGCAAACCATCCCTGAAGGAAAAATGTCCTCTTAACCCAGGTGCCTTAAAGTTGCAATGCCCAGTGGTGACAACATGGGCTGTATGTAACTGTANGAAATTTTCTATGACTTTGCTTCTTTTCTCACACACACAAAGGTTTTTCCTGCTTTTGCAACGTGACATAACACATTTTTCAAGTCTATTTTCCTGTGTGTTTGTGAGCTTGATGTGATTTCTGAGGTGTCTCATCCCTTTGTCTCAGGGCATGTGTCCCTCTATGGCTGCAGTTAATAGAAATTTGTTCATGTGGAGACACATACAGATTGTAGGAACCATGTCTTACAGCCCATAATATTCTCAGCTAATGCCCTAGGCTTCTCTGTTCTCTGGGGACTAACAGTTCACTGCTTTCTTATGGCAGTTACTGAATTGTTAACATGAATAACAAAATATGAAACAAGCATAATTTAAAGACAATGGAAGTTTAACAACAAGGGCTCCAGGCTTATCATAATTGACAAAGGATTTCAGCAGAGATTAAAAGACAATAACAAAAATCCAGTCTTAATGCATGCAGAATGGCTAAAAGCTTTTACAGCAGTATATGTATAAGCCTCAGTTGATTTTAATGATATATAGGAGGAACAGGANGCATCCTTGACTGTGAAAATTTATTAAATCACTTTTAAATATTACATTATTATATTGTATACATTAATATTGTAATCTATGCAATTATAAGAATTGTAATTGCATAGATTATTATTAAAATTAACATTATAATGTTGGTTAATTAATATTAAATTATATAATTATATTGAAATTATAATACAATAATGCTACAATTACATGTAGTGAAAATTACAATATTATAATAAAATACACAGTATAACCAGTATGTAAATATAGTATTTTAAAATAAGTATTTTTATATTAAATTCCTAATACTTTTTCTAAAATATTGTTCTTTATAATATACAATATCAATATATGTTATATATGTTGATAAAGGATATAAACATAATGTCTTATACTATATTTTACTGCATAACATAGTATTTATTTTTCTTTTTAGATTTAATAATTTAATGGTTTAGTTCTTAAATAAATTAGTGTTATTACCTTATTTACAGCAATATTGTTTGTACTCATGGTTATCAGACACATAGCACAAGATACTACTTCAGCTATCTAAGATAAACCCATGCTTTAAATTTCTCTGTGAGAGGAACTTCCAAAACTGNACTGGTCTTCAGCAGGTATTTCAAAACATAAGAAAAAGGAATCACAAGGCTTAAAGCCTANCAGGTAAAAAATAGTGAGCATTTCTGTGCAATAAAATGTTTTTGTGATAGGATGTCAAACTGATAGAACAGCATATATATATTTATTTTGAAATAGTTTCTTGTGAAGAAACCTTAAAGTAGATAAATATTTACTATTGTAAAGTGAACAATTCTGTTTATTTCTTTTCCCTTAATCTGAGGAATATAAACACCAGTCACTGACTGAGAGTTGCTTTCAAAGGCTTCCAAGATGTTCAGCCATGTTGAATGTCTCCTAAAGGACTAGGAGAAATATGTTATATATTTTATTTGCAGTATGGTATAAGTTAAAGGAGACTATTGGGGTGGCTACATTTAAAGATGTGTTAAGAGGAAGTTTCACATGCTTGCAGACCTGCATGTCAAGGGTCTCTTATTGTCAGCAGGAAATATAAACTTCTCTAAGGATTCATAAGAAGGAGGCCATCCTCAGCCTAAATGGGAGAGGAAAACAGCTGTGAACCCACCTAATGTCCCAGACCTCATGCCTTAACACTGCATTCATGGTACTACTGNCCCAAATTCAAGGTACTACAGCGAACTGCCCTCCTCATGTTTATGAGAATAAAGCAGAAATTTCAAATATTATATTATTACAGTCATTCTTGAGCAATAGCNTATGCAAAGTCTTTCCCCTTATTTAATATTTAATATTACTCCTTTACCTACACATGACAAGTTTCTCTGCCACTTCCAGTCCATCTTATGCATGTGATTAATAATTAAAAGTACTGATAAAGTTATTTTTCTTTTTAAAATTTTGTTCATTTTGGTGCGGAGACAGCAGACAACAATATCTACAGTCCTTTGGAAGTGCTTGTCATAAATATTGTTAAATAAGTTTAAAAATTGCCTAAAATGGATTTAAAATATATTGCAAAAAATCAAATGTATCCCCACTTGAATTCTGTACAGGTTACTCTTATAACTCTGTANAATAAAATTATAGTAGTGATAAGTGTCTTCACATTTCTCAAACCTGTTTTTGGAATAGTTATNACCAATATGCTGCTTGCTGCTCCTCAAATTTTACTTCATTTTTATTTTATTTCATTCAAAATAATGAGACCTTTTCACTAAGAAGTTGTAGTCATTAAACTTTTAAGTGTTTTTTTTTTGGTTATTATCTTTCTGATGCCTGCCAAAAAGCGTGGAGTGATGTCTTACATAAACTTGTGTTTTAATGACTCTCATTAAAAAAAAAAAACAAAACAAAAAACAAAACAACAAGAACAACAACAACAACAACAAACATTTAAGATTCCAGTGAAGACTNTATTTTCCAGTTGGTTTCCCACCAATTTTCTTTATAGACCCCGCTTGGATGNTGTTTAAGTGAATAGAACATTTTTACTCATCTAAATTGAAAACAATATCTGCATGAAATGAAGCTGGACTGCATGTTGCATTATTAGTATAGTTCACCACATGAATGCAAGTGAAATGCTAAATTTTAGATTGACAACATATATAAATTTAAAAAATTAATAATAGCTTATAAATAAGTTACTGCTTATTAATGAAATCTGCATAAAACAGAGCTCTCTGCTGCACTATCCACAGAATAACTTATGCAAACTTCACACAATATCATTAGGGCAAATTCTCTCCTTGACTGTAANATGTTTCATTCAATGCTGGTGAGAGTCCTGCATCACATATTAGTGTGATGAGNGACTTAAGAAGGAAATAACTCCTAACTAGTATTCAATTTTTCTATTCAATTTTTACCACTTCTGCATGAGTTGGAATTTTTTTTTTTTGTTTCTGAACTTACAAACAGTTTCTGTGTTATTAATAGTGCTTTCAAGAATTCAAGCTCTCAAGTGTATATAGCAAATTAATACAACCTGATACTAAGAATAATTGTTAGTCATTAATTGTTCATTACTGTTAATTATTGAATTTAATCAGAAAGGTAAACTGATNAAAAACATATAAGGAGAAGGCTGAAGTACTCAAGAACTTTCTCATTTAAGTCCACTGGTTATCTCTGTCCTCACAACTCTCAAGTGGAAGGACTGCAAGGCAGGGAGTGGGGAGCAAAGTCTCTCTCACTGAAACAGAAGATCAGGTTTGAGACCACCTGAGGAACCTGAACTTACACAAGCCTTACACACCTTGATGAGGTGCATCCCAGAGGCCTGAGAGAATTGNCTGATTTAGTTGCCAAGCCACTGCCCATATTTCAAAAGTCAGTGATATGCCACTTCACTCTTTATCTCACATAACTTTCTATATTAATTCAGTCACACTCAGATTTTAAAAAGCCAGATTACAGNGCAGGAGAAACTCCTAATAATCACAAATGTCTGAAATTTGCTTTAGTTAATTTTATTATCTGGTAGTAAAAAAGCNGCTTTTCTAAACAGAAAATAAAAACGCGTTTTTTTAATGGGAACCAGAATAAATTTTCATTTTACTATTACTCAAAACAATAAGCAGTTAAACAGTGTATGAANTGGCAATTGTAAATATCTCTCTTTTGCAAAGGTATACTTTACAGCTGGTATATTTCTTTTACTGTTCCTAAAGTTGCACCAGCTATTCCATTTTTCCCTGACCGCCGAAGGAAATTACATATGGCAATGGCAGGTACTTAAGCAGGATGATGCTGTAATTTTGAATCTACTATAGCCAAGGTTCTGTTCATGCTTATATAAGAGACCTCTCTTTAATTACTTAAACTGGTCAACTTTAGGCTTATAGGGTTAACTAGTTATACAAATAAAAAGATATAACTATTCAAATTCTAATTTTGTGGCTTTCTGCTGTACTGAAAACTCCAACCAACTCCAAGTGAAGAAAAATCCAACACACAAAACAAAACAAAACAAAACAAGCCTACAACCGACCNAACAAAACAAAACATAAAAGTAATATTTAAATCTACATCTATAAAATTAAGAATTTGTCTTCATTGTTATTATATATGCATAGCTTAANGAAACAATGCAATATGCATTTGGGACTTGAGAGGAAGCATGGGAGCATAACTAAGGAAATGTTTTACACGGTAGAAGAGATTGAATATACATACAATGTTTCCTTATCTGACAGAAGCAGACTGAAGTTGCTGTTGAAAATTATTCAATCTGTCAGGGAACATGTGGTGTGTGGGTCCAAAAGTACTCTAAAAATGATCTTCATTTTGNCAGTTCCTTGGATTTGAGTTATTGCAAAAGGAATGGCACTTCTATGAATTCCCTGCAATACCCTTCTAAAAAGATTTTGTTTACTTATTTTATGGAGAAGCCTAACTTAATCTACACATAATTCAGTAAATAATTATCTCTATATAGAATACATGTTCTTTCAGTACACTTTCTTTTAAAACCTGATTAAATAAGACATAAGCAGTTTATCATTAGTTATTTTTTTATAATCAGTGTTATGTTACTCTCTAGCAGANCACAATAGGTGTTACTCTGTGGAGGTAGAACTAAAACTGAGTAGGAGATTGTTCCATGATATTTCAGGAGTGCACTGAAACAGAATATGACTCTTTTAGGCCTGGCAGTTCTCTTGTATCCTCATGACCAAAAAAGTAAAGTATATTTTGCCTAAATGCAGTTTATGGTGTAAACCTGACATACACNTGTTTTTTGGCAGCAACCTCATTGCCCTCTTACCACAACAGTAATATTGTACTGGCAACATAAGATTTCCTTTACTGATGCTTTTTACCTGATCTCTTTTTCCTGTGCCAGTTACAACTCAAAAGGCTGTGAAATTAAGAATGCAGAATTACTCATAAAAAGATCTGTAACTGACCCTGTTTTGTGCAAGTATATTCAGTATGTTTTGTGCTGCTATTAATGTTGAAAAATGAGCCTGAAATGGGGCATGTGAGCTTTAGTATACAAAGAAATGTTTTTTGGTGTTTATTTGAGAAATTAAAACTCTTTTAAAGAATAAGGCCAGAAAAAATCAATATGAAAGGTGGCTGAGTTTGTGGTGGGTTTGATCTTGGGTGGCTGCCAAANCCTCTGTCTTGCCACTCTCTTACTCCTCCTCCTCAAAAGGATAGGAGGAGAAAATTAGATGGAAAACCTGTGAGTCGAGATAAACACAAGACGATCATTCGTCAGTTACCTTCATGTTAAAGAAAAGACTCCATTTGGATAAAACTAGTTTAATTTTTTGCCTGTTAAAAGTACAGTAGGATAATGAGAAACAACACAAATTAAAACATGGAACACCGTGCCTCCACCCTTCTGTTCTTCCCATGATCAAACTCTCTGACGATTTCTCTGCCTTCTCTTCCAGAGCAGCACACAGGGGTGGGCAGGGGGGCTGTGGGCAGCTAATAGCCAGTTGTCTCAGATGTTCTTTCCCCCCCATTCTCTTCTCCAGCTCCAGCATGGAGCGCCACCTGTGAAGACAGTTCTCCACGTGCTTCACCAGCTCTTCACAAAACGATCCAGCATGGGCCCTTTCCATGGGGNGCAGTGCTGTAGGAGCAGACTGCTTCACTCTGGGTCCCCCACAGGTTCACAGGTCCTGGTGGAAAACATGCTCTCTGCAAGACACAGCCCCAGCCTGTTCCAGCTCAGGACCTCCATGGGTTANGGGCATATCCACCCACTGTGGCATGGAATACTTCCCACGCTGCAGTCTGCATATTGGCTATTAACTGTAATGAAAATTTGACTAACCTCAATACATATGTATATACATTTATGCATATTGTCCACATTCCTTCAATATTCCCATGATATTACAATATGAGTAACATCAGAGGTACTTTTATTTCAATCTGTAGGACAAGATGTAGCACAAGAGGTGCAAACTTCATTGATTAAGCATAAGAAAATAATTTCTTGTGAAGTTTGCCTAAAAGGTATAGCTTACCAATGAGAATTTCTAACATTTCTTAATTAGTTCATCAAACACTCAAATGTTCTTTTGAATCTGTAAGAAGATATGTTTAATGATTCTTGCCTATAATATACACTTCCAGACATCAGCTGTCTGTTGGAATAAATGCACTGAATTCATCAATAGAGACAATGAGTAGGCTCCCTGCAACATCTGGCAGATAGCTCCATGCAAAAGAAAGCCTCAGAAATGTGATATACCATATGTGAAGCAAAGATTTGAAGTGATAAGAATGACTTGGTATAAACATGCCTTTGAAAGTAAAAAAGCACATGACCAGAAGACATGAAGGAAATCAGTAAAGTGAGGAGGTTGTAATATACAAGGTCTTGTATACATAAAACTATGCACTGTGAAACTTCTTTTATAGAATGCAGGGGAAATTCCCAAAAGAAATAATTTGCATATTCATATTTTCATGCATTTATTGTACATATCAAAGCTCTTTATTAGTGAAGTTATTTTCTTTTTCTTCACATGAAGGAAAGTTTTATCCAGTTTAATACATACTGAAATATAGAAAAATTCTTCCCTTGGATTTTCAGATCTCTGAGCATTCAAACATANTTTATTTCTTTCAATTTTAATTTTATTCTCAGTTTTCTAAAATCTCCGTTTTCTTATTTCATTGGGTTCCTCCACATTCACCCTAANTTCATATTTCTTTTTATTTTTAAACTTCCCAACAGGAAGCACTATGCACTATGCAAAGCTTGATTTTATTTGAAATGCCTCCATCAATTTAACACTGCTGTAGCTCAAAACATGATGTTTTAACCTGATGANCTTTTCAATCTCTGACTCAGTGTGGAACTTACCCTAAGTTTGCAAAATGCTAATTCATGCCAACACCTCAAAATCTTGCCCATTTAAACTGTCACTGACAAAACTGTAAAAGTAAAACTTTATTTTTTCTAGAGTTTGTTTCTTAGATATTCCTCTGACTTACAAATTGCCCTGAATCTAAAACAGCTCGTCTTGACTGTCAAAGAGAGTGAAGCAGAATTAACATGTAACAGAGAAGGAAATAGAGGTCTCATGAATAAGATATACAAAACTTACATATAAATGATGGCATTGAAGTGTGTACATAATAATTCTATATTATTTTGGATTGTCCTACTTTTTCTGTAATATGCCTTCAATTTTTTTCCATAAGAGAACACCTAAAAATACGATTTCAAAGACGATTGAGAATTGCTTATCTACTTCAAGCAAAATAAGTAACTGAAAGCANAAAACAAGTACTGTGTATGTATTTCAGAGAGGAGTTTGGTAANATAATTTCAAACTCAATACCAGTAATTTTAGCAATAGATAACAAAGTACAGCTGACAGGAAATGTAAGACTCATTAAAGAAACAAAATCAAATAACTCCACAACCATTCGTACATTCATTCCTTTTCAAAGTTCTTATTATAAATTTCAGAAAAATACATAATTTATACCTTTAATTAGACTATGCAAGTTCTTATATTGTTAGTTATCGTGCACATGAAACTAGGTGAAATAAAGAGCTATTTTCCAAGATACTGAGAATAACAGATACTGACTTTTCCCTCTTTTTGGTTTCTCTTTCTGGAGCTCTGCAACTGTATAATCTTTAATTCTAATAAAATGAAGGGGAAAGAAAAGAACATTACTTGCAAATTAACAAAAATTGCTTGTCAGATGAAGGACAATTACTGTACTATCCTGTTCTTCCTAGGAAACATGANACAGTTCCAGCAGTAGGAATATTTCTTCTTGGACCTCCTCCAAAATTAAGAAATCAAAAACTTTTTGAAAGAACCTTTGGCTGGGTGCTTGCACTTAGAGTATTGGTTCACTGAAAATACTGTATCTCAGATCACCTTCTTATCATCCTGTGTGAGAGCTTGGTTTTGCTGACTCAAATAGCTCATGAGATTTTCTGGACATCTGCCTTTGCTAGTGAATGGTGTTACTTCTCATTCTTGAATCACAGTTTTCTGTGCTGGCAGTTTGGTGTAGACTGAGTAGCTATTTCAAGAACCCTAATCCGAGAGAATCCTGGGGCTTTCCNCAGGATAACAAAAACTATTTTATGCAATTCTTTCAACTCTGAAAGTTAACAAGGAAAAAACTGCTACCTGCTTGTAATCTGACATGTAATTAGGAACTTTTCAAAATGAAAAAAGAAATGGAAATGAAAGATCACACCTGCCATGTCATGCTAATCTTTAAGCAAGGCTTCAGGAGGCTGCAGCTCCTTAAAATACTAATAAAATTAAAATATTTTACTTAAGCTATGTCCCAAGCCATATTTAAGGTTTTTCTTTTATTTTTGCTTTCTGAGGGGAAACAGAGGTTTTCTATTTGTAAACATCTGTCCAGTGTAGCACTAAAATGTTGTAAAAAGATAAATTTAAATTATAGTATTTATAAGCCTACATTCAAGCTCCATTGTTACTGCCACTGACCTATCTGAATTTGTTTATTAAAAGGACCAGAATGAAACATACAGAAATTTTGTAGAAAATATATTACCTATGAAGAAGTGAGGAGTAAAATAAAAAAAAATGCAAAAATTGAAAAAATTGAGTAATTTTTCTATTACTTTAGTCTCTACTTGAAACTACTATATATTCTCTTATTATAGACTGTTCAACAGAACATATTGACTTTTTGCTGAAAATATTAATTTCTTAATTGTAACCATAAATTTAGATGTATTAAACAAGATGGATTCTCTTTTACTCATNCAGAATTTACCTTATAGAAAACAATTGCTGTTGGTTCAGATGTCCTTCTCTGCTCTGCTGACTGCATAACACTCTAAACCACAGGACATGCTAATAAACTGAAGAAAAGGAATAAGAGAGGAATTAACTAAAANTGAATGACANGGTCCTTCCTTGGAGTTNTCTTTNTTTGTTTGTCTTGNTTGCTTCCTTGTCAGAGAATGTTGAATGCAGCTCAAGGCACAAGTTGCTGTGAAAGTTAGTTAAGCAGAAATAGCTTGGTATCTTNAGGAGTTTATCATCCCCCCAAAAAGAAATTGCAAACAAAATCAAAAGTAAATGTTAGTGAAGTTTACTCATCATTTTAATTTTATGGTGCATTGACTGTTACTTAATTTTGCCATGTTAATTTTGGCATATTAGTATGTGTTAGTTTATGTGTATCTATGGGTGCATATGTATACGGTTATGAAAATAGAAAGACTACTCCATGAGAAAACAATGCAAAGAATATTTCAAATATCCAGTAATGATGAGAATAAAGTGGTTTTTTGGCATATGAAAAAGTCAGAATTGAAGAAATAAATTAAATATTTGAGTACTATTGTTAGCAGCCTAACAGAGAATTGAATGAAAGAAATACAGATCATAAGAAATAGAGTGGTCTGGAGCAATAAAACCAGACAACTTATAAGCTGAAAATGGAAGAAATTTTGATAATGTACAATGGCACAAGAACAAAAAGTGAAAGAATTTTTGATTTATTTTATTCCTAGCNTTGGTTTTAAATTATAATCCTTTGGAATAACATATAATAAGGGGTCTGTGGGACAAAAAATAAACAACAAAAGAAATCAAAAATTAGGTAGATCTAAAATTATTTGTGTAATTTCAGATAAGGAATACATATCACATGGNCCTTGTTCCTTGTTCTGAAGTTATCTTAATCAGTAAATTTTAATTCAATCAGTTCAATGTACAAACAAGCAGTATTCATAAATTCTGTATTATTTAGATGTCTATGTTTTTATTAGACTTGGTGCATTAAGACATTAAAGAAATAGAATACCTTTTTTTTCCCTTTAAATTGCTGGAATGTTCTTTCCATCTCTATCTTCTCCAACCTAGTGTAGTAAAGAAGTGAAGTAGAGGAAGGACTTATAGCCCCAAAGAAACACCTTAATTAATTTCCTTTTATTGGAAGATTAGATAGCTTGAAGATAGAAATTTATTGGGTTATAATCTTGTAAATACTTTTTTACCAGTACTGTAATTANTACAACATTGCTAAATTGCTCAAAGTGTTGCAAACAGTAAAATAAAAAATAGTTGGTTCTACTGTGGAATACTAGAACATATTCCCTACTGGCCTTCCTTTACCAATACTTCTCTTCAGTTCATGAATTAAACTTTACTCTAATTCAGTTAAACCTTATTAATTTGTTATTTACTGGTTCACTGCTTTTAATTCAAAAGTTATGTTTTGCTATCTGAGCACTGACCTCACTGTAGAAAATCAGTTAAGAAACATTCTGTTACAGCTGCTCTTGAGGTCTTAAATAATAACTGGGAAACAATTTTGAAGAGATAATTGAAATGACATATTGCTCAAATCATGCCAACATTATAAATATCTATTTAGCATATCATTCCTGTTGCTAAGCTTCAAAAGAACTGTTTCTTCTTTCAAGGAGACCTCAATGACTTTTTCAGAATGGAACAACAAAAACTAATACTCATGAAAAGTAAGAACCTAAAAAATACACTTCTATGGCTGCAGAGAGCACAAACAATATAAGGATGAGATTTTTTAAGCATCACTTACACTTAATATAGCTGTGGCTGTTACTTGACAAAAAAATAGTGTTGATCTTTCAGACTTTTCAGTCTTTTCAGTCTTTTCATGTGACAATGGAATGATAGTGAAAGAATAACAAGTCATGATGTAGTGCTAGTTCAAAGTCTAAAGGAAATATGGTTCAATTTTGTGCTTGACTGGTTGTACAGGTTAACATTTTAAACAGTGTTTCAAAGAGTTTTTTAAAGTCTTGCCAACTCCTCTGATAAGATGACGTCTTGGATATACTGAGAAACTTANCTGATTTGTAGTTACTTGAGGTATTTTTTTGTTTTCCCCAGTTGATTATTGGTAATATTCTCAGTTATTTAATTTAAAAATATTTTCGAAATTTCTTCTGCATTATTTGAATTTATAGAAATATTTTATAGAAATATATATTTTTCAGTAGAATTTNGTCCCATTAATTTAATGGCTATTGCTGTTTTTAAGTATCAGAAACTTACTGATAACGTAAAGTGCATGATAGATGTTAAATGGTATGCACATACCTTACAATGTTGTAATAAAAAATCCTCGAATATTGCTTTCAAACACCATGTGAAATCACAGGTCAAACTGTTAATTTCATTCTGTGTTCCCATTGACAAAGGGTAAAGTAACTAATTTTAGTAAGAGCTCTTCAATTTTTCTTCTGAAACCACATGCAGTGCTACATACTGGCTCTAATTCTGTACAGTTTGTTCTCCTTATTTTTAATTACATGATTGAGGATACTTCTCTTTTGAGTCTCACAAATTGGTAAGCTTGATAGCATTTCACTGAGCACACCATTACATTGAATGCAAAGTCTCTTGCCAAAATAAAGATAACATTCTTTTAGAGTCTAAGTCTAACCTTTTTGCTCAGCTAGGGTCATTCTAGAACATATTTCACCTGATTGTGTCCAGACTTTTATTGAATATCTCCAGTGAGGGAGACTCCACAACTCTCTGGGCAATCTGTTCCAGTGCATGGTCACCCACAGAGTAAAGAAATTCTTCCTCAGTTATTTATTGCTGCAAAATTGGTGAGCCATGCTGTGAAACCAGAAGCAAGTAGCAGTCAGGCAGATTTTTTTAGAATGTGATAGCTGGAAAGATGGAAGAAATGCAACTTTTGCAACACTAAGCCAGAGATAGTCTCCAGGACANTAAGAAGAAGAAAGACTATCCTCAAATCCCTGCATGTGTCTCTAATAAGAGAAGTCAAGAAAGTAAGGTGGAAACTCAGTTAAGTTACAAACACAAGCATAGTCTTGCCATAATTCAGACACTTTGTCACATGTATATATATATATA